>NC_051165.1:253078918-253563918 GCF_013339725.1 Rhipicephalus microplus
TGTACTTTCGCAGTAGCCGAGAAAACCACACAGTAACTCACTCTAAGCCATCTTTTCTTTTTTTTTCATTGCACAGCGCGAGGCTTTTAGACTAGTGCTAGGGATTATGTACTAACGCAGAAGCTCTGGAAAGCACAGAGTATTACATTGCGGTCCTTCGTTAGCGGCTCCTTCGAGTGGCCGCAAGCACAAATTTATAATGAGATTATTAGCGTTGCTCGCTGCTTCCCAAGCTTAGCCAGAGACATATGCCTAATGAGCACGCTGATAGCAAGCGTTCGCAGCGCGTTGGCATTAAGTTGCTCCTAGTAGCAATTCGTCGTAACCTTTTCTGTTCATCGAGCGAAACATCGGTTTGCTTCCTATATTTCTTGTACGATCTTTATCCACATAAACCGAGTTAACGGCAATCAGTTTGATTACTTTACTTTCTAACAGAGGGCGGCAGAAAACGGAAAATGCGAACAGTAATATTTGGAACTACAGGGAAACGTTATGCGGGTACAGTGGCTTTCAACTCGGTGAATTCGCGCGCGCTCTTGATAGTAATTACAAAGAAATGTTTAACAATTTTTCCAGTCTGCAAATTGTTTGATTGTCCTACGCATTTGTACTTTAAAAAGATGCCCTCACACGTAAAAAAAAAGAAAAATTGAGGTCTTATGAGCCAAAACAATGATTAGGCGGTGCGCTGTATTTAAGGGCTCCAATTATTTTGACAATCTGGTGTTCTTTAAGGTGTACAAACTTCGCACGTGACAGGAGCCTCTAGCAATTCGCCTCCATTGAAATGCGACCACCACGGCTGGAATCGAACCCGTGACCTTTGGGATCAGCAGTCGAGCGTTACGCCACCGTGGCGCATAATATTAACAGGAGAGGTTAACGTAACACTTCTTTTTTGCCAATTTGATTCTTAAGTTTACTTGCAAGCCGCGATATTACTGTGAGGCAAGACGTGTTCTGAGACTTTTGGGTAACTCGAAATCGTGATGAGTTTTTCCAAAGGGTAGTTGTATTCAAATAAATTCACAAGCACGCCTAGTGTAAACATGGAAGCGCGTGCAGCATGGTTCAGTTATCGGCGCCTATTTATACACCAACGTGAAACAAGGTGCATGCGCAGTGCGTTTGCGACGACACATTGCCATGACGTGCACCGCGTCATCCGAGCGCACCATCACCGAACGCGGTCAACCAGGAGGCTACTTACGTGGTTGAAAAATACCCGTGCCGCGAACGAACTGCGCATGAGCAGACCTTCGTGTCAAGGTAGGCATCGCTGACAGAAGTGTGTGGCAGGTGCTCTCGTGTTCTCACTAAGTGGGCGTACGACTGTACACTCTAAGCCAAAACGGAGCAACAGGGGTATAGGGGTTGCTCCTTTCAGGGAGCAATTGCATTGCCACTCCCATTACTCTCCTAAAAGGAGTAACTGCAGAGGGAGGAACCGTTGCTCTCCTTTCAGTTCCTCCTTCAGGGGATGAAAAGTTACTCCCTCCAGTTCCTCCCTGCAGACCAACAGTTACTCCCACCAGTTGCTCCCTGCCGACCAACCATTACTCCCACCAGTTGCTCTTCTAAGAGCAACAGTTACTCTTTACCGTTCCTCCCACGTGTTCGCAGTTACTCTCTGAAAACCAACTGCACATGCTTCCAGTTACTCCTTGGGGAAATGAGTATTTATCTCGAGTATGCTTGTCACACGCTTAACACATGGCGAGAGCTCCTTGGAAGAGCACTGCTTGGGTGCTTCTAACACAAAAAGTGGACAATATTGAAAGGAAAAGAAATGCTTTATTGTTCTTTTTATGAGGCGACGTTAAAAGTAGACTTCGCCACACCACAGCCAGCACTAAACAAACACAATACATCAAAGGTTTTCTGCGTCATCCGTGGAAAAACAATCTTGAATTTCTAGCATAGGGCAGTCTGTGTCATCATTGGTGAGAGAAGGGCAACTTCTCCAATTCCAAAGAACTCAAGTTTCGCAGCTGGTGTTTCCATCAGGCTAGCGCAGCGGAACGTCACCGCAGGCATATGTGAAGCATCTCATTGCTGCAAGAAAAAAAATAGAAGTGTGAGGTTAAACATGCCAGAATCAATGCATAACAATGAGTCACACACACTGCAGCAGCGCTTACATTCTAGGATGTCTACTGCAAAACGAAATGTGAAAAAAAGGAAGGTTCGGCCAAACGTTACTTGGCAAGCCATATAAATGCTGATGTGATAGACGCTCTTCACATGATGTCTCAGACAGCAATATTCTGGAAGAAAATGTGCAGCACCTCAACAAGGCATATTTGTAGCAGTTAAAGATACCCTTAGGTTCAGCTAACTTGTTTCCTATACACAGCTGAGTGACATTTCTATGAGCCCATTCACCAATGGGCATTCTAAGTGTGGTCATGTGTGTGGCAAATAACACGTACTGTCCGCTCATGTTAAAATACTTATTTAGCTCGTGCACATAGATGCTCTCGATTCTACTGTTCTATCATACGCTGCTGCGTCTTGAATTGTGCAATACCTGTAGGCACCAGCCAAGCAGGCAAAGCCTGCTTGAAAGCAACCATTTGCAGAGGCTACATGATAATCTTCAGTATATTTCTTTGTACCTGACGCAAACGGCTGGACAAAACTATAGACAAAAAATGTAGACCGTGCTACCTTGAAAAAATGCTTTAAATTTAGTAAACTAGGATGCATTTGTTCACTCGGTTGTCGAGGAAGCAATATATCTTAAGGCATGCACAGATATTCTGATTCTTTGTTTGACAGTGTCACAGATAGGTTGCCAATACATATATATTTGAGAGCAACAAGATGTGATGCTTCTATTAGTTCAACGTCTTGTTGGTTCACAGCCAAACAGGCTACTGCTTGTTAGACAAATTGGAATAAGCACACCGTGGTTTCCAAAAAAAAAAAGCATTATTAAAAGTTAGCTCCCAATGTGAATGTCTGCCTATTTATTTTGTACTGCCTTCTACATGTGCCACAAAGACATTTGTTGAGGATGTGCTACCAGTCAAGCCAAGATCGCATACTTGGTGAATGTGATGGAAATACAAACATTAGAAACACTGCCACCTCTAGTAAGAGCATAACACTTCAGTATCTTGGACTAGTAAAGAGGTGCACAAGAAAGTTAAGCCCACTCTTGCGGAACTTTGAACGCGAATATTTCAGAGTGGGGGAGGTCAACATGCTGTAGCACTTTTAAACCCTCGAAACATCTGCAGAAAGTAGGGTAAAGGCAAGTCAAGAAACGCTGTTATGAAGGCCTGCGCATGGACAGCTCTGTGAATCTAGGCCCAAGTGTTATGCTTTGTGCAAGCCAAAATCCATGTAAATAGGGAAAGCATACTTTTAGGAGTACCAGCGTAAACAAATCTTGGCAGTTGGCTTTTTAGTACAAACAGCAATCCCTGCAGTGAAAACATAAACATTTTATCTTAACGGTAACAGTGTGAGCACACACACGGGCCAGCGGAGCCATGTCGAATTGTCAGTGCCAGTGTAACCATGTGGCATGATGAACTATTCTCTGGCCAACACATGCACAGTTTGCCCCTAAAAAGCGATGCTTTCATATACGTAGTACAAAAAGTCTGCACTTACCAAAATTCACTTGCTTTCTGTACTTTAGCATTGTTGGGAGCATCTGCAGTATAACCAAATTTGTGTCATATCCCTGAAAAAAAAGTAAAAGACATGCATCAAATATTGTTTCATTTGGTAGCAGTGAAGTCAGGTTAAGAACAGCCAAGTGGGAATCAGCCTAATTATGTGCATGCGGCAAATCCCAAACGGTGTTATTGAGGTTGTCGAAATTTTCGTCGATTGGTATTAACGTCGATATGTGACTTCAACGGCATGCCAAGTTTTCACAGCGCATAAAGATTTCATGATGCAAAATAATGACAACGCTAACGAGAACATACAGCATTTATGATTGTCTTTTACAATATTCAGTTTTGCTAAGGTTTTGCATCTCTAAAGAAATCTGAAAGATTTGGGTCATTCCTCCTCCAATTGTTCTGTCAATATGTAAACTGCTCGCTTGATGGTGCGCTTATAAAATAGTACGTTCAGCGCAGAGGTGAAGCAAGTGACGCAGTGATGTGGGCAGTTTTTTTTTTTTTTTTTTGAGGCGTGCGGGGAAGGGGGGGGGGGGGGTCCGCTTATCTGAATAGGCCGGGCAAGTGAATATGGTCGTCAATTTGGGCTCCCTACGCCCGGCCTAAAAAAATTCTGTGCGCAACCGCCTGGCTATGCCAGTGAAGTGATGCGACAATGATTTGTTCACTTACTGATTTACATACACTTTACAGCTCTAAAAAATGCGGCCCAAGGCCCCAACACTCAGCCGTTAACATTACATAAAGCCAATGGTAGAAAAGTGCCAGTATGAATGCAGCTACAACCCCGCCCCAATGTTTTTCAAGCGAGGTAGTGTTGCGGAAATGAACTTTTAACTGCAAAAGTACACTGGCACTGCAGTGGTGACAGGGGAAGCAAGAGGGTATGCAGGCGGTAATAGAGGTAATTTAGTCCGATACGGCAAGCAATGGATACGGCGAATAAGAGCAAATCATTTCTCTTTCAATAGCGCAACCACTCAACAATGTAGGGATTATGTACTAACGCAGAAGCTCTGGAAAGCACAGAGTATTACATTGCGGTCCTTCGTTAGCGGCCCCTTCGAGTGGCCGCAAGCACAAATTTATAATGAGATTATTAGCGTTGCTCGCTGCTTCCCAAGCTTAGCCAGAGACATATGCCTAATGAGCACGCTGATAGCAAGCGTTCGCAGCGCGTTGGCATTAAGTTGCTCCTAGTAGCAATTCGTCGTAACCTTTTCTGTTCATCGAGCGAAACATCGGTTTGCTTCCTATATTTCTTGTACGATCTTTATCCACATAAACCGAGTTAACGGCAATCAGTTTGATTACTTTACTTTCAAACAGAGGGCGGCAGAAAACGGAAAATGCGAACAGTAATATTTGAAACTACAGGGAAACGTTATGCGGGTACAGTAACTTTCAACTCGGTGAATTCGCGCGCGCTCTTGATAGTGATTACAAAGAAATGTTTAACGTTTTTCCGGTCTGCAAAGTGTTTGATTGTCCTACGCATTTGTACTTTAAAAAGATGCCCTCACACGTAAAAAAAAAGAAAAATTGAGGTCTTATGAGCCAAAACAATGATTAGGCGGTGCGCTGTATTTAAAGGCTCCAATTATTTTGACAATCTGGTGTTCTTTAAGGTGTACAAACTTCGCACGTGACAGGAGCCTCTAGCAATTCCCCTGCATTGAAATGTGACCACCACGGCTGGAATCGAACCCGTGACCTTTGGGTCAGCAGTCGAGCGTTACGCCACCGTGGCGCATAATATTAACAGGAGAGGTTAACGTAACACTTCTTTTTTGCCAATTTGATTCTTAAGTTTACTTGCAAGCCGCGATATTACTGTGAGGCAAGACGTGTTCCGAGACTTTTGGGTAACTCGAAATCCTGATGAGTTTTTCTAAAGGGTAGTTGTATTCAAATACAAGCACGCTTAGTGTAAATATAGAATCGCGTGCAGCATGGTGCAGTTATCGGCGCCTATTTATACACCAACGTAAAAACAAGGCACATGCGCAGTGCGTTTGCGACGACACATTGTCATGACGTGCACCGCGTCATCCGAGCGCACCATCACCGAACGCGGTCAACCAGGAGGCTACTTACGTGGGTGAAAAATACCCGTGCCGCGAACGAACTGCGCATGAGCAGACCTTCGTGTCAAGGTAGGCATCGCTGACAGAAGTGTGCGGCAAGCGCTCTCATGTTCTCACTAAGTGGGCGTACGACTGTAGTTACGTGAGCTTTTTTTGTAATCTCGTACAAATGCAATCACCTCGCCCAGGGTCGGAAGCTGGATGTTTACTCAAGGAAAGAGATGCATTTTAATTACAGAAAAAAACTTTAGGGACCGAACCGATTGGTTAAAGGGTCCCTACTGACTATATCATTAGAAAAAAAAGCTTCTATAACAGCTGTTAATATACACATTGTAATGTAATTTATATCCAATTTTAAATGTAATTCAACGTGCTATTGATGATTCGACGCTCATTTTTTAAGATGCAAGCAGCCTCAGATGCCTCGTAAGTGCGAATGGACCACCGGTGGCGTCATCATAACTGCCTGCAAAAAAAAAAAAAACTTCATTCACATAGATTGACGTCACCACATGACGTCTTGAAACGGCTCAGCCAAAAGTGGGACGCAATTATGAAGTCACTAGGACGTCATCACGATGTTACACGATGACGTCTTCGCATGACATAATCGTTTGGTAAAAGGTGGGCTGACCACGGAGGCAGTGCGAAACCAGGTGAGGTGCAGAAAGGTTGCAATGCTTCCGACCATGGATGTAGCGCAAAAGTGCGAAAGAACATTATGTGCGGAAAGCTTTTGGTGCGGTGTCAGGAAGAGGGAGAGCCATTACGTCAAGTGAGAGGAAGCAGCTGGCTTTCGCCTTCGTGTTCTTTTAAGTGAATGCAAAAGTAACCCTGTGAGTATCAGTAAGTACGTGTAGGCGAGGGGCGAAGCTCACGCGTTCCCCTTCTTTAAATGTGAAAGGTTACCCTGACGGACGACGTGTACGTCACCGAAGGCGGGCGATCGGCGTTTCGGCTGGCGGCCACGTTTTCTGCCGATGTGGCCTTGGACGACGCCGAGGCCGCTGGTGCCTTCGTGAGCACGTTGCTTCTGCGGCATCTTGCTGTACCCTCATCCGCCAAGCTGTCTTCCGTGCTGCAGTTGTCGAAGTACCGCTGTTTCGAGTTCGTTCAGGACGTGGCTCCGCACGCTATGTCGTTGTTTCTTGCTGGTGGGTAACTTCTCTCTTTTCTTTTTGCCTACAAATGAAGGTCTTCATTTTTTTTTTGTCGCGAAGATAACCAAATTACCGATTTCATTGGTACACTGCATTTCTTCAAACATTAGCTTGAAAGTCATGCATTCTATATACTCCGGTTGACATTCGCTCGCCATTGAGTAATTATCCATGCCATGTAACATGCCCCGTGATGACCAGTGTTACTTGCTCGTTGCTTTGAATTTGTTTCAATGAAAAAAAATAGAAAATTGCTACATTAGGAATCAATAGCAAGTTATCCGTGCCATTCGTTGGCTTGAAGCATTTGAAGAAACAAAGCTTCTTGCAAGCTCAGTGGCTTCGCTGTTTACGCTTTTACGAACGTAGTGTGATAGCTTCGAACTTTAAATGTGGTTGATATTTCTCTTAGTAATCCTGCTCTCTTTTTCACATAGCTTTCTCCTAATGTGAAAGATATTACCGTTAGCATAGTAGTTTTATTTTACTTCTTTTATTTACAGAAGGAAGCGTTCCAACGTCAGACATAGACACAGCACAATCTGTAATAGCTAACATACGCTTGGTTCTGGAGGCGGGCCTTGCTGTACTTCCAGAAGCCGAGAGAAAGAAGGCCTCGGCAAAGCTTCGTGAGATTGAAGATGTCATTCGTAAGTGTTCTCGAGCACAATTTCGCATTGTTATTGAAAATTTTTTACATCAAATAAAACAAAACCTATCTTTATGTTATCTCGGCAAAGCAAAATGGGTGGCGTAAGCTGTATTACTGCTATTTGACTAAGCCCGGTCCCCTGGTTTACAATTCGACAGTACACAACCATGACACAGGCACTATCTGCGTCAAATGAAGCCCGAACAGTGTCATTCATTCGCTGTGGTATAGTGCGTATCCTCCAGTCGTCGCCCTTCACAGATGCACGCACCTGGTTTCGGAGCAGTGCGCATATGCGCGCTCGTCCATGATGATAAATATAGAGGGCGCACACTGTACCATTGCGAATTCGTGTCTCTTTTTGGGTCTCATTTGACGCCGATAGTACGGGACAGGTTCACATAAGTCTAGGTACTTTGAAAAATACAGGAATAGAAGAAAATGTTTTATACAGTCACTTAATTAGGTTTAAGATATAGTATAATTGTCAGAGTTTTATGTCTCAAAACCACAACATCGTTTTGAGGGACACCGTAGTAGGGGACTCAACTGTGTGGTGTTTTTAAACGTGTACCTAAATCTAAGAGAACAGTCTTCAAAGCATTTCGTCATCATTGAAAGCAGGCCGCCATGCATGAAGATTCGATTAGGCTCAACAGTCTCAGCAGTCGATTACCTTAGCGACTAGACCATACCGCACTAGCTCGTATATTTGGAGCTAATAAATAACAAACAGGTTCAGTGGGTAAGCCAAGGCGTCCTTTGTCTCGTTAAATCATTTTATGTTTTTTATGTTTAATTTATTTTTTTTTAGTTGTACTTTTGTTAAGCACGCCAATTTCGGCGGTGCGGTTGCTTAACACCGAGAATGAGGTAAGCCTAAGTGGACTTGATAAGCTTTTCTTGCTGCATGTGGCTGCACTGCAGTGGAATTTCGTTCATGCCATCTTGCGCATTGTTAATCAAAGAAACTCGATTATAGTGATTTCATTCTGTCCTATTCAGAAATGCAACGGCTACGTGACAGCTCTCGCAATTATGTTATTCACTGTGCTTTAAACGTGAAAGAAAATTGAATCAGTCTCTAAAGAGTCCCTTAGTTTAAGCACGGCTGTCTCTCTCTCTTCATGAACACACGCAAAAAACAACAAAAGAAAAAAAAGACCAGCACTGCGTGCTGATATGTGTGGAGCCGCTGTAACTTGTGTATGTTATGGCTTTTCGTATGGGTTTGCTTAGCATATCTTTTTTTGTCGTCGTTTCGTAATCTTTCAAGAGAAACGCTGTGTTTTTCGTCTTTAAGCGCTGTAAGAAGAGAAACTAGATGCCAAAAAGAATCTTGTCAAGCTGGAAACTGACGAAACCAATGCCATCTCCACCCTGTGTAAAGAAAGGTAGACCATACGGTCGTAAAGCTATGAGAAGGAGATGTCCAAAGAACGAGCAACTTAAAATAAAGTCTTCAAACGTATCGTTTCTCTACGTTCCGCCCTATTATGAAGTATCCAAGCTAACGTAAAAAGAAAGTTCTCGTGAATGCCACACGTACAGTTATTGAAATGAATATCTCAAGAAATTTCAAACTGGTAAGAGACGACGTTAACAGCAGTGCGAAGTAATAAGGTTGTAGAGTTGAAGAGAGAGAAATAAACGCTTATTTAGAAACAGTGTTTCGAGCGAGGCCCGGTGTCACCCTAAGGTGGGAGGGTTCCTAGTCCAGGAACCCTCTGGCTTCGACTGTCCTCTTGGCCCTGGCGACGAGTTGTCGCAAACTGTGGAATTAAGTATTATATCAGCATGTTCTTGATAACTTGTTCAAATGGCATTATTCGAATTTTCTGTTCCCTCAAACGCAACGTAGTGGCAGAGAAAGGAAGTGAAACTAGCTCTAGTGCTTAGCAGCAGAACACCTGAAGTGTTTTCTAGTCCTCGAATGGTAAACGCGTGTGACCTGAAGGGCCAGTGTATGCGGTCATGTGACACATATTTTTTTAAAAAGCAGATTTAGTCGGGCTCGTTTCTTATTACCTTTCACTTGTTATACCCACGCAAAAGTATGCGTAACCAAATTAATCGACACAGGCGAGGCGGAAAGAACACCGACACGTGGGGATGTTATCTCATTGACCGGGAAAGTAAAGTCAACACACAAGCAGGATGGACAGCAAGTGAAAACTTCCTACAATTCTAGTGTCTCGCGCATTTGTAAAATGAATTTCGCATTGGTGTACTGACTGTACGGAGACTGCTGACAAGGCAGCGATTTAACAGTAATGTGGGCCAAATTGCTCAGGAAGCTTTCATAGTCATTAAGCCATTGTACAGGACCTCTCAAGAGAAGTGGCATCGCCTTCAACATGAACATGTGCTTGAAGTTTAATCATAGGATTGAAACATTCAAACCCTAAAAAGACGGGGGTGTCGCACCAGTGGTTAATTAACTGCACTCACGCACTTCCAGAGGTACCCGACGACTTTCACGACGACGCTCTGCTCGAGAGGCATTACGCGTCGCTACCCGTGTTCCGGTCACCCTTCATCCGCTCATACCTGTCTACGCTCAGTGGGCGGGCCGCCCGAGCTAAGGCGTCGCTACATCGCCGAGTTTCCACGGCACGCCGCATGACACACCGGCTACCCATGCTGGCGACCAAACCACTACTGCTTCCATTTTACGGCCTGCTGTTCGTGCCCGTAGCGTCCATGATGCCGCCAATCCTGGTGCGCGAATCGCCGGAGGCGACGTACGCCTCCCTGGGCCACCTTGTGGCTCGCGAGCTCATCTCCGCGTTGCATCTGTCAGCTTCGGGCGCAGCTCGCAACGGCCTTTTGGTCAACAGGCGTTTTTCTGCCGTGGTCTCCGACGCCATCGCTTGCCTCCGCCGGTCGCCATCGTCCCAGACGCACCATCAACTTGGAGTAGCGGCGAACCGGCAAATCGAGGAGGTGTTCGCGGACGTTGTGGGCCTGCAAGCGGCGATGGGCGCGCTCCAAGTGGCGGCGCCGGGTTACAGGATGCTGGCGCCGACGACGGTGTTGCAGAATTGGACGAGTGCGCAGCTCTTTTATCTGAGCGCATGTTTCAAGTGGTGCGCGTTAGCTACGAAAAAAGTGGACGGCACAGTTGGTTCGCACCGCGAGCGCTGCAATGTGCCTATCGCTGAGGAACCTGGCTTCTTGACGGCCTTCAACTGCAGCGCCAGTTCTAGAATGGCTCGCGAGCGAAAGGGCTGCTTTCAGCACGTCCCTATCAATCGTTCGTTCCAATCCACGAACGAACCAAGGTTTACCTAATTTTTAACGTTGATAACGAGAAATAAATGCTCAAATATATGTGTACAGGAGTGCATCATAATCAAATCTCACGAGTAATCGCAATGCTACTAAGAATGAAAGGTTGCCTTAGGTCCCGGTTATCTCTTGATCACAACGCGAAAATAGTTAATCTTACTTATAACTGCTGTATATTTAGTATAGAAATAGGTTTCACTTGGTGTTTGCTGGTGTACCACTTGTTCAGGACTGGTCAAATATGTTTGCGTGCCTTGGTCGCATGCCAAGTATCTCATGTATAATTGCTGAAGTGTTCTGTTTGTACACATACTCTGTGGCGCCAACTGTCGAATGACCGGTTCTGGCTGCCATAATAAAAAAGCTGTCTTTTACACGACGTTATATCGACCATGCAGACGTACGAATCTAAAAAGCCGGAGAAGTAGACGTAGCCATTTGCTTTATGAAATATATTCTGCATTTAAATGACTTACCTTCGAGGCTGACAATGCCAGCGGCTAGCACTCGCGTCGGATTAGTAAACATAGAGAGATATACTCTGCGAAAATTATCCCTCAGAATAGCAGAATTTGAATATATACTACGAGTCAAATCTATATTTCTCGTACCAGTCCTGTAACACAGGCACACATGCATAGAGAGAAAAGTCAACAGTAGAACACATTTATGTCTGTTGTATATTGCTTCATTTATAAACGCTATCTACGCACGTGTTCGGCACTAATCAAACAAGCGAACCTTTCTTCTGCAGACGGAAGCGCCTCATGTCCAACGTTCATAAACAAGTGTACCATACGGTCGTTCTCTTACGCACCTATTATAGTTAAGCGCGCGCTTTCCTAGTATAGCGGCCGGGCTGCATGACACGGAACTCCAACACAACCTCTTCGCACATTGTGTGTTAGTAGGTATAGCACTTGAGACGGCGTTGGAAGTGACGTTATTAAGATGTATAAAGTCCACCCAAGCGCTCCTTCTCAAGCGAGTGTCGAAATAAGCCGGCTAAAGTGGGTAAAATTCGGTCAAGAAGGCATAGAGTGGGAGAAGGTGAGAACGAGGCGTTTTGGTCAGTTCAGTTTTGCAGGGCCCGTATATATACACCTTAGTACCTGCACTCAGAGCAGGCAATCGTGAAGAGTCCCGCTCTTGGGTTCACGTATATAGTGGCGTGTTATAACACTTTATCCTCTTGCCTTCATGACGCACGTGAAGCCCCCTTACTCCTACGTTTTCGGCTTAGCTCAGCCAACTGCACATCGCTGCCTGCTGGGGGGACTCGCCAGGACGGCAATGCAAACGGAGGAAGAAAGGCGAGCCGGCGCGCGACGCCTTGGGCGCTCCTTTACCCGAGGGTCTATTTTCTGGGCATCTCGGGACGTGGTCCCGAAGATGGAGCAAGGCACGGCGGCAACGCTGCCCAGGGAAACCCGGGAGACTTCCATCCAAATTGCGGCGGCACTAACGCGATCAATTTGGCCCTTTCCATCTGCCTCGGGCCCCGAGCATGACGGAATTTGCGGTCTTGTTTTCTTCGCTTCCTTTCATTTCCGGCGCGGTGCTTCATCTGAGGTGCCGCTCCTCGGCCCAGCGAAGCGCTCGGCACGGCCTTGAGGCTATGGCCTGACTCGTTCGCTCCCTACCTTCCTGACGGCTATGCTTACACTCGCCCGAAAACTTTGCGTGGCACTCCTCTATTACCGTGCGCACAAGTTTGTACGAATGTGTTTATGCCTATACCGTTCTCTTGTTCCGAGGTTGGCGGCTGTGTACGTGCGTCCTTGTTTTATCTCTGCGCGATAAATTTGTTGATTGAGCAGCAAGCAAGTCCTCATCCTTATACCGTGCTTCAGCACTGCATCATTACGCTTACATTGTATTTCGTGTGCTCAATTGTGAGAAAACGTGTGAAAAGTTACAAGCATGAAAAAAAAAAGCTGTAGACTATTTGCCCACGTGGCTTTCGTATATATACTCGGCGTATGATAAGCACTGAATGTAAGATCAGCGGCTGTCATTGGCAAAAGAGATGATACAGGCAAGTTCACTACAGAACATTGCTGCTTTACCAATTTTGAATTATTTCCAATTGACCAATGACAAGAGATAATATATCTCCTTCTTTTTTTCTATGTAATTTTTTTTTCACTGAGCTGTCATTATTTAGAAGGAACTTTCTTCATTTTTAATATCTTAAACTAACTAGTAGAGATAGTACTTGTCGGTACTTTGCTTCTGCCATCAGCCAATGCTTTTGCTCTTCTTTTTTTAATTCATAAACTGCGATGCGGGAGAACGATACTTAACGTAAGGTCAGTTGCTAAAAATAATCGTGTATTATTGTCTTAAAGGTAACAATCCGATGTCTTCGAGCATGCCGTCCTAAATCACGTTTCGAATGTGCCACTTCTTGAGCAACAAAGGCGTAACGTTTGTAAACATGGGTATTCCTTTTATATTCGTGTATTATATGATTTAATTATTTCATGTTGTTATCTCAGAAATGCTTTTTCTGTTCTGAAATGATTGTTGTATCGAACGGGCTAACAAAGGATACCGCATGATCCATGATTATTGTAATGAAGAAGCGCACTGTGCAGAGCTTCGCAGCCGTATCGTCAGCACTACACAGGAGTAGATTGTGCTGGAGGTTGGTGCTGTTCGCGCTAGTTAGGCCTATGGTCGTATCCTGTCTGATAATACAAAACCGCTTGACGAGAACGTGTCTCAGCTCGTTATTAATTGTCGTTTCTGTATGACTCATTCGTAATTATTTGAATTGCACATTGTAAAGTATACACGCGACAAAAGACAAAGAAACGCACATGAAAAACACTGCGTTAAATTGAATATTTTAGGTATTATTGCCACTTCATTTCTTTATTTTTGGTTTTGAATTCCATAGTTTACTTAAAATAACATTTAACAGTCTCTACGTTGCATTTTTGGCCAATCCCCCAAAGTGGGTACGTGCCATGTATCTAGGGAAACAAAGCAAAGTCATGTAGTGATACAGGGATCTACGCCTTCCAGCATACTCCATTACGCTAAGAGCACTGCAAATGTTTGCGACTATGTTACTTACTACCTTGTCTTCCAGGACGGGATCTAGTTCCGATATGAACTTTTCTCCACGCTCAGGATTTCTTGTGCAGCGCCTGTAGTGAGGAAGTTTATTGCGTTACACGGGGCGAGACAGCGCTTATATAACAAAGCATGTACTGGATACTGCTGGCTACACTTTTACGAGACGGGAAAGTGGGTTTTCAATCAAAGAAGGCGACGCGACTTAAGGAGAAAATATAAGAAAACCAAGGGGGATACAGTTGGTTAAAGGAAGGTAGCCAAACTGACGCAACACCGGCTTCGCCAGTCGTGTATAGTCCATGTCTTTGCTGCGCAAATGCAACAGATATCCGAAAGAAGCAAGAAATATCGAATAGAAGGGACGATATATATATATATATATATATATATATATATATATATATATATATATATATATATATATATATATTTATATATATATATATATATATATATATATATATATATATATATATATATTATATATATTCATCATCAGCCTGACTACGTCCACTGCAGGACAAAGGCCTCTCCCATGTTCCGCCAGTTAACCCGGTCCTGTGCTTGCATATATATATATATATATATATCTATATATATAACCGACATGAAAAGGGAGCTGTCTATAACATTTCGGATGAGGTCTTACCCTTACGAACTATCAAACAGAAAGTAAAAAAAAATATGAGAAAGCATTGCGTAACAGCTGGTCCGAGGCCATCGATGTAGACGAGGCAGCAGCAATCGGGGCTATAGCAACAACGAAATGACGAAATTCAGTTTCGAGATGGCCATCGGGAAAGCGAAGAAAGATCCCCAGCGTAATAAAAATAGCGATCACCAAGGACGCCAGAAGACAACGTGTTGATTGGCCGACCTGTATATCACCTCAGATGGTGGACTCGGGTAATGAAATTCGGTCCCCCGGCCCGTACGAGCATCAGAACACGTGAACTTTAACCTAACGCCAGAAGCGTCCGCATTGCTGGCCGGATGGGACGGGGCCGTCCGCTACCGGCCCGGCCGTGGCCGAAAGAATGAAGGTGCGAGTGGGACGAAATGACGTAGAGAGGATGGCAATGAAAACACATTCGGCGGGTACACAAGTGCTGTAGTGAACAGAGAAAGGGAGGCGGAAGGAGGAAATACAGGTCAGCACCTTTGGGCACCACGGACTCCGCGGATCGCACACGTGTGCATCTGTGTCTTTTGTAGGTACTAGTGGAGTGCGCATGGCTGATGTGAATGTTTCAAAAAGGGCACATAGGCAAAATAAAGTATAATAAAGAATCATCCTAAACACAAATTTCAGTGCCACGCAAGGAATAGGAGAGCCGCCTATAGGCAAGACTAGAATAGGGACACCACAAAGCCAACGAAGGCAAGGGCGACGACACGACGGCGCTTTTCCAGCTGAATTCACTCACAATTTTCCCCATCTCTATCTTACCTTACTTTCCTCTACATTTCTCTTTTTATCTCCTCCCTTCCTACCACAGTGCTGGGCAACCAACCGAAAATTGTAACCCCTTTCTTTAGCTTTGGTTCTTGATCTTGCAAACCACAGGTATAGCTGTCACTGGACTTGGCCTAATTGGTGATCACGAGGAAATACCTGTTCCCCGATCTTTACTTTTCTGCTAATATTTGAACCTACATGCTGCTTGAATGAAGACAAACATCATGGAACCCATGGCCGAACATTTACATTCGAACCTAGCCACCCATACTGTGGCACCATTTCCCACCTTAAGGTGAATAGTTTAGAGCAGAAGTATCCATTTTAAAAATATTTTTTATTTTAAAAGTAACCTAGCCAACTCCACCTCCAGTATACACTTGTATTAAGATAGAAATCATATATTTATTGGCAAACTACTATTCATGAAACTCTAAGTTGGCAACTTTGTGGCTAGTGCTTTCTATTGCCCTCTGGAAGAAGGATTAGCAATATTGATATATAATAATCAAACAATAAAAAAGAAAGAATAATGTGAGAAGAGTCGGACGGAATAGTACAGATATTGCGCGGAAACCTGTCCACTGACCCCACAGGTGAAAAAAAAAGGCGTTTTTTTTTTGTTTTGAGCCGTATTAGCACCGAATCTGGCTTGCTGTGGCCGAACTCGAGATACCGCTACCTTAGCATTTTTTCAGATAGACGATAAGATGAAGCAGCGTTGTGATTGGTTCTTGAGATATCCCGCTCATCTTTCTTCCAAGGCAGATGCGAAGTCGCTCGAGTGCACTAAAAATGCTACTCACATGTGCAAAAGAAAAATCGATTAAAAGCGAATGCCAGCGCTCCTTAAAATCAGTCAGAAGACGCATTCAGGCTTCTGTTCTCTATTGCGCATAGCAGACCTTGCGGATCACGTTAAAAAGATGATTGCTTCGTGCCCGTCACCAGGGTTTGAGAATCGGAGGTACAAACTAAAAGAAAAAAAAACGGTATTGTTGGAAAAGTGACAGGAAGTCGGGGAGAGGGTGAGCGTGCACACGTTTTGCGAGCAGAACGAGATTGAGGGAGCCGAAACGACTCCTCTCGCTTGTCCGCTATTTGTACATCGTCAAAGAAATCGGAGGCAGCAGAGCGCTGTGACTAGGGCTCGACACAGCGAAAGGCGCACACGGAGTGAAAGGCGGTAGTACGAGGCCTGTCACCCGATGGCAACGGAACTGTAGCCAGGAGGCAGAAGAGATTCGGGACAAGGAATGCCCCGGCAGCGTGCGCGCGCAAAAGAAGACGTACAGCGCGCCTGCTGCGTTTTCGAGGGCCCGCTGCGGAGCGACGAGAACGGTGCACGCGCGTGACTGCTGAACGCGTTGCGCTGCTCCTCGTCCTTATTATCATCCTTTTTTTTCTGGCTTCGCCCCGGGCAGTTTTCCCCTCAACCTTACGAGAACTATCGGCCGGGTACAATACGTCGCTCGTGCTATCTTGCTCGCCATTGCTCGGGTGTGTGAACGCTCCACTGGCGTCTGTTACCGTGTCTTTTGCTGAACGGCTGCTGCGCCCACTCGGGCTTGGAAAGGCAAGAACTGGAAACAATGCGAAAATTGAAAGACGAGGGACGAACTAACTCGTGCAACAAAGACGACTGCGTAAACCTCAAGGGGAAGAACTCAGCGCTCGGTTCCTGCGCGCTGGCTTCTCTCACTAACGGTTTAGTTCTCTCTCTCTCTTTTCTTCGAGTGCACTTATTGATAGAATTTATGGTGACTGCCTGTTGGCGAGCGTAGATCGAAGGAACGTGCGTACTTCCTGGCTCCTTCATAGCAAAATAACCTGAAAGAATAAGTCTGAAGAACTAGGGTCTGAGAAACACGGTATAATCGTTGGCATCCTTGCTTCTATGGAGAGAGTATATAACCGCCCTTGTTAGGGTCTTATGCATGCGCAGTTATTTTATAGATGTAATAATTTGAATACGTTCTATCCACGCATAATTTACCGATAAGTTTGAACGGCAGTGCGCATGTTACATGCGCTATTCAAGAAGGACCACGGAGGTTTTTAGAGCAGGCAACGTGGTGTTCAGAAAAGAAAACGCGGTTGTCCGAACAGGAAATGGCGCTGACTGACAAATCGACTTAGTAGAATGCAGCTTTGGCTAGTTGGTTCGGCATAATTAAGTTCATAGCTGTGTTCATCGAAGGCTGTGCGCAAATCTGGGAGCACGCTGCAAGCATGCCACGCATACAAGGTGCCTCTCGAGGTACTACTACCGCAACTGGTAGCATGATGGTGCTGAATCGGTCTAGTTGGCTATTTGTGATCGTCGAAACTTCTTTGCTTCTATGTACAGCTATCCGTAGGAGTGCTGACAAACTTATATCACGAAGCTTATCAGCCAAGTCCACTTCTATAATTTATTGCGTGATCTGTTCCAGGTTTTTAGAGACGACACTTGACATAACACGGAACGCATTCATAGCGACAATAATGATAAGCTAGATTGTCTTGCCTTTATTTTTCTACGATGTACTAGTGCCCAGATAGTATAGAAGTGAGGCATCTGCCCGTCTGGCTTATGGACAATTTTCCACACGATAACGGTACACGATATACAATATTCAGGGTGCACTGGACAAACTTAATCTTGTGCTTAACAGTACATGCTGCATCTTTGCGATTGAGATCAGGGATCCTGCATATTTTAAACAAATCATAGGGGGCAGAATGTGCAACACGATCATTCGCCCACTCAGTTATTTTTTTTTCAGATAATGGAAAAGAGTATGCAAATACACAACTAGTGTGGTTTTTCGCTTCTCTGCAGACACCCTGCAGGTCGATTACCGAGACTTGTGCTCATACCTGAGTAACCCCTCAACTACTGAGGTTAACGAAAAAATTGGTAAACTTGGCGTATGTCAAACGAAGAGCTTTTCTGTTAAGGCTGTCGGTCATGGCAGGAGGACATAATTTTTTATGTGCATTAGTGGAACATAGCTTAGATACGCTTCGCTTGAAGAGTTCTGAATGCGCGCAGTCATAATGAAGCAAATATTTGCGTAATAATATTATATCCAACACATGTGTTCGCCAATGAATGTCAGTTTAAGGTCTATAACTCTTAGTGTTGTCTCCTACCGTTTCATGCTCGATTACCAATCGATGCAGAACCGTCTGAAAAATTGTCTATACCTCAACTACGTCAGCATTCCGGGTAATGCTGACGTAAAATAATACCAAATAGTCATATACAAATATACAAACCTTAAATAGGTTAGTGCTCTGTATGCTCATGGAAATATGTTTGTCCAGTGACGCAAACTCTATATAAGTAAGTATGGGTGCAAGGCAGGAATCAATAGAGACACCCCGATTCTGAATATATATGCGGTCCTCCCAACTTATGTAAGTCGCGTGCAGGTAAAAAATTCCCAACCAGCCCTGCCTGCCCTGCCCTGCCCTGCCCTGCCCTGTTTTGCCCTGCCTTGCCTGCACTGCCTGCACTGCCTGCCCTGCCTGCCCTGCCCTGCCCTGCCTGCCCGCGCGCCCTTCCATCCGCTTCTGTCACACTACAGCACGCGTCAAACGGACGGACGGATGGACGCTTCACCCCACTCATCATTATTCACTCCGTGGATATGCTGTAAATTTCTTATTATATGAAAGCCGCTAATGCCATCTAGTGATAGTATTTTCAAGGACATAAACACACAACGTCATCTAGTGAGCAGTTCTTAAATATATCTAGAAGTTCCTACTACAGCATGCAACTACGAGAAAACTAGCCAAACCTTGACGAGCTTCACCCCTAAAAGCCCATAACTCTAATAAAATTGCTCTAATATAGCCTTTCGGTGTTCTGAAACACGAACAGCACTACGATCAGGACAAGAATATAACGACAGACCGGGAAACGACTCTCGGTCTTCATATCACCGCCCCTAGTCTAGTGTATTTTGTTTCCATCTTAATGATGTACCAACCTGCCCAGTTAGGTGCACTCACCGCTCCAGGCAGATCAAGAGAATATGTGAAGAACATTGTGTAAGAAACAGCTGGACAGTTAAACGAGGAACATGACACATTTATAAGAAAAGTATTGCTAGGACTTCACTTCTCAAAACCAAAATGAGATTATGAGAGACGTGGAGCTCTGGCATTTTGCCTCCTTTGAAATATGGCTACTAGGCCAGGGATTCCACCCGACGACCTTCGAGTAAGTGTTAACTCGCTTGTGCTTCGCTGTAACATTCACATCGATTGGTAGTTACTGATAGGTCCTTAATAAGTTTCCTTTTTTAAACTACCCGTACGTTTCAACGTCACTCGTCTCAATATTTTTGCTATGAAAAGGGTTCGTACAAGGTGTGTTCAAAGGAAAAGGTACGAAACGACGTTGTGGGTGTAAATGAATGCTTTGTTCAATGTGTACATCATAGGTTTAAGCACAACAATCTAATTCACGAATGAGCCGAATGACTCCCCCCCCCCCCCACAATTTCTAAAGCCATGGCTAGACCCAGTACTTCACAATGTTCATCATCCAAGTTGGAGCTCTTCCATTTCAGATGTGTTTATTTATTTTATTTCAGATATTTTATTTGTGACCACTGACATTTGCAACGTGACACGCCAATTACTTTTCACTAGGTCGTCCACCTTGTTGATGAGATCGGCCGTGATTGTTGATTTGGTCGTCTCTCATAAACCAAACTGTTATGGTCTTCATGAAAGCAGGCCCTCCATTTCGACAAAAGCTTGTAGGGCACGTACTCTTCTCCGCACATGGTCACTATCCAGCGATGCTTGGTGGCCGATTTCACGCATTAAGTCGCCAGAAATGGGATCTGCTCCTTATTTGTTGCATTTTGCAATGTGAACACTATCTTGTCCTAAATGTAATGCCTCGTCAATTTCCCGGTGCTCTTTCATAAGAGCCTCTGCTCTATCCTGCGTATGTGGGTGCTTTCGTGTGCTGCGGGCCACAAGGGGGCATTCAGTCGCATCCCTAGATGTCTCTCACTTTCTCCCTTACTACCATACGAATCTTTGTTAACAGTGACATTATTACGACGTTTTGTACCTTTTCATGTGAACACACTTTTTATGTTTCTTATGAACGGCCTTTCATTTATCCTGGATCAATACTGGCCACCGAAAGCTTAATTATAGTGCTTATAGCGTCGGGCTGCCGAGCTTGAGGTCGCGGTTTCGATCTCTTACGCAGCGATTGCATTTCAAAGGAGGCGTAATGCGCCAGGCCGAAGTTCTGATAAGTAGGAGAATGTCATGAATTGTGAGGTCTTTCGTTATGCGACGTGCCTTAAGATCAGATTGTAGTTTTGTGGCGTAACACAATACAAGGTAACGTCCGGGCTGATGAAGCTGCCAAATTTGGACACGACGCAGTAAGGCGGTAAGTTGGGCCAGTTGGTTAGGATCCATCGTGAACTTATTTACAGCGCAACACCAGAAAAACACTGGACTCCTTCCCTGTCCTGTGTTTTTCTGGTGTTGCGCTGGTTCACGCTGGACACGAAGCCTCGAGAGAAATCGTCGAGATACCTTTCTCGAGAGAAGACGCTGCGACACTCGCATCGACACACGCTTGGCCCCTGCAGCGATCTCTCTGGACCGACGCTAGTCTCTAGTACAGCTATCTCTATAAGGTCAATTCATCGTGTCACTTCAGTATGCCGGGAGACCTCAACTGGCAAGAGAAAACCGGCTTGCTCCGCATTCGATTGAACGGTCGCATACACAAACTACTTTAGGAACAAGGTTGGACTCTCGTGCTCACCATTGTGTGTCCGATGTAACGTCCCAGAAGATCTGAATCATGTCCTCTGGGAATGTAGGCTACACGCACTAAAAAGACAGTCTCTGAAGGTGGCCTTAAATATTTCATGGGACGTGAAATTTGAGGCCCATCGCAAAGAAGATCCAGTGCATTTCGCGCTATGAAGCCGTTGCTGGATTTCTTGCGGGCCACAAGCTTGAATCAAGCTTTGTAAAATAATGTAGTATAGGCCTGTGTAGCTGTATGTGCTATGCGTTTAACAGTGTACTTATCGTAATCATAACCCAGAACCTGAAGTAGAATGTCAGTCGAAAAGTCAGACATCTCCAGCTCTTCATTAAAGTATTTATTTTTCTCCCTCATATGTACACGAAAATGATGTCAACCTTACTGAGCCTTTTACTTCGTAACTTATTAAAACACATCTAGCATGCAATTCTAATAACAAGGCCTTCAATATTATACTTTTATCATCTTTCTTATTCAATACTTATTTCTCTCAAAGCAATAACAAGATCTTACATGATGGCTAATGCCAACTTGAAATACACAATCGTAACTACGCCTTCCAAAAGCATACTTCAATTTTGTTGGGAGTGAGTTTGGTTTAAAAACGTAGCAGCATACGCATGCGTCATGTCCTTCGGCTATACACTACTAGCACGCGCTAGCCAAGTACACGCAACCTGACGAACGCGGTGGCACGAATAATTTCTTTTGCAACAAACGAAAGAAGTTAGCGCGCGTGTTTTGCGCCTCTGCATTCTCAGTTTCTGCCCCCATTATCTTTTGGTGGAACAACTTGCGCCCGAACGAGCCGAGGGAAACGTGTGCACAGTATGCACAGAGGAGAGGGGGGGGGGGATAGGGGAGGTTGTTGTTGCTGTTTATCTTACAAATAGGACTAATAAGTGAAAACAACTCACTTATCGCGTCACATTGTAATATGACGTGTTGCAGAGCAGTGATGACCCCGAAACTGCGTGTGCAACAAGACGACGCGATAACGGTGTTGAGCGAGAGGCTGTAGGCATATGCGTAGTGTACGGTGTGCAAAGTTCAGGGATTACACGAGGGGCCAATGGGCGCGCTGTAATAGCTCAGTGCTAAATGTATCCAATGCGCGACATCATTGGCAGTTGTGAGACATGGTTTTTGTGAGGTGTAATTTCTAATTCGCAGACATTTTGTTCTGTGCATCGCACTTGAAACAGTATGTGTAATATGAACTAAAGAAATAGAGGTAGTGAGATGGCAGCGCAGTGTGAGGGTAAAGACTGTTTAGGTGTCCTGTTTTAAAGCCTTGCAGACTGTATTCTAAGATAAATTGTGCTTAAAACGAATGACGGATTATCTATGACGTTTTAACGTTATAGATAATCAGTCATTCGTGTTAAGCACAACAAAAAAGTCCTGCTATAGAAATAAAAAAAATTAGAGGATGTTTATGTTTTGTATGTGAGGTTGGAAAGAGATAGCGCTATGGGACGCATTTGCATCACCTTTCCGTCCTTCCCATTCCACTTGCCATGCTTTGCATCTCGTTGGATACCTCAGCCGCCACAGTAGGAAACCAACATTTGTGCTCGTGACAGTTGATGTATTAAGCTTCCTTCGAGTGCCCACCGCAATCATAGGGTTGCGAAGTATACAATACGCAATTAATTACAGTTTCGCAAGCTTCATAATTATCTAAGGCATTACAGGCACCTCTATTACTCAATATTTCTTGATGCTGTGGTCGGTGATGATGTATTGCTAACCCCCTTTGTAATGAGTGAGCACCTCTCTGTCCATTCACCTACGGGCATGTCTGCTGAAATGGTCTCAGGCTGAGCTGCTCTAATACTAGAAAGCTCGTCAAAGCTACCATAGGCATACTCAACAGCACCTCGAACGAGAAACTTATGAGTATAGGTGTACGCAATACGATGAAACAGATGGCAGAAGCACAGCATATGACGCAGCAGGAAAGACTGGCGAAAGCGCGAGAAGGCAGGCTTACACAACTAAGAACAGAATGCCCGAAGCAAGCATTTATGAGCAGGGTGACTAAGCAGATGCCACGGCCATGATGACCGAGCTTGTCGATCTCTTCGTCTTTTTATGCACACCAACCACATAGTCCACTACATACTCATTGTGATAGGGACAGACCCCAATAGATCGAGAAGCCCGAAGGAGGCCGTTGTAGAGTTGAGCGAAAAACTTAAACCACCCCCTCTCGAAAAGCATGCACCCAGAACATAGTGTTAGCAGGAAGAAAGCGAGAGTTATGGCTTTATTGCAAATGAGCAGCTAGAACGACAGGTGGCCTGGATCCCAGACAAAGAGACTTCACGACTTCAGCGGCCGAAAGCTAGGGTGAGGTACGGGATGCCGTCACCAGCTTCAGAAAAGAATAAACAGTGGCGGAGCAAGCCGCGATTGCCCTAGTGATTAGGAACTGAAAATGGCCTTACATTTCTAGTGATTCGAAAGTAGCAATTAAGAGCATTGACATAGAATATGTCACTTGCGGTAAACTTAACGACAAGGTCACGAAACTGAAATCTAAGGGTCTACCCGCACGTGTGAGACAAGCGAACGAGAATCGGGTCAACCTCAACGATGTGACAAATGATTTGGCACGAGGACTCGCTGGCCGGGCCGGTCAGAACTGAACCGACGCCCACTGCCATTTCGGGGATCATAAAGTTCAATAACTAACTTACAACGAGACCACTGAACACCACGCGCAGGCGATTTCCATAGCCACCCGTAAATTTAACAGGGCTCAGGCAGTCACACTACATTTAGTGCGAACTGGGACGTGTCCCATTTCATACTTATAAATAAAATTCACACTGATATATAAATTAGGATTGAATGTAACGCATGCGAGGACATTATCGAAATTAGACACATGCTGGTGGGCTGTCCCGCTACTCTAACTGACTCGAAGAAAAAAAAAAGGCTTCACTTGCAGAAGACGGTGAATTAAGCTCTTCATACCAAGATAAACAATGGGTTGTCATTAGAATACACAATGACGTCATAAGGCTCGGCTTGACGATGCCGATGTGGACGCGGCCTGCCTCGTTCTGAAGAAACTGGACTTCAAAAATCTTAATAAAAATGAGTTTAATCCTTCCGCCCATTACACAAATCCTGTGATGTATCGCCTGATGTGATCCTAGCTTTTCATTCACAATGATACGTTTGTTACCATGACTCTTGGTCTTAGCTCAATATGACGCAATGGTATATATAGGATCTCTTTCCAAAACAGTTTAAAGAATGAGCCTGGCTCTGTGGTAGAACATTTTACTGCCCCTCAAAATGTCTCGGTTCGATTACAGCTAGAAGCCAGATTTTTAATATTTGCATCAAGGGGGTTTCTCGCCCACTGACAACGCCATGCACCTTTTCGCATGCGCTGACACCTACACCACACTTCCACTGACATGAATATTAACGCTATTGTCCCATGTTTGTGATGGTGAAGAAAGCAGAACGCAGCGAGTAAATATGAAACACTTCATTGGGTAAACTTGCGCCCAGTGAAAGAAGCAACACTCAAAGTGCAGCTAGAGCGGCAAGCACAGTCGTCGGTAACATGGTAAGGCGGGTCGGCGTTTATGCAGGCGGCCCCGAAGTCTCCAGAGTTATCGTTGGTGGCCGCGTTAGTTCCCGGCTAAACACTGATTGATTGATTTGTCGGGTTTAACGTCCCAAAACCACTACTGATTACGAGAGACGCCGTAGCGGAGGGCTCCGGAAATTTCGACCAGCTGGGGTTCTTTAACGTGCACCCAAATCTGAGCACACGGGCTTACAGCATTTCCGCCTCCATCGAAAATGCAGCCGCCGCAGCCGGGATTCGATCCCGCGACCTGCGGGTCAGCAGCCGAGTACCTGAGCCACTAGACCACCGCGGAGCGGTCCCGCCTAAACTCTAATGCTCGTGTTGTGCGTGCCATCTTCCCAGAAGAGCTTTAGAATAAACGGGAACGTTTCGAGACATTCCGGCGCAACCTGCGCAAGGTAGTCGCTACACGTGTAATCGACCAGTTACGTGACAATGAAAAGAAAAGCGCACGTGGTACCGTTGTGTTAAAACTCTACTAATGGTGTCTATGCTTAGCTATTTTGTTTATTCCCGAATCTACTGCTCTCATCTGAGAGCGCATCTAATACTAATACGAAAGGTTTAATGTCCGAAAACCACATGATTATGAAAGACGCCGTAGAGGAGGACTTCGAAAAAGTTTGACCATCTGGTGTTAGTTAGCGTGCACTGACATCACCTCTTCTATTTCGCCTCCTTCTAAATGTAGCCGCAGCGACCGAAGATTGAAAGTATAACCTTTGGTTCATCAGTTGAGTACCGTAACCTGTGATTCACTGGGGCGAATGATAATAGCTGTGAAGTGTTGAAACTATGAAATAATGCTTGTATTCGGGCTCCTTTAGACGACGTTAGGTAATATTTGCAACTCTTTTTCTGAGGGTCATATGATAATAACTTAAATTTATTTCCTTTGTAGAGGCCCCGCCACGGTGGTCTAGTGGCTAAGGTACTCGGCTGATGACCCGCAGGTCGTGGGATCAAATCCCGGCTGTGGCGGCTGCATTTCCGATGGAGGCGGAAATGTTGTAGGCCCGTGTGCTCATATTTGGGTGCAGGTTACAGAACCCTAGGTAGTCGAAATTTTTGGAGCCCTCCACTACGGCGTCTCTCATAATCATATGGTGGTCTTGGGACGTTAAACCCCACAAATAAAATCAAATCATTTCCTTTGTAGAAGCATTCGCGAGCAGGCTGAAAAAGTACATCCCCTTATCGCAGCCCCGAACATTCCCTTGTCGCAGCCCCGAATCGATCGCGTTCTGCGCATCCATGTCGCAGAACGCGATTGGCGAGCCGGCTGCTGATATGAGTGCATGGTAGGCGGCACTCGGGGCACGTGGGTGACGCTGGCGTATGTAGGCGAGACAGTTTCTCTAAAGGCCTGGGGCCTCGCGACGGTTTCGGTGTATTTTAGGGGAACAGTTGCAGAAATCGGTGGGGGCGGCCTGGCAACAACTTGGGCGTAGCTGAGTGGCACAGATGCAGGAGGCGGCTGGTGGTATTCAGGGACAACCTCCGCAATTTCCTGCTGAATGGCTCGGCGGAGCGGAGGTAGAAGTGTACTTGATGGCTGTTGAGCATGTTGTGGGGAAGCAAAAGCCAGTAAAGAGACCATGCGGGCAACTTCCTCACGCACGAACGACTTGATTTCGGCGAGCAAGGTTGCGTGGTCAGGAACTGCTGACAAGGCCGAGAGATCAGCATCACGTGGTGGCGGTCGACGGGTCATCAAGCGCTGCCGCCGCAGCTCGTCGTAACTTTGGCATAACATGATGACTTCTGCCACAGTGCGGGGGTTCTTTGCCAGGAGCATAGTGAAGGCATCGTTGGCGATGCCTTTTAGAACATGCGTGATTTTGTCAGCCTCTGACATGTTCAGGTCGACTTTCTTGCACAAGTCAAGGATGTTCTCGATATAACTTGTGAAGGACTCGCCGGTCTGCTGGGCTCGTTCACGTAAACGCTGTTCAGCTTGCAACTTACGAACGGCCGGGCGGCCGAACACGTCGACGACAGCGGTTTTAAAAGCGGACCATGTCGGGAAATCAGATGCGTGGTTGTTGTACCACATGCCGGCCACACCCGCGAGATAGAAAAACAGGTTGCCCAGTTTTCCTGCCTCGTCCCAATGGTTGGGGACGCTCACGCGTTCGTACATGGCCAGCCAGTCCTCGACGTCGGTGCCATCCGCTCCGGTGAAGACAGGAGGGTCGCGGATGCGGGGGACACCGGGACATGGCGTCGGCGTAGGAGGAAGCGTTTGCTGGGCGGCGTCTTGGTGCATGGTTGGAGGCACGGTACGGGATCGAAGCTCCAAGGGCATCGAATGCGGACCGAAGGTGTTTGAAGGGCACAGCATTCTCAGCACTCTCCACCAAATTGTAAAGCGGTTTATTGGCGGACACTCAGCGATGATTCACGACAGCGACAATCAATGCGGGGATCGACTCTCTGCGCGAGCTGCTCTTCTTCTTATGAAAAAGGCGACCCACTAGAAGGCGCTGAAGAGGACGACCCACTGTTCAAAGGCTTTACCACTCAACCATCATATTGCCACAGGAAATTACCATTGCTCCACGCAACGCGGACGTTGGGAACCAGAGAAACGCTAACGGCACGACTGCGAGCGACGAAGCCAGCAGCAATGCACGAGCCGGCCCTGCATGCGCCCGGTACTTCGCCGAACAGCCAACGCGCGTGAAGAAGAAGAGAACGAGGGTGCTCGAGGGAGAGGCGCACGAGGACTACCGCCCTTGGATCTTCTTGATTGCTGTGCGTCGTTCACTTTGGGCACAAGTTCGCCCTTAATAAACCGTGTAAATAGAACATCGTTGTTGTGAGGCTGCTACATTCGTTACAATATATCTTGCGCCCATTCTTTCCCATTAACAGACTAGCATCACGGTGAAGAAGACAGAAATAGTAGACTTCGCGTTGATAAGCGCGTATTGTTCGCAGGAACGAAGCCAAATAAAAAAAATCTGGAAAAGTTACTATTATTTGCGAAGGGGCAAGGTGAAATTGAAAGCATGCTATTTCTTAAAGTGCAGCACTCTAGAGTGTATAATTTTTTTTATTGTTGAGAGAACAGTTTCAGACCAGACTGTGTGCTGTGCTCAAACCAGGGGAAACTAGAAAGCTCCAAACTGTATATTATCTCATCTTTTTTCCTTGTTTTTTTTTTCAGGATGTGTTTCCATTTTTTCACTGATGTTTGGTCTTCACATTTTTCTGCATGCGCACCTGTTTTGAAGACGTTTTCTGAAAAGTCGTAAGAAAAAGGTACCTGTCATTAAAAAATGCTGCGCATATACACACCCAATTCAACTCACAAGAATTCACACAAAAGAGAACCTTTCTGTCGCTTTCTTATTTTTTATTAATGATTCCATCTGTCCCAAATGGGTATGATTAACTTTCAAGACACTGTATAGAACAGCCAGAAGCTGTGAAAACCTGAATA
This sequence comes from Rhipicephalus microplus, assembly GCF_013339725.1. Classification (NCBI taxonomy): domain Eukaryota; kingdom Metazoa; phylum Arthropoda; class Arachnida; order Ixodida; family Ixodidae; genus Rhipicephalus; species Rhipicephalus microplus. Next base: position 253,107,181 of record NC_051165.1, read on the forward strand.
GCTGGAGCATAAGGAGCGAGTTCGGTGGTGGGCGGTGACGACTGAGCGACAGAAAAAAAGCTGTAGTATTGCACAAGAAAAGAAAAGTGAAAAAAAAATGAAAGTGCGAAGAGTGCACTCTAGAGGAGACAATATTTGAATCAAGTCACTTCTTCTTCTTTTTCCCTGTTTTCCCTTTTTGTGTTCTCCGAATGGAGAAAACCACGCCTTTTTTCCCTAAATAACCCTCCCAGGGGCGCTTTAGCGCCCCTGGTTTCTTTCGCCATTGTATTAGTCAAGAGGAAAGAGCATGCAAGGAAGCTTAAGTCACATTGAAAGAAGGTGCTGGAGTATAGAGTCGACGAAAAAAAAAATAAAGGCGTGCGGTTGTGCGCGCGGCGCGTAATGCAAGTGCACGAAGCGAAGGGAGGACCAGACATCCCTCCAGCCACGCCAATACCGAAGCAGCGACGAGAAATGGAGACAGTTGACAAATGACTCGGCGTTTCCTCGGGACCCGTTCGCCTCTTTCTGCTCGGCGGCCGCGGCACAAAGTCGCCGAGCCAGAAGCGAATACGAAGCCGCCGCCCTCTATCGTTCACCCGGATGAAAATAGAAGGCAAAAGAAGAATAAGCTCGTGGCACAGACCACGTACATCCTTATTTTTTTTTACGGTACTCCCTTTTTTCCGTCTCTCTCGAAGGAAGAAAGAAGCTGTGGTAATACAGCGGGGCGGCCACCACCGGCGCGAAATAGAAATAACCACGGCTGCACTGCACAGGTCAGCCCGTGTGGGACAGTTTAATGAGATCATTAAGGTGATTTATTTTTACAAATGCGAGCAGTCGCCACCACTGGTCAGTCGCCCCTTTCGTTCGTTTCTTTTTTTTTTTTGCTGGCTGCCGCCAGCTTATGCTCGTCGCCACGCGGCCTGTATGTCGGCGTCTTCTAGTGTACACGATACCCTTTCTCCATCGGCGTGCACGTCCGCATGCTTCGCGCGACCGTTTTCGTTTGTCCCAGAACCCCAGTTCGCTGACGTATCGTGCTTTAGCGAGCCATCGAAGCTAATAAACACTCAAGTCCGCGCTCTCAGAAGTGTAAGGAGCTTGTTGTACAATACGCCCCGCTCTCCCCTTTCATTTTTCTTTCGCGTGTTTAAATCAGTCCATGCGTTGCGAGTCCGGACGTGAGAAGACGAAACATGGCTCCCTCGCGAACTTGATGCCCAGAGACAAGAATAATTGTTTAGTGTAAAGGGGGCGTCGAGGTGGTTGCGAGAGAATGCGTCACTTCATTTCTTTTTTTTATTATTCGCCAGCGACGGGTCTTGCGAGAGTTCCATGTTGCGTGTACGCTTGTTCGCTTGGTGACACTGGAGTCGTTGAGAAAGAGCGGGACATTTGCCATTTCGCCGTACAATTGCAGCGTTGTATCAATTACTCGGGGATTCCAGGCCGTCGAGTCCTTGCGGCGCCTTTCTCACTATACGAGAGTGAACTCCGTCAAATAAGAATGAGGTGCAGATGTTCTACGGACGCTGTGTAATTGTACTTCGTCAGCATGCTGGCGCTTTTTTTTTATGTGAGCCTTTCACCTTCCAAGCATGAAAAAAAGTTTGCTCTCACTGATGCTCGGCCGGGTAAGAAAACCCTTTCGCCGGCATTGTATTTCTGAGTCGTTTGTTTATGTGCTGAAGAAAAAAAAACAATATACGTTTCCAGAGCTCTGCGCGAAGTTGTATATAGGAATAAAATTAAGATCAGAAAGTGCAGTGCGGTTGGAACAGTCTTTCGGAGACTTAACCTACTTCCTAGACTCAAATTCCTCATTTCAATTCTTTGGAGGAGCCTTTATTCTATATATAGTATTGTAGTTGTGCTTTTGTCCAGCAAACACAAAATAAAATACAATTGATAAAGCGCGTGCATCTGTCAGGCTGTTTCAACAATATTAAGAAACTTCACCGAGCGAATATTGTAGGCTGTTAATTGGATCAAATAAGTGCAAAAAATAGAGACATCGAGTCTTGAAATCATGACAGCTACGCATGCTGTTTAAACCAATGTATTTTTGAGGTTATATTTGTGTAGATAGATTCATGTCTGTCTCCTTCTTTTTCTTGTCTCTCGTTATTGGCGCTGTTATTTATGTGAATCGTATCTTTAAGGTTAGATTTGTGTAGATAGTTTTAAACAAACGTACAGTGGATGCTATTGTTTTGTGGTGTGATCTGCGAGCCAATTCAATTCGAATGCTAGGAAACATCCAAGACGTCATCGAAATTGACAATGATGCTGTGCAAAACCTTTTTTCTTAAGCAAGTTGTGTACTTGCTACCTCTCGCCGCGCCACCCTAAACTTTGTATAATGTTTATGCGCGACTGTAAGACAATACGTGCAAAGTCGCACACCATTTTAATGCTGTAACTGCTACTACTGTTGCTGCTGCTGATGATGATGATAATGAAGATGATTATGAAAACGATGAATTATGGCTGACATTTCGAGTGGAAGGTCACCTCTAAACTGCAATGTTGTACGCATTTTCTATCCAAAATGTTTAAGATCTTTTTTTTTCATTTACAATTTCATTTTTTTTGCATAAACTCGATATACAATGAGACGGAATATAAAAGACAAATAATTTCTGCTACAATACCGGCATTTGACTCAAAGAGAAACAAAAAAAAATAAAACGAACATAACCAACCGTGACCTAGAAATTCACTGCAAAAAACAAACAAACAAACAAACAAACAAACAGAGTTTTGGTATTGAGCCAATGAAGTTCTCTGAGGAACAGACAAAAATATTGCACATGCTGAGCATTTGTACGACCAATTTTGTCTCTTTTTCGTAGTATATAAATATTACACAAATTTTAAGTCATGATTGATTTTGTAATGTGCTTTACGTGTGCTTTGTATCATAGACGTCTTTCACGCAATTTATTTATTTACAAATATTGTTTCCTTCATTATTGACAAATTGACAAATTTCATTGTCCTCTGCTTTTATGGGCTTCTTTCTACATTTATTTATGTACGTCAAAGGAAGAGGGGAAGCTGGTGCTAGTAAAATCTTCGGCATTTATATGTAAACCATATGCACAAAATTAACACTGCGAATGGGGGTGATGGACAGAATCATCTCCAATAACGCCTATTTGAGGTACTACATAGGAGCTTACACCGTAAAGTTTTAATATTATGAACATGATATTAAAGCTGCACATAACAAAGCTTCGGTGTTTCAAGAATAATGGAAGAACAGATGCAACGTGCATGCCATGAATACAGCTTTAAGCTTCCTGCAACATCTGTCTATAAACATTGCTGGAGGCAGAAAGTTAGCGCAGTTTAAAGTGATGGAATCTTGAAGCAATGCATGCTGTAGCTAGAAAATACTTCACCCTGAATAGCCTTCCCATGTTGTTTCTTTACGTCGTTTTACATTGTTTTTCTTCGGTGTTGCATTTTTAGGTCGATCCGCCTTTGCACTCATGTTTATAGGCTTCCACGGCTGTTTTATTGAGTGCTCTATCAACGCACAAGCACGCTGGTTAATTATTTATTTATGAAATGGAAGCTCAGCTCTTTGTGCGCTGTTTTTTTTTTCTGCGCAGAGTTGCCTCTACAATCAACAAAGGAATGTGTATATGGGTAGGTGATACCCTTGGTGAAGTAATTGCACATGAGGACTATCTGTTTTCATTTGCAAGCCTTGAAGGCAGAGAACCTTGAAGGAGAAGGTGAGGTAATTTCTTTTCTGTGATGCTATGCCATGCCTTATTTCTTCCTAATAATCTTCATCCTGTACGAAAATGATTAAAGTTCTAATCACTCACCAACGGCTTACCACCTTCATAATGACAATTCAATCATCACGAGGACAATAAGTCAAGGAAAGGAAACAAACAAACAAACAAACAAACAAACAATCCATTGAATTGCAGCACGACAGCACGATGCTTCTAAGGAAATTCACATAGGCTGTGAGAAAGCTTTGCTGCAGAATAAAGAAATGTGTCAATCCGGGATTTCTCATCTGCAAGGCATCTTTTATGAATCCTAATTTGTTTCCCATTCATTTTCATACCATGCAAAGAGGGATAACATTTTTCCCGTGCCTTCGTCCAGCTTGTGTGTTCGCACATAACTGATCTCTACACATGAAATGCCATAAAACGTATTTCAAGCAGATATACACCGTGAGTGCAAGAACAGTGGTAGCTCCTAAACATAGTGTTAGGCTGCTGCGAGTGCGTTTCACTTGCTTGTTTTCCAGATTTTATGTCCTTGAGTACGAATTCTAAGAAAGAAAGGATGACTGTGGATTGGCTATACTTTCAAAGTCTCCTCCAAGCGGAACTAATTCAGGTGCGCCGTACTGAGCTATGGCAGTCCTCGTAGTTTGATTAGCCCTAACGAGCATCTTACTTAACTACACAGACCACACCAAGCTACACGCGCCTGTGAAAGCTTGGTTGTTTCATTCAAAATTTATAATCACCGAAATTCAGGCAACTTATTGTGTGTGTTTAAGCTAACTCCACGCACAGCAAAGTGATCGAATGCACTTCGTTTAAGCAAAATAATTTTAAGCTTCACAGGTAATGCATTTTAATCCTGGAGTGGGACATGCTTAGTTTTGTTTTGCACTAACATGTTTAAAATCTAACGCTGCAGTCATTTATCAACATGAGATTCAGCCCACTAAATTAGAAAAGAAAGCGCATGGTGTTTATTTGCTGCTGTTAGGTTTCGTTTGGACATGTACTTATCGATTGAAACAAAAGAAAAATGACTGCCATGACTGATACTTAGCTTTTTCTAAAAACAATATATATATATGTTGTAAACTTGTTCTGAGATGGCAAACAGTTGAAGTAAAGTATTGAATGCCTACGAAGACTATGCAGCAAACTTTACATCGCAAGCTAGCATACTCAAGAGAGTACCGGTATTCACGAGTTTATTCAAAGCTAACAGTAAGTTTTGATGCACGTTGTAATTTTTGCTCATGTCTTCAATTTCACTCTAGGCTCAAGCAGCTAGACTGTGCTCTCTGCTCTTGACAGTCGGCGTCCTGTTCCAGTCGACTGTAAGTGACAAGGAGTTAAATATCGGTAATAGTCATGCTCCTGAGAATTTCAGAGGTAGAAATCGGTGCGAGAGTTTAGTAATCACCGCACGAAAAAAACTTTAATTGGAAACTGGGTTCAAGAAAGTTCTGCAGAGAAGATAAATGTAGAAGAACCCACGAAGTTGTTGAACGCAATGGCTAGGTTTGTACACAAGGCGGCTTTTCCTTTGGTTGTGACTTCTGTTAGTAACTCAGGCAACTAGTCTGCTGTGTACGCAAGACAGTCGTCGTCTTGATGCTATGCGTAGGTAGAAAAGACAACAATGTTGGTGCTGTCTTCTTCAAGGCCTTTGAGAAAACAGTGTCCACACTGTTGTCGAGCTGAGGATGTAAAAAAGAGCAGCGCAGAGAGGAAATGAAATATAATAGAATCAAGTGAGAAATGGTCAATCGAAAGTAAAAAAAAAAACTCGTCCGTCAATTAACTACGTTACGAGAGCTAACGTAGTAAAACCACGAAATTTTTCCTGTACACAATCGTACAGTATACTAAAAGTCTCACATAGCGACCTCAGAAAAGTTCATATTGACCCTAGCTCTACCTAGATTAGAATTCTTAACTTTTCTTACTTGGTCTTCATGCTACAAGAATGATGCATTATGGATAAAGATGCCCTTGCCTAAAAAAAGAAAAAAAAGTACACTTCGTCAAACGAAGATAAAAAAAATCTGAAAAGAAAGTTCGAGTGAGTTTTAGTGTGATAGTTTTTAGTGTGATGGACGTGATAGCGGACGGGTCAGTTACGTGATATTGACGTGAATCAGATTCCTCCGCAACCGGTATTCACACGACAGGGGAGAATTCACGCTACAGGCGAGGATTTTGGTATTGCTCCCCGAGGATCCCAACTGTGATTTGAGCTTCCGTGGTTTCCCGAATCGCTCCGTGTGGACCGAAGCGGGGACGCGGGAATGGGTGACATATAGTGACGTAATCTGCAATCGTCGGGGTCGAATCGCGATTTCGTGTGTTGTGTAAACACAGCTTAACAAGAGGTAAAATTTTGAAACACACTTCCCGAAATTTTTCGAGCCTTTATTAACAACGGGTTCGTTATTTGCAAGCACTGCGGAATATCTAGCGCAGGCAAAAGATAAGTGACGGCATTTGTCGGGATAGCAAAATTTTTAAGGTGTTAGCCGATCGTCCTCTGTAGTAACCACCTCTCCCAGGTATGTGCTACAGGAGAGTTTAGTACTTGGAATGTGCACTAGATGGCGGTACTTGTGTATGGTCAATATATGATGAAACGAAACTGCTTAAGGCGTTATCCGATACGTCCACAGAGGAGATTAGTTCTTAGAATGTCCGCTAGATGGCGGTGCTAGTATATAAGCGATATATAATAAAAAGATGTGAGATGGTGATTCTTGGAGTTTTCACTAGACGGATTGACATACAGACTGACAGACGGACAGACGCATGGACGGACAGATCGACCGACGGTTGGACGGACGGACGCTTCGCACCACTCATCATCATTCAGTCCGTGGATATGCTGGGATCTTTTTAAACATCTTTTGTTCAAAGAATGCACAAGAAAACTATGAGACCAGCCAAATTTTTCATTTCCGGGGTTTGTAGTTCCACGCAGTCATCCTAATTTTCGTATGTAACTGGATTATTCGAAGGGAATGTGTCACAATACCAAGGGCAGTGAACCGCAGATATAATCATACTAATACTTTACGAACTTAAAATTTAGATTTCATTTCTCGAAGGTGTTGTTGAACTCACCTCTTCACTGAATACAGCATTCCAAGGAGTATTACAGGAACAGTCTGAATGCATACCGTGTGTCTGGTACAAAGTAAGTGAGCTTTGCCGCATAATAATAACAGTTGTAGTGGTGCATCCTTTACAGGTCAAGATCACTGCATGAAATTGGTAAGAAATTATCCTCTGAGGATAATTTCCCGTGAGAACAATAGTGTGAGTGAGTGAGGGGGGTGGAAGTTGTGAGCGAGTATGAGTGAGTAAATGAGCGAAAAGTGCGGAGTGAGTGCAGAAATTGTTAGTGGAAGAGTTGTAAGTGAAGAAATGAAGTGTGGGAGTTGTGAGGGAGTGAGTGAGTAAGCGAGCGAGCGAGCAAAAATCATAAGCGGAGCTTCTTACAACTGACAGATTGCAGTGATGGTGTCCTAAGCGAAAAACTTGGCACTGACACAGAAATGTGGCCTTGTAAGATCACGCACGTATTATTAGGTGGTATTTTGTAATATGTTACGCACAATCAATTGTGGGTTTGTTGACGTTCAGTCGTTTCTGGTATGGTAATAACATTTTAGATCGACGTGACTTGTCACTTCACGTTGCCACGTCTCACTGTCTCTTAGATATGAAGACGTGACCACTGTTGTTTCCTGTAGCAACTGAAGTGCTGTGTTGCTGATCGCGTGGAGGAAGTAAAAAATTGGGAAGGAGCATTGAGCAATACGATAAGACGAAATAAATAAATATATAAATAAATAAATATTAAGTCAGAGTGGAACATGGTGAGCTTCAATTGCGCCCACTTCCTCGGTTGGGTGAGGGCTTCTAATAAAAAAAATGAAATAGTGCAGCATTGCACTTTACAAAAAAACATTTCATCGTACAATAACGCAAAGTAAGGCAGTTAAGTGCTTCAGGGAAGAATAAAAAAAGGTTCCCGTTCGAAAAGGTGCCTGCTTATAATACGCAGAAACGCCGTGACATTGGAGAACCGGGAGAAAATATTGAAAAATTCCGCGAGAACAGAAGACGAAGAAGGTGCGACAACAGCGCAGGTATCGTGCTTTTTTCAATTTGTGTCTTTTGAGAATACTGCGCTGTTTTTGCTATTGAATGCACGGACCAGCAAGCTCAAGCCTTGACCCTAGTTTCTTAGGAGCTAAAATGCTCAGCTGCTAAGCCAGAAGATGTGTATTCATTTCCCACCCTCTGAAACTGCATTGCCTTTGAGTGAAAAACGCAAAACAATAATAACACACCCGAGTACTCTGACTCAGAAGCACTTATAGAATAACTTCTGGTGGTTGGGATTGAAATTTTAGTCTCCATTTGGGCCACGCCTCATAAGCATCACCAATACTTCCTTTCGGGCGAGTTGGTTTACCTTGAAATAAAGATGTACCAGCGTAAACCGACACCTACGGGAGAGTCGACGCATACACACAACCACTGTGTACTGCATGCAGGCGTACAGTTGTCAGCGAGCTTAACACGAACGCTACGCAAGATGTCCTGAAAGCAGTTTGATTGACGCTGGTGCCACGTAGCTTTGGCACCTGTTGCCGAGATGTTACCCAGGTGTGATGGCATAATATCGAAGCATAATGAGATATTATATCGGCAACAGCACCCAACGCTTCGCTGCTGACATCAATCAATGTAGTCACGCATCGAAGTGTTCGTGTTATGGCTTGCTGACGGCTGTAGATACAGCGCTCGCGTGCATGTGCCGTCTCTTTTGTGAGCATCTCTTTGTGCTTGTGTTTCCTTATTTCGAGGTAAGTTTTAGATAGCGGGTGTTCGTCTAAAAGAATGTCCTGCGTTGTCATCAATCGGACAAAAGATATAACCGTTTTGTAAAAGCGTGTTTTTCACCATAAGCAGGCGACTAAAATGAGATAAACTTGTCTGTAACCAGCGTCATGGATCGTCTGATGACCTTCTCCATTTTTTTAACGTCTCTTTTTTTTCTCAGCTTTTATCCCCCTTACTCCCTTCTCCAGTACAGGGTAGCCAGCCGGTCTGAGAACTGGCTAACCTCCCTGTCCTTCCTCTTTCAATCCTCCTCCTCCTCCTCCTCGTCTAAAATAGAGTATCCGAAGCTTTTGTCAAATGGGTTGATGAACTTTGTATTCTAGCAATTTATTTATTATATTTATCTATTTTTCATTCATTCGTGTGGTACAGGCTAAGGTTTCCCGAGAAAGCTTGTCCAGTGTTTCTATTGTCCGGGAACAAAGACCCCATGGCATTCCGTTCTTGGGGATTGGATTTCGATCGGCCTAGCTGCGACATTTATAGCGACCAACCGGACGACTGGCAAACGCGCTTCCGACACCGTGATAACGACGTTCTTCGAGTCCACTTTTACGTACGCGCACGCGCGTATGTGCATGTTTGTGAGCGCGCGCCCGTTTTTCAATAAACAGCATCGAACGCACGTATATCGAAGCTCTGACATCGGTCTCGATAGAGAAGCCCCACCGTTTCTCGCAATATCCCGGCCACGCCGGCTTTGGAACGTTGCACTCACCAATGCCAGGGCCTAAAAGCCAATGCGGAAACGAAACCGGAACCGGAAATCAAAAACGCTGCCTGTTGCCGGATCCCACAAAAGGACAAAAGCAATGCAATATCTTTCTCTTTGCAAGCCCACTGAATAATAGAACGTTCCGTTGTGAAATATACTTCGTGTAAAGGCTTTCAAAGTCTTTTCGTTTGTGCAGTAAAAAGTAACTTTATGCCAGTAAAATGGACTGTAAGTAGAAAAGAGATGGGTGAAAGACGGTATAACTCCCGCTACACTTTTCTCCTGATAGAAAACAAGTGCGCACTTCGCCGCTGTGAAACTACGCCTGGCTGAAAGCGAAACGAGGCGAACAACCGGGCGGGGACGCTATACGCAAAGATACCGAACGAAAAAAATTAAACTCGATATGTATTGAATTCCCACTCGAAGTCTCCCACACTCGTATTTTTTCGCTCCCATCCCAGCATTTGAGCGATTCGTTATTTCGCTCTCAAAGTGGGTTGTTCTTGAAGAACGTCAAAGTGAGGGAGCGAGCCGGCCCGCCATCCACCGCGTGTAGACGCGCCCAGCCTCTATCTATCCTGCCGTAGGTGTACGGTGAGGGCCGAAGTGAAAGGTGAGAGAGAGGCTGTCGTGAGAGTGGTGTTTTAAAGCGTCACTTTCAAAGATTTAGTGCCCGAACGGAGGTAAGTGGGGAGCGTGGCAGTGCGGGGAGCGGCTTGACCGAGCATCCGTAGTCGCTTACGTATATCGCAGGTGTTGCCCACTCCATGCGGGGAGGTGCCGGGAGTGGGGAGGACTATAGTACCGCGACGTCAGCTTGCTCGCAGTGGCATTTCCCTGCTTCTCCTGCATTGCCTTATCGTTTCCACTTGTGCTTTATCGACCACGTTTCCTTTGCTGCGCATGCTGCGGCAGCGTGCTTTTCTCACACTTAGCTTCCTTTCAGTAGTGCAGAACGCGTGGCGCTATCTCGTACCGCTTTGGGTCCCAGTGAGCGAAGGAGGAGGTAGCACAGCTCGTGCGAGCTGCGCTGGCTACGGCTGCGCCGTTTGATTTACGCCGATTCGATTTTAGAGCTAGCCACTTTTAAGCCAAACGACGGCTCGTTAGAGGCAGCCACGCCGTCGCAAGGGCGCGTGCCATACGAGGTGAAACGAAGCTGCTTTCTATGGTCTGAGAGTAAACAGCTTCCCCTTGCCACCGTGTGCTTTGCTCGATCGGCTGAAAGTTCGGGCCAGTGTGTGGCGCCATGCCTCGTATCACACGGTGCTAGCACGATGCATTCGCTTGTAAGCAGTGAACAAGTCAGAGCCTCCGACGTGTAACACAGTGCGAAGCAGGTTCCGATAAAGCGTAGTACATTTGGGGAGCAGCTTGGTGGAAAGTTCTGAATTTCTGAAAGCCGCCGTGGGCACTCAATTTCATATTTTTTTAGTTTATAGCGGATGAAAAATAGCCTTTGACTTTCTGATGTATCAGTTACGGGATTCGACTGCTGCCTCGAAGGTCACGGGACTGAATCCCTGGCCGCGGCGGCAACAGCGAAGGCAAGTGTGCCATACATTTCATCACGCATAGACCATCGCCAAAAAGTAAACATTCCACACAGTAACACCGTTGGCTTTTCATATTCATTTTCCCCCAAAACAACAGGGGATTATAACAACCTACCTGCAACACTCACAAGCATAACTAACACAAAAACTTCAAGATCGTTCTTCAGAGCTTCCAGTTTCAAATTAACATCAGCGTTTTTTTACACCTTTGATTGTTATATGTTTTCTGCTATGCTTCTAGAAGTTTTGTTTTTAAAAGCTGTTACTTTTGCGCATTATGTTTCTTTCCATTATCACGTTTTTACCATTTTTTGGGTTATGTTTTTACCACTCGGCAGTTTATTGAAAGTGTGTATATTCAACGAGCTCTTATTCTAACACACCCGGGACAATTAAGCGTTTTGATTGCTGCAATAATAATTACGCCTACTTTTGCCTTTGTTTTGGTACTCAAATTTGTTAAGTGTCATCGTGGTATAATTTATCTATATTTTGTACCTATCGTAAAGTAGTTATTATGTATTAATTATTTGCCCCTTCCCTCTTCTATCGGCCCCTCTTCTATCGGCCACCTTCTATGTACGTTTGCACCCGAGGGTATTTGAAAAAACAAACACTCAAATACCTGCATACTTATACTATATAGGTGCGCGGTAGAGAACACCAGGTGGTCGATATTTTCGGAGTCCCACTACGGTGTCTTTCATAATGATATTGTGGTTTTTTTTACATAAAATCCCAACGGTTATTATTAATTATTAACCCGTACCATCACTTTCGTAGCCTTTTGTGGCCTTTTGTGCAAATAAAAACGAGCAACACCCTCAATGGTTTGATATCGGTTTCATACCACGGTTCGATACCACAGTCGACGCCGACGGGAACTTTTTTTTTGTTTCAACGCGGCGTTTGAGGCTTTCACCCTGGTAATAAAGTACACGCGTCAGTATGGTTCTCGTCAAAACGAAGGTCGCCATAGCTGAAAATAGAAATCACACATTGGAATTCAACAGCGTAATATGACTGTAACGAATGTTTCCTTTGATAGGACGATGTGTAAGACTACTGTATTTACGCATTGAATGTATGCTTAAGTGAATAAGCTTGTCCGCAACGTTTTGCACATTCAAGCACCATTGTTAAGTTTGTCGAATTAATGTTCGCAACTTCAACTTCTTTTTTTACATCTCTTTTTGTCCGCAACACACTTAACATTGTTACCGCGTGTCCGAACAAAGCAGGGCGTCTCTGAGCGCAAACCTTATACTGCGTTAAAAGATTTGTATTTTTTAATTGTACTCGCAACCTTTGTTAGCGCTTTCGTCAACGAGCGTCTTTTTTTCGATCTTGCCCACCGAAGGTTTATTGCACATCCAAATTAAGGTTAAAAGAACGAACAAGCCGCGAATACTTAATGACACGTTTTATCTCTCTGCCTCACAAGTGTTGAAATTTTTTCCTGTTGTAGGAATGTGTGCTTGCATAAGTAGAATCTAATTACGAAATCGAACTGAATTTCAAGCCACCATTGCCAAGCTTTAGGTTTAATGCGTTCCATTAGCAATTCACTATCAATATGAGGCCTTTCTTCCAGAAAGAATATTAAGTATCCCGCGTATATTTGCCCCTCCTATTTTAGAATAGGAGGGGCAAAGAATTTAAAGAATTACATCAGAAGTATTACGATTGAGCTTCGCCGTGTGTCGTAGGCAAAAAGTTTTTGTCATCATGAAGCGCCAGGTGTTCTCTTCGTCCTCGTTTTCACTCTTTTCTCTTCATTAACTCCGACAACGCATGTTCCGATTTGTCCGGCTTGGAATGCTGTAACTCTGGTGGGCGAAAGGACTAGTACACAAAGAGAGAGAGAAAGCAAGTGTAAGAAAAAAAATTTCTTGGCAAAAACAGTTTCCAAAGGAGGTGGCACTCGAACCCGCGTCTACACGATCTGAAGGCGAGCGTCGTAACAGCAGCAGAGCGTATAGTATAGTATAGTATAGTATAGTATAGTATAGTATAGTATAGTATAGTATTGTATAGTATAGTATAGTACTGTATAGTATAGTATAGTTGTAGTGCACTGTAGTAAATTATAGTTGTGGGCGTGAAAGGGAAGTGAGGGTGAGTAGAAAGAAAAAGGGGTGAGTGAAAAATGAACACCGATAGACAAATAGAAAAACAGAGAAAAGCATAGACAGGAAGAGAGACAAAAACAAGGGAGAATAAACTAAATAAAGACAAACAGATCGATATAGCGAGAAAGAGATATAAATACGTCGGCTAAAAAATAAAAGAGTGAGAGCAAGCATATGTGCACGTATAGTGCATCATAACAAGAGGAAAGGAAGAGAAATGGGAGAGCGTAAAAGCTTAGCCAAGCGATGACCAGCAGGAGCCCACCAGTTCTGCTTTCTTCTGTTGTAGGCTTTAATATTTAAGAAGGTTTAAGCGGTTATTTTTGCGTTCTCTCTCTCTCTCTCTCTCTCTCTCTCTATATATATATATATATATATATATATATATATATATATATATATAGAACCGCTTGTTAGTCCCAAGGAACAAAATTATAATGCAGTCTATCGCCGGTAATACGAAATCGAGGCGTTTTTAGCTTCTGATAATTAACACACATGGCCCGAATATAATAATAAAGGACATATCTACAGTATAGTTTATCTAAACTGTTTTTATAATGTTTTAGGTAGAGGCCGATGCGTGATCCCTTACCACTGGTGCGCAGAACGAAATGATGTATCCCAAATGTGCACGTTGGAAATGATTCGATATCGTTCCCATAAATGACACTTGATTCGCCATTTCCGGTTGTCATTTAATCTTTTATTCCATGCATTTTTAATGGTCCTGGGGCGTTGAAAACGTTGAAAGGACGGCATCACTGCCAGACGGGCTTTAAGTTAAAACATTTTCAGCGCCTTCAAACCATTAAGAAAGACGGGGTTGAAAATGGTGAAATACCTCTGAAAATAGTGACCGAAGAACCATTTATAAGCACCAAATCAAATTACTTCTAACGTGTTCATGATACAATATTTCATCATGCACTCCAGTGGTGCCACAGTATCTTGGCAATAATTTCGCTTCATTTTCTCAATATGTATTCTATTCAACCATTAGAGGACCTTCTAAAGCAGAAAATTTAAATAAATCAGTGGCGAAAATTTTTTCCGTTTTCTAAAAAACGCTAAATATGCAAAATATTTCAATTTTTCGCCAAAGCAAAAACAAAGAAGATTAGAACAAAATTGAATAAACTACCATAGTCACTAAACAGTAGCCACTAGTAGCGGCTTGATATATCAAGGCGCTAATACTTAGTGCCTAGGATAGCATTTATAACCATGATAAAACAATTTGTTCAATAATATATCAATGAATAAAATGTTTCGTGTTATTACTCAAACCAGTAATGGTATAGAAATTACTAGTTTTACTAGTTTACTATAAATTACTAGAAATTACTAGAATTAGTATAGTTAGTTCACTAGTTTTAACACCCTAAAGGCAAAACAAATAATTTTATTAAATATAACATTGAAATAACTACTTCTCACATTTGCATGTACCTCCATTATCTTTTTCAGTATGATCGGAGATGGCCGAAAATTAGCCGGGTACACTCGATATGAATTGACGCATATATATATTTATATATATATATATATATATATATATATATATATATATATATATATATATATATATATATATATATATATATTGTGGCGAAGCCTTCGAACAGTGGGTCGTCCTCTTCAGCGCCTTCTAGTGGGTTGCCCTTTTTAGCAAAAAAGAAGAGCAGCTCGTGCAGAGAGTCAGTACCCGCATTGACTGTCACAGTTACTTTAGATTTGGCTAAAGCGTACGATAGGGTTGAGCATTCAATTTTATTAAAACAGATGGCATATCACCACTTTCCCAACTACATCACTGCGTGGGTGTCGGAGTTTTTAAGAGGGAGAGAGTATTACTGCTTTAAAGATGGGTACTCATCAAATAGATATAAGCAGACACGTGGCGTACCACAGGGGGCTGTCCTGTCGCCAGTTTTATTTAACATTTTCTTAAGCTCCATTCCATCAACTAAGGATATTCAGTTATATGTGTACGCGGACGATATTGCTTTCTTCGCAAGTAATACCGACCTTCAATCATTATACGAGAGTCTACAGAATTATCTCAATATGATAGAAAGATGGCTTAAAAATATTCATATGACCCTGAACGTAAAGAAAAGTGTGCTCCTTGCATTCTCTTTTCTGCAGCCTATCAACATCTCGTTAATGTACAGTAATGAGCTCATTCCGCAGGCGAATTCCCTTAAATATTTGGGTATCATATATAATGACACTTTAAATTGGAGAAGTCACATTGATGATGTGTATTCCAAGGCAACACGGGCCATGGGGTGGCTACGGAAGCTTGCAAACCGTAAAGCGGGTTTAAGAAGAGATGTGCTAATAATGATATATAAACTTTATGTGCGGCCCATCATGGAATTCGGATGTGTACTATTTTCTGGCAGCGCAGCCTATAAAGTGAGACCCCTGATACTGCTGGAAAGAGAAGCGTTGCGTTTGTGTCTGGGTCTACCAAAGTTTGTTGCAAATAACGTGTTGCATATGGAAGCTCGCCTACCTTCTCTGCTAAATAGGTTTAAAATTCTTACTGTGCAAGCATTCTTAAAGATATACAGTTCACACCAAAGATTCTCATTTTACGTTTTCATTCAAGAACCGACTGTATTTTTCGAAACCCATTGGTCGCGACTACACACCCCGCAAATAGTATTTGCACAAGCGCTACTAAAGCAACTGAATGTAAAAATTAGACATATTGGTCCAATACACAACCTAAAGTCAATGCTTAGCATACAATTCGATGATATATTTCCTCATAACGCGAAACAATTGGCATATAGGTATTTAAATGACCAGTTAGCAGATTATCTAGCCCACCTAGAGATAAGCAATATCATAGCGACTGATGCATCTGTGTCAAAAGAAAAAGCTGGGGTTGGCATCTTCTCTCCATCTTTGGACTGGTCTTTTTCGATTCGACTCCCAGATTATACCCCGGTATTCATGGCAGAATTATTGGCCATTGTTCTTGCCCTACGCAAATTACCCTCAAGCGAATCATTAGCAGTTATCATTACAGATTCGTTATCAGTTTGTAATGCACTTTCTACGGCAGTAAATTCAGAGCTGATGAATACGTTTCGGCATTTAGTACCGAAAAACGTAAAAAAACTGCATTTGCTATGGGTACCAGGTCACCGCGGATTATATTTGAACGAAATGGCGGACTCTTTAGCTGCAGTATCCCTGGGTGGGCCCACCATCCCAGTTTTGCCAGATACGGCTTACGTAACCGCGCTAAGGTTCCGAAATGCTTGCCTGCAATGGGGAAAAGGTAATTTGGATAAATTTAAAGATTTCGAGCATTTGAGCTATTGCTGGAATAAACAGTGGTGTGTATCTCGCCAGTTCGAGGTCACTTATACCAGATTGCGCTGTGCAGTTCCACAACTAAATTATTATCTTAATAAAGCTCAGCTCAAGGCGTCACCGCTATGCATTTGGTGCAACGAAATTGAAACAATTGAACATTTCTTTTTATTCTGTCATCGTTATTCTTATCAGAGAAAAAGATTTTTAGTAACCCCATTACAAAAGAAGCTCGGAATACAAGTAAATTTACCAGTAATTTTATCACTTGGCGGAACTTCATTTCGTTACTGCCACAGGGATGTATGCTCCGCTGTGTTTGATTACATTAACGCAACTAAACGATTACCATGCTAGTGAACCACTACCTTTTCAAATCTTTAGTTTATGATTCGTAGTTATGTCTTTCAAAAGAAAAGATGGTTTGACCGCTTGCTCAGCACACATTTTTGTTCTTTTGGTAGTATTATTTTAAGCTACTTTTTTAGATTGGCTTCATTTTCAGTTTAGTTTCATTTAAGTATCCTGCCGCCCGGTTCTTGGCCCATCCCCCTTTGTGGGTAAGCGCCATCCATAAAAGGCCATCAGCATCAGCATCAGCACTGTCAAGCATCGTCGACAAGTGTCCGCCAATAAACGTCTCAACAATTTGGTGGAGAGTGCTGTGCCCTTCTAACACCTTCAGTTAGCATTTGATGCCCCTGGAGCTTCGATCCCGCACCGTGCCTTCTACCATGCACCAAGACGCCGCACAGCAAACGCTTCCTCCTGCGCCGACGCCATGTTCCGGTGACAGTCGTCAAGCACGCTTCTGCCTCCCCTCCGCCGAGCCATTCAACAGGAAATCGCGGAGGTCGTTCCAGAATATCACCAGCCGCCTCCAGTATCTACACCACTCAGTTACGCCCAAGTTGTCGCCAGGCCACCCCCACCGATTCCTGTGACTGGCCCCCTTGGTTACACCGAAACCATCGCCAGACCCCAGGCCTTCGGAGAAACTGTGCCTCCTACATATACCGACGTCATCCACGTGCCCCGTGTGCCGCCCACTATGCAGTTATATCAGCAGCCGGCTCGCCCATCGCGTTATTCGACATGGATGGGACCCGCGAACCGATGGCGCACTGCGGACAATCGCCCCATCTGCTTTGCTTGTGGTTGCGTCGGTCGCGTAGCACGCTACTGCAATCGTGTGCAGCGACCGCAGGTCGCCTCCAATTTTCCCAGCCAATCGAGCCGCTTTTATGACCAACCGCCACCTACGTCACCGTCGTCCCGCCCCGCTCCATCTACCCGCCGTTCACATTCTCCGCGACGTCGCTCACTGTCGCCGATGCGGCCACGTCCACTAGAGGGTGACCAGGAAAACTAGTCGTCGCAGTCCACGAGGCAAGGGCTACGACGCTGTCGAACGGCGGAAGCCCTCAGCAAAGACCATCGAACGTGATAGACGTGCTGGTGGATGGTGTTCGTGCATCTGCCCTTGTAGATACTGGAGCCGCCGTATCCGTCATGGACGCAAAGCTTAGCCGATTACTGCGCAAAGTGACCACGCCGCTTTCCGGGCTCTCGCTCCGTGCAGCCAGCGCCCAAAGCATTCACCCTACAGCGATGTGTACAGCCCGCCTCATGATTCAGGACGTGGTGTATGCCGTCGAATTCATCATAATTCCTTCATGCTCTCATGACGTCATCCTAGGATGGGATTTTCTCTCCCGCCACGACGCCGTCATTCATTGCGCACAAGCAGAAATAGAGCTGACACCATTCTCTTCTTTGACGCCGGCCGACAGTCCATCTGCTGCAAGCAAGTTACTCGTCAGGGACGACACGCAAGTGCCTGCAAACTCGTCCGCGGCGGTGTCGGTCTACTGCGCAAGTCTTTCCGACACCACTGCACTCCTCTCACCAGCTCATCGTGTTTTCACCAGAAAAGGTTTGCTGGTTCCTTTCGCGACCGTGCAAGTAACTCGCGGCAGCACCACCATTTTTGTTCTGAACTCATCCCCGTACAGTGTTACGTTGGTGCGAGGGGAATGTCTCGGCAGCGTGGAACCCATCGAAGACGCACAAGTCATGGATCAACCTGATCACACGCACTGCCGAAGCTCTAATATGCTTAGTGCTGTTTCTACATCTGTTTCATCATCCGCTGATGTTTTCGGTCCTTCCATTGCCGACAACATTACGCCGGTCCAGCGCTCCCAGCTTCTGGCCCTGTTGGAAGAATTCCGCTCTTCTTTCGATGTCGCTCAGCCTTCTCTCGGCCGCACATCCACTGTTACGCATCGCATTGACACAGGCGCACAACCACCACTACGGCAACGTCCATATCGCGTATCTCCCACAGAACGCCTTGTAATCAACGAGCAAGTGGACGACATGCTACGCCGCGATGTTATTCGACCCTCTAACAGCCCCTGTGCGTCTTTTGTCGTTCTCGTCGCGAAGAAGGACGGTTCTGTGCGGTTCTGTGTGGACTACCGATGTCTCAACAAGATCACTCGTAAGGACGTGTACCCACTACCGCGTGTGGATGACGCGATTGACAGCCTGCAAGGAGCCGAATTCTTTTCATCTCTAGATTTGCGCTTAGGGTACTAGCAAGTACCTATGGCTGAGGACGCTCGACCGAAGACCGCTTTCGTCACTCCCGACGGCTTGTACGAATTCAACGTCATGCCGTTTGGGCTGTGCAATGCGCCCGCCACCTTTGAGCGCATGATGGATACCGTTCTGCGTGACCTGAAATGGCACACGTGCCTGTGCTACCTCGATGACGTCGTAGATTTCGCTCCGGACTTCTCCACGCACCTTCAACGCCTGCGGCATGTTTTAACGCGTCTGAGTGACGCCAGTCTGCAACTGAACCTAAAGAAGTGCCGATTTGCAGCTCGGCAGTTGACAATACTCGGCTACGTCGTGTCCAAGGACGGAATTCTCCCCGATCCAGCCAAGCTTCGGGCCATGACCGAGTTCCCCAAGCCGACATCCGTCAAGGAACTGCGCAGTTTCATAGGACTGTGTTCCTACTTTCGGCGCTTCATCCGAAACATCGCGTCTATCGTATCGCCGCTGACAAAGCTCCTCGGTAGTAACGGGCCTCTCCATTCGTGGTCATCACAGTGTGACGACGCATTCACAACGCTCCGTCGTTTGTTGACGTCGCCTCCCATACTCCGCCACTACGACCCTACTGCCCCTACAGAAGTACACACGGATGCCAGTGGTGTCGGTCTCGGCGCTGTCCTTGCGCAGCGCAAACCAGGGTTCCCGGAATATGTCGTGGCGTATGCAAGCCGTACGCTTACAAAAGCCGAGACTAATTACACCGCCACTGAGAAAGAATGTCTGGCAATCGTCTGGGCCCTTACTAAGTTCCGACCTTATTTATATGGTCGCCCATTTGATGTAGTCACTGACCATCACGCACTATGCTGGTTGTCATCATTGAAAGATCCCTCAGGCCGTCTCGCCTGGTGGGCACTTCGCCTGCAAGACTACGACATCCGCGTGCTGTACCGCAACGGAAGGCAACATGCTGACGCCGACGCCCTGTCGCGCTCTCCCTTGCCTGACGACAACGCCCACGACTCAGCGTCTCACCTTGCCGTTTCTTCCATTAGCATTCATGCCGTTGCTGCTGAACAGCGCAAGGATCAATGGATTGCCTCACTGATAGACTTGCTGACTGATCCATCCACTCCATCCACTCGCGCGTTGCGTCGTCAAGCCCACCATTTCGCCGTTCACGACGACCTTCTCCACCGACGCAATTACAACGGTGACGGCCGCCAGTGGCTACTAGTCATACCCCGCAGTCTGCGCTCTGACATATGCGAATTCTTACATACTGATCCGCAATGTGCGCACTCCGGGGTATCGAAGACTTACCAGCGCATTCGCCAACGGTACTTTTGACGCGGATGTACCGCTATGTGCAGAAATTCGTTCGCTCCTGCATAGAATGTTAGGGCCCCAAAACTTATACGCACCTGTCGCCGGTAGGTCTGCAACCTCCACCTTGCCCTGCCAGGCCGTTTGGGCGTGTTGGCATCGATTTGTATGGGCTACTTCCACTAACGTCGGCTGGTAACCGCTTGGCCATTGTTTCTGTGGACCACCTCACGCGATACGCCAAAACTGCCGCTCTCCCCGCGGCTACAGCGAGCGATGTGGCCTCCTTCCTGCTCCAATGATTCATGCTGCGACACGGTCCACCTCAGGAACTGCTCAGTGATCGAGGCCGCGTCTTCCTGTCTGAAGTCGTCGAAGCCATTCTCAAAGAGTGCAACGTTGTTCACCGCAAAACTTCTGCTTACCACCCGCAGACGAATGGCCTCACTGAACGCTTCAACCGTACGCTCGGCGATATGCTCTCCAAGTACGTCGCCGCCGATCACACAAATTGGGATTTCATTCTACCCTTCGTCACCTACGCATATAACACCGCCCCTCAGAGCACTACTGGTTTTTCACCTTTCTTTTTATTATATGGAAGGCACCCATCGCACACCATCGACACTATACTTCCGTACAAGCCAGATCCGTCAGAGTGGGCGCCTATTTCTGCTACAGCCAAGCTTGCTGAAGAGTGTCGATAGCTTGCAAAGACCTTTACAGCGCATGATCAAGAGCGGCAAAAAGGCATTCGCGCTGACACCAGAACTACTGCACCCACGTTCCTCCCTGGAGCGCTCATCTGGCTCTCGATCCCTACCACTTCAACTGGCCTATCTTCAAAACTATTGCCCAAATACGAAGGCCCCTACCGTGTCGTCGAATGCCTTTCCCCTGTAAATTACTTGATCGAACCTATCGAACCATTTTCGGACATGCGCCGTCGAGGGCGCGACATTGTCAACGTGGAGCGCCTCAAAGCCTACCACGACCCGCTCATAGTAACCAGTTGTTAGATCGCCAGGCGGCTCCCTCTTCGTACCCGGGGTATTTGTGGCGAAGCCTTCGAACAATGGGTCGTCTTCTTCAGCGCCTTCTAGTGTGTTGCCCTTTTTAGCAAAAAGAAGAGCAGCTCGTGCAGATAGTCGGTACCCGCATTGACTGTCGCTGTCAAGCATCGTCGACAAGGGTCCGCCAATAAACGTCTCAACAATATATATATATATATATAGATATATAGATATATATATATATATATATATAGATATATATATATATATATATATATGTGTGTGTGTGTGTGTGTGTGTGTGTGTGTGTGTGTGTGTGTGTGTGTGTGTAATGTAAATACAAGGTCAAAAGCGGTATCAGCGTCTGTATAGAAGCAGCAAGAGCTGGCCGGGTGTACGGGCAGCGTCGCAGCAGCAACTAGGCAGTCTTAGCACGTGCCTAGCGCCAACGTGTCGATGTCGCTGCAGTGGTGGGCATTCCTCTTCACTACACTTCGTCCCCCGTCGGAAAAGGAGCCATCCTGGCGACTCACGGTAAACAGAGTACGAGCGGATCGTAATAAGGTTTCAACCGCTGTACGTGAACAGTTTCATGACCCCGAAAGCGCTAGTCTGTGGATGGCGTAACGGGTTCCACGATGTAGTTAACAGGTGAAGTCTGTGAGACAATGCGGTAGGGTTCCTTGTATTTTAAACAAGCTTCGAGGAAAGGCCTGTAGCAACAGCGAGAACCCAAAGCCACACAAGAGTGTCCGGAACAAAGTTAGGGTACGGCTGGTTATCGTCACGTCGAGATTTTTGTCTCCATTGGTCGACAGTTGTAAATGACTGGGTGAGCTTACGGCATTCCTCGGCACGGCGCGCAGCTTCAAAGATAGGTGTAGACTCGGAGGAATCGGGGTGGTAGGGCAGAATGGTATCTAGTGTGGTGGAAGGGTCTCGCCCATATAACAGGAAAAATGGCGAAAAGCCCGTAGTTGCCTGTGGAGCAGTGTTATATGCATAAGTCACAAAAGGGAGAATGAGGTCCCAATCGGAGTGGTCTGAGGCAACATACTTTGACATCATGTCCCTTAGGGTACGGTTGAATCTTTCCGTCAAGCCATTCGTCTGCGGATGGTGGGCGGTGGTAGTCTGGTGAATGATACGGCATTCGGCAAGGAGCGCGTAGACGACTTCAAAGAGGAATACACGTCCTCTATCACTGAGAAGTTCACGCGGTGCGCCGTGGCGGAGAATGAAGTTCCGAAGGAGAAAAGAAGATACGTCGCATGCTGTGGCAGCAGCCAAAGCGGCTGTTTCTGCGTATCGCGTCAAATAGTCAACAGCGACAACAATCCAACGGTTTCCGAAAGCCGTGAATGGAAGAGGCGCTACAGATCGATCCCAATGCGGTCAAAAGGCCTGGCTGGGCAAGGGATTGGCTAGATCGGACCAGAGGTATGATGAGGCAGAGCTTTCCGTCGTTGGCACTGTGGGCATGACTGAATGTACTTGCGCAAAAAGGTGTACATGCCTCGCCAATAAAACTAGGAGGAAAGCCGAGCGTATGTTTTGAAGATGCCCACATGTGCGCACTGAGGGTCAGTGTGGAAAGCTGAACATAATGCAGCATGAAGATGGCGTGGTATGATGAGTAACCACTTTCGGCCGTCGGAATTGTAGTTCCTGCGATAAAAGAGGCCATCGCGGACCTCAAATTGAGCCGCTTGACGGCGCAACGTTCTAGAAGATGGAGAAGTCGACGGGTCCGAAAGGAATCGCAGAAGAGTGCTGATCCAGTCATCCTTACGTTGCTCAGACGCC
Organism: Rhipicephalus microplus; assembly: GCF_013339725.1. Classification (NCBI taxonomy): domain Eukaryota; kingdom Metazoa; phylum Arthropoda; class Arachnida; order Ixodida; family Ixodidae; genus Rhipicephalus; species Rhipicephalus microplus. Next base: position 253,130,296 of record NC_051165.1, read on the forward strand.
AGGTCGCAGTTTTCTGGGAACGCAACCATTTTGCCACGGCAGATAGACATGCAGAGCTTTTGGAAGACACAGGTGAACGTGATAGGGCGTCGGCATCAGTGTGACGTCGACCAAACCTGTAGACAACACGCATGTCGAACTCTTACAACCGCAAAGCCTAGCGAGATAAACGGCCGGAGGGGTCTTGCAATCTGGATAACCAGCAAAGCGCATGGTGATCGGTGACTACGTCGAAGGGGTGACCATATAGGTATGGCCTAAATTTACTTAGAGCCCATATAATTGCCAGACACTCCTTCTCTGTAACAGAATAGTTCTTCTTCGCTTTGGTGAGGGTACGGCTTGCGTATGCGACTGCGTACTCCTCGAATCCCGATTTGCGCTGCGCGAGCACTGCGCCGAGTCCAACACCACTGGCATCGGTGTGTGCCTCAGTCGGAGCAGTCGGGTCAAAGTGACACAAGATATGCGGCGTGGTTAACAGGCGGCGCAACTTTTCGAAAGCATCGTCACAGGCGGGTGACCAAGCGTAACTTTTCGAGTCACTGCGCAGAAGTTCAGTAAAGGGGTGGTGATCATCGCAATTCCAAATAAAGCGGCGGAAATAGGAGCAGAGGCCAAGAAAGCTGCGCAGATCCTTCAGAGACGCATGTTTAGGAAACTCTGCAACTGCCCGAAGCTTGGTGGTGTCAGGAAGAAGACCGTCTTTAGAGACAACATGGCCGAGGATGGTGAGCTGATTTGCGCCGAAGCGGCATTTCTTCAGGTTGAGCTGAAGGCCGGCGTCAGTTAGGCACTGCAGTACTTCATCTAGCCTGCGGAGATGCGTTGGAAAATCTGGTGAAAATATAAGTACGTCATCCAAGTTGCACAAGCATGTTTTCCACTTCGGGCCACGCAAAAGATTGTCTATCATCCGCTCAAATGTTGCGGGCGCGTTGCAAAGACCAAAAGGCATGACACAGAATTTGTAAAGGCCATCAGGTGTGACAAAGGCCGTCTTAAGCTGATCTTCAGGTGCCAGGGGGACTTGCTAGTAGCCACTCCGTAGGTCAATAGAAGAGAAGTACTGCGCACCTTGGAGGCAGTCAAGGGCATCGTTTATTCTCGGTAAGGGATAAACGTCTTTTCGAGCTATTTGGTTAAGACGACGGTAGTCAACACAGAAGCGAATTGACCCGTCCTTCTTCTTAACGAGAACGACTGGAGATGCCTAAGGGCTATTCGAAGGCTGAATGACGCCACGCTTGAGCATGTCAGCTACTTGGTCATCGATAACCAGGCGCTCGGCTGCGGACACGCGATTGGGTCTTTGACGCAATGGCGCATTGGTACCCGTATTGATGCGGTGAGACACAGTGGACGTGCGGCCGAGGATAGTATGCTGGCAGTCAAAGGAAGAACGGAACTTCTCCAGCAGTCGTAGAAGCCGAGCACGTTGCGAAATGGTTAACATGTCGGCGATGAAGCTGCTGAGTACGTCAGACCTAGTAGTCTGCGGCGAAGAGGCACAAGTCATTCCGGCGACTTCGTGTTTGGCGGAAGGACCAGTGGACATGTCAAAAATTGCAGAAGGGTCGAGACTGTAAACCCACCCGACGCACTCACCCCGAAGTAGTGTTACAGGACATGACAAGAGGTTCGAGATGAGCAGTCTGCTGACGCCGTCATGAAGTTATAGAAGGGCATAATGTAGCGGCAATCACTTTCGGCGAATGAAAAGGGCAGATGGCGTGAAAAGGGCACTCGACTCGGCGAGCGAGTTGCAAGATACCATGGTAAGGGCGAAAGAGTGCGGTGGTATGATGACGTATTCAGGAACAAATAGTTTGTCCCCGGTTTCAACAGCATCATTTAACGGAGCGTCGCCAAACACTTCAAATTCTACCTCAGCGCGAGAGCAGTCGATGACGGCCTTATTAGCGGAGAGAAATTCCCAACCCAAAATGAGGTCATGGGAGCAGGAATCCAAAACTAGTAATTCGACGACATAGATGAAGCCATCAATCGCGATGCGAGCAGTACAGGCAGCGGGCTGGCGTGACGTGCTCTGCGCTGGCTGTACCAAGTGATACACTTGCTATTGGCGTCATAACTTTTTTGAGCAAGCGGCAGAGTCTGGCACTGATCACTGAAACTGCGGCACCAGTGTCGACAAGAGCGAGTGCAGCGACGCCGTCCACATATACGTCGAGAACATTCGTTGGAGAAGAGAGAGGCCTTGGTCTTTTCGCGGGCGACGCAGTTCCTGCCTCTGGAACTGCGGCAATCAGTTTTCCCGCTCCGGTGATGAAGGACGACGACGCATCGGGGATGGCGAGCGGCGTCGAGGTGATGGCGAGCGACGGTTAACAGGAGGGCGGTGGTCGGCGTACGATGACATCTGGTCAGGACGCTGAGATCCTGTGAACGAAGGGCGTGGTGGCACATAAAGGGCAGGTTCGAAGCTCTGGTGGTAGCTCTGGTGGTAGACAGGGACGCGTCGACGGCAGTATCGCGCTATGTGGCCAGGTAGGCCACAGGCAAAGCATATTGGCCGATTGTCGACTGTACGCCATTGTCCACTACTCTGGAGGGACCTTGGCTGAGCGAACCGAGGAGTAGTAGGTCGCGGTGGCACGGCTGATGGCAGTGACGTAAAAGTCTGAAGAGGTGGTCAAGTGGCCACTTCAGCATAGCTTAGAGGCGCATTTACCTCGGCACAGGTAACGGGGGTCGGCAACGGTGAAGCGTCACGAGCAGATGGCAGAGCCACGCAAACTTGCTCCTGGATGGCCTGGCGAAGGTTTACTGGAGGAGGTGACTGTGTTTGGCCGACTGTCGATAGCAGCGATAGCTGACGAGCGACTTCAGCACGAACAAACTCCTTGATCTGCGATAGCAGGGACTCAAGTTTAGAGGTGGTGGTTAGGCTTGAGAGTGTGTAATCCGCGACATTAGGGCGTCGCGTGAGAAGACGCTGTCGTCGGAGCTCGTCGAAACTCTGACACAACTCGATGAGTTCAGAGATAGTGACAGGATTCGTCGAGAGCAGCATCTGAAAGGCGTCGTCGGAAATGCCTTTCATGATGGTCGTACCTTGTCAGTTTCCGCCATCGTCGTGTCGACACGCCGGCAGAGGTCGAGGACGTCCACGATGTAGCTAGTGAATGTTTCGCCAGTTTGTTGGGACCGGCTTCGTAGACGTTGTTCTGCGCGAAGTTTGCGCACACCAGGGCGTCCAAACACATCTGCGATGCAAGCTTTGAAGGTCGTCCTGGTGGGGATATCCGGCTCATGGTTTCTGTACCACAGCTTGGCAACATCCGTTAAATAAAACATCATGGTACCAAGCTTTGTGGGATCGTCCCATTTGTTAGTAGCGCTGGTTCGTTCATAAGATTCCAGCCAATCCTCAACGTCTTTCTCGTTGGTGCCTCTGAAGATGTCGGGTTCTCGCTAGAGCTAGGCACCGGGACAGCTACTGCGTGGCGAAGCCGATGTGGGTGTGAAGACATCGTCGTCAGGCATGATAGATGGCAGCTTTCGGCTACGCAGTTTCAGGACTGGGGAAGACCGCAGCACTCTCCACCAAAATATAATGTAAATGCAAGGTCAAAAGTGGTATCAGCGCCTGTACAGAAGCAGCAAGAGCTGGCCGGGTGTACGGCCGCTCTTGCTGCGCGATGCAGCAAGAGCGACGCAGCAGCAACCAGGCAGTCTTAGCTCGTGCCTCGCGCCAACGTGTCGATGTCGCTTTAGTAGTGGGCATTCCTCTTCACTACAGTATATATACATTACGACGCCACCAAATGTATTTTGATCACCGTTGCCTGGAGTTAGACTATTTTCTGTGTTCTCAAATGCTGTTTAATTAGATCTGTTTTTTTACTAACTTTTGCAGGAACGAAGACGGATAAAAATTTCAAAGAGAAAGTTGTCAATCGGTTTGCAAAACACCCAAATAGATAGTTTTGAACTTTATATCTGTTAAGTATTAGTATTTTTCTGCTTATTACAAATGCCCACAAAATACAAAAAAATACCACGTGACAAACCCGCTCGCGTGTCAGTGCGCACGATGATTCTAGTGCTCACTAACGTTCCGCGTACGAACGACATGCATCCCTCGCAATGGTTCATGACATCGATAAGCAGTCGCAGCGGCTATCGTTTCTGTGGGCGATAGCAAAACGTGTTCATCGTAAAGTCACCACCATTGTTGCGGCCCTGCCGAGGCAGCACAATGGGGCAAATTCTATGGTGGTTCGTACGTGGAACGTTAGGAAGTACTGGAATCATTGTGCGCACTGGCACACGAGCGGATTTGTGACATGGCATTTTCGGATTTTGCGGGCACTTGTAATTAGCAGAAAAACAATAATACATAACAAATATAAAGTTCAAAACTTTCTAATCGGACGTTTTGCAAACCGATCTACAACTTTCTCAATAAATTTTTTTATCTATGTTCGTTTTTGAAAAGTTAGGTAATTAAACATATCTAATTAAGCAATATTTGAGAACACAAAAAATGTCTGACTAACCCTAGGTAATTAGGCGTGCTTACATATTTTTACACTCAGGCTAAAGTTACGTGGGACACCCTGTACACACACACACACGCACACACACACAACCATATATATATATATATATATATATATATATATATATATATATATTATATATATATATATATATATATATATATATATATATATATATATATATATATATATATATATATATATATTATATATATATATATATATATATATATATATATATATATATATATATATATATATATATATATATACATATATATACATATATATAGGTGCACGGAAACGTGCTTTGTTTCCAAAAAAGCGTAAAAACAAACAAAAAACCTTTCGAAGCCTGCACACCTGCTTCGGTGTAATCTAATGTGTATAAAAGCTAAGATGCAACAAGGGTTTGTCAATGACGCGCATCAGAAAACGTCTGCACTTATGTTCACGGAATTGCTGCTAATCAAAGTCAAGTCCCTAAAACTCTTCGTAACACTCTGAATTTTTAACTACAGTGATATAAGAAAGTCCTGCCCTAATACCACCCATTTTAAATATTATCCAGTTATTGAAAAATGCTTAGCTGAGATATTGTCAATATAAATTTCTAGCTTCCTGACTGGGAAAAAACAAGTTTTGTTTCTTGATTTCTTCATAACTGCCTGGCTCACCTGAATGGCTAGGTACAATAAAACAGTACATGCATTTGATTAATGGGCGAAATTGTTTGAACTCAAGGCTTTGTTAGAGTTATACCAAAAATTGTGTATAATTGTTCAGAGAACTGGAAGCGTGGGGGGAAACAGACACACGAAGCAAAAAGGAGGCACAGAGCACGAGCTGTGTGCCTTCTCTTTGATTCGTGCGTCTGTTTCTGCCGCGCTCCTAGTTTACTGAACCATTATGAATTATCAACTAGCCTACCTTTCGATCCTGTTGTAAAACCTAAGCGCCGAAAAATGAAATGTCATAAGGTGCACAAAGGGGTAAGAAAGAGACTGAACTCTGGGAAGAGCCTAACTTAATTATAAGTGAATACAGTAATAGTATGGGATATGAACAATAAGAAAGATATACAAGTAAATTCGTTCCGAACGTGCAACCAAATCCTAAGGCACATGTGTTTCTCGTCTCTCCTTCCTGGCCCTTCTTCACCTTTGTCGTATATATCGACACGTGGCTAATCGACGTCTAATAAAAAGAACAACTCTCTGGGATGCGCGTCAGTGGTGATGACTGAGTGTCAGGAGCGGCAATTAACACTGCACAAAGCAGCTCGGCTTTTGCAGAATGGCGACTCGCCAGAAGGAAGTGTGGTTGGATCGAGTGAGTGGGATGAAGATGAAGGTTTGGCGACACGAACAACAGCTCTGTTTTATTTACGCCAGTTCCAGCGCAGGAGCTCTGCTTGTGCTTCACCGAAAATAAGGTTCCCCTAATTAATAGCAACAGCTCGGCTGACGCGGTGGGCCAAATGCGTGGTTTCGAAGGAAAGAACACGGTGGAGCTTGAGGGAAAACGAGGTGCAAATAGAACCAACCACGACGAAGCGGCCTCCGAACGCGCAGCAACAACGGGTTGTGTTAAGTGGTGCGAAAATTGCCGACCGATGAAACCCCCGCGTCCCCTTCGGCACCGCACTATGGTATGCACGAATACAAGTCGCCTATCGTTCTCCTCTTATCACGCTGACTGACTGGCCGCTTATTCATCGACGTTGTTACCTGCATGCTCCTTTTCGTTTCCGAAGCACTGTTTCGGATGATTAACTAGTTTTGCGAAGACGTATTCGCCACGCATCGCTAGCGAATCTATTTTGATCATCAGGTGCTGGAAGTAATATTATTCAGTGCTAACGTCAATTGAAAAAAAAATTGCCCGCAGCTTCCCTCGGGGGAACACTGAGGAGGATGCGGACCATATAATTGGTTAAAGGGGTGTTAAAGTGCGACTTACTTGGGTCGATGGCTAAATTGGTTAACGTGGTTGTGAAATGGGGTGTTAAATTGCGACTTACTTGGGTCGATGGCTAAATTGGTTAACGTGGTTGTAGGAGGGGGTGTTAAATGAGTGAACACGTACACACGTATGCGAAAGGGCGGCGCTGATCGAAGGGACGTCGATCATTGTGTTTGTGGATTCGTTGGAATTCATTTCACCGCGACCTTGGACGTCGACGCGCCGTACAAACCAACCGACGAGCGGCAACTGAGCGAGCGAGCGCCGACCTTGAGTATATATACAGCACGACGACGCATGCACTGTCAGCTGTTGAATGTTCTCGAAGCGCGACGCCACATGCGCGTCCACTGGAGAATCAGGAGAATTGTAGATGTCGAACGCGGTGTGTAGAGGAGGAAGGGTGCACAGATGGTGGAGGAGTGAAGCGCGCGCGGTGTGTAGAGGAGGAAGGGATGCACAGATGGTGGAAGAGTGGGCGACGGCGCGACGGCGCATGCGCGCGCGTCAGCTGTCGAATGTTCGAGAAGCGGTGCGGACGGCGCGGATGGCGCGGACGGCGCACTACAAGGCGCGAGTATAAGATGCTCCGCATCTAAAAGGAAACGTTCGGAAACGCTCCGTGCGGCAAGAACAATATGTGATTCTGGCCCCTATCGGAGAAGGTTTGGGCGATCTTCGGAACGGAAGGAGGCCGAGTGGCTGGAGCTTTAAAACTCTCGGCTTGAACTCAAACATATCGCCCAGTTCGGATGGGGACCCATTCCGAACAAACCCCTGCCATTTCACGCACCGGCCAGCCCAATGGTTCGAGCCAAATAGCCATCCACTTGCTTTCCCACTCACTCATACTTTATGCCTTCCTATTCAGACCTCTCTCGCAGCAGCGTTATCGGTGAAGTTAGGCGTGTGCCCGCGTGGTGCTGAACTCGACAGCCGCCACATTTTCGGGGCGAACGCTCCTCGATGTTCGGAGCAACAGCATTCGAAGTTCACGCTCGACCGGTACAGTTTGACCCCAGCCTCACCCTCCGCTATCTGCCGTGGGTTCTGCGGCGAATTCACCGTCAGGGAATTTCAGGCCCGAGTTTTGTCGCGCGCTTGAGACTCTCTCGCAGTTCGCTGCGTCATTCCCGAAAAGGAGTGGTGCAATCGCGATTTTGCCAATACAAAGTGGGGCTGTTTTTGTTTAGGCGTGTCCTCGCTTAGGAGTGGTTAAGACAGCCATAGTGAATGTTCGCTAGACGTGGCTTTGATTTGGCTTCCAATCCTGTTTTCTTGCATGGTGTTAGGCGTCATGAAGAAAAGAGGCACTAAAGCGTCGTCTGAGATCATTTGCTCTAAAGGTGTCAATGAGGAACAATGTTGTACAGTTGTATATTAGAGTTGAGCAATTTACCCACCCTCTTTTTATCACATATTCATGAAAATTAGTTGATAGCCCTATTTAATAAAACCCAGATGACCCTATTTATTAAAACAAAGAACGCAGTGGAGTCTGGGTTCAATTTTCTTCCAGGAAGCATAAAGGACAGATTAAGCAGATGCCTGTCATATTGTGAGCTTAAATATTTCCAATAACTTTGGCTGCGTGGCCGATGCTTCCACAGGAATAAAATCTTCATTTTTTTGCGTGTCCATATAATAGCGTATAAATTCTCAGAATCTGGAGTTAGAGTAAAGCACACTGATGATGCCTTGTGCGTGTAACCACGCATCAACTGTGTGGGTGCATGTAATGTATAACCACACTAACTATACAACAAAATAAATGATGGTAATCTAAAGAGAATGTTCGGAAAATATATACATTAAAGACAAATACAAAATACAGCTATTCGTGTGGACGAATCATTTTGAAAGCACTTGCATGAAAAATTCATCTTTTCTGCTAGCTCAGGAAATTGTCTTTGAATTAACTGTTAGAACGACAAGCTTTATGTGCGTCTGTGATTATGCGTGTTGTGTGTGCGTGCGTGCGTATGTGTGCAACACTTCTCTCAGGAAGGTGCCTTTCTATTTAGATGTCATTCTCTGATCGAGTCTGAATGTCTGACAGCACTTTTTGTGACAACTCTGGTAGTGAAGAAACACTACAGGACATCTTCCGCGACTGTCCTCACTACCATGTGCAAGTAAAATAACTCGCGCTCGTTCTAGGTCGCCTAGACCACAGAGCGATGATGAGGAAATCATTTTAGAATGTCGTCATGAGATGACTTCATGTGTGAAGACGATGAAGACAATGCTCAAATTCTTAAAATCATCAGACTTGAGAATTGCGTTATCAAGACTGTGTGAGGTGTATGACGTCGTGGTTGCGTGCTATCCCCTTCTCTCTGTGTCACGTTCTTTAAATCTCTCCCTTTCCTTTCCCTAGTGCAGGGTAGCATACCAGTCCTTTAGGCTAGTTAGCATCCCTGTCATTTATTTCTCTCCTACTCTTCTTCTTATGTGATAGGCGCACTTATTTCCCTCGATGGAACGGTTACCTGGATCTCACTCAGCCTGAGTGAAAACGATGCCTGAGAAAGAAAATGTTCTTCCTAATTGCCCTCGTCTACAACGGGTCGTTTCTTCTTTTCGCTCAGTGTGCTCAGAGTTATTTCTCTCTCAGCTGCACAGAAAAAGCTCGAAATAAGATAAACGAGCAGAAAGTGAGCTACGCAGCCAGGTCTTTCCTGCCTACACCGTAACCCACTGCCCCCCGCCTCAAAACGGTCGTAGGCTCGTACTTTAATTAAATCACCTCCCTCTAAGGTGCCGCCAGTCATTCGGTAATTTCAACCATGTGCACTGTAATTACGGTGGCCGCCTGAACGTGCTCTCGAGTTGGAGTTTTCTCTTACGATATAGCTTTGTTCTTCTTTGCATTTTATTTTTTAATTTTATTAGGTCGCCAGTGTTCAGCGTTGGTAGCATAATCGAATACATTTTCATTACTTCCTCGATGTGGAACGGTACGTGTGCTTTCCCGCTGTGGCTATTCGGGTCACTTAGTGCTTCGACTTGTTCTCTTTGTATTTTTTGTTTATTCTGCATGGTTTTCAAGAAATTGTGTGAATAATGTAGAAACTTCAGGTGCTGGCAGTCGACAATAATACTTTTTTGAGATTTGTGCATACTCATTTTTGCACCCTGTCACTGACTGGAAACGAATGAATATCCAGGCAGGGATGGGAAATGGTATATTGCTATTTGCCGTAGTCGCCACTGCCGTGAAATAGGAGGTGGCTGTCACGGTAATATCGGGTTACATACTGAATTACAAGAAGTGCATGTGTCGCGAGCTAGTCGTCTTTCCCCAAAGGCGCAGAATGTAATGGGAGAAATAGGTCGCGAAGCGCATAAATTTCGTTCTTCTACCGGGACTTACTTTCTGAGAGAACGTCTTTCTTTTTTTTTCTAGCTTTGACTAGAGTTATTCTAACAGCGACGGCGAGGTTGATGAATTTGTCACCTTCTTACTGCTGACGGCTTCTAGACACAGAGCTGTACATAAAATGAAGTTAGAATCGCTGTTTGTACGCAAAAAATGTTCTAGCTATGCCAGCAATGCCCACATAAAACTGAGATAAACGAAAAACTATTAAAATATAAGAAGATGCACCATCCCTATAGTAGATTTTAATATGCAGATGTTCTGTTATCCCATTAAAGATGTGGAAAGAGTTACGTCTCAAGCGTACATTTGACTTAACTGCCACTGTCGTCCTTCTTATGGAACCATGTCGTCTTCGGCAGCGGTTGCGTATATTTACCCAATTTTGTCAAAACATTTGTTTGACATTTAATAAAACGTTGTGGGAATAGTCTCGTTAATAATAACGTGACGGCGTAGAGGACTGAGTTGTAAAAATAAAGAAATACCATTTGGCAGAAAGTGTCGGAATCGATTATCCAGTTTTTGAAAGCCTCTGTTTATTCACAGCCTCGTTTGTAGCCCACTGAATTAAAAGCTGCCTCGCTTACACAAAGCTCCTTAGTATTAACTTAAAAATTCTCCTCGACTGTGCAGCACTTGATCATGTCTCTTGCACAGCTGCAAAGAAATAAAAAAAACACATTGCGTGACTTTGAAGGGGTTCGAACAACGTGAATAGCACCGCTCGCCTAAATTTCTTGTATCACATTACAAATCGTACGACCATGATAATAAGGTCTGATTAGAATCAGCAAGAGAAAACAATTTGTTTCATAAATGCCTGAACGTTTGCATCTCAAAAAGGTCACGTGTTGTTCACAGCGTGCTGACGCGGTAGTAAATTGGTAGCATCTCGTAATTCAATTATTCAATAAACATTCCTCAGACTTTTTAGTATTAATAATGGCTTCTAAGTTATTCATGACTTCTAAGAATCTAGCCGTCAGCATAAACAAGGCATCTTGTTAACGGTTACATGTTCTTATTACCTCGCCATACGAGCATCGGGCGGAATAAATTATATTTGTGTTTGATTGCCTCAAAAAATCGCCCTGGCACTTAACAAAGCCATTGTTGTTGTGTATCTAGTGAAATCTTGATAGTTAACGACCAATTCTATTCTGCCAGTAAAACGAGACAAGCTCTGTTGTAACGAGACGTTGCAAGTACTTCTATGCAAGAAATGGGATACTACTTCATTAGAAGCCCTTGGAATCTTGAGGTGAATATCTGGCTGAAATCGGAAAACAAAGGCTCGTGTGTGTTGCTCAATGTAGATCATCAAGCTCACGTCGATATAAAAAAACAATGAGTACGAAGTTTAACTCAGCTCTCTAAAGTGCGCGAGTGTACTCACTTTTTAAAACTAACCCTTCACAAAATAAACATGCCGTTAATGTGATGGTGTTTCGAACTCCGCGCAGCGTTGAAATCAATTAGCAACACTATTCATTGTGAACTCACGAGTAGCACATTAACCTAGGTTATTGTAGGTGGTTATATCCGAGACGCTAGTAAGGTTGAACATCACGACAGCGCGTTAGCTGATACGCTGGCTTGTGATTTTGGATGCATAGAAGCCGTGGGCGGCTTCAACCTTGCACATTTTGTGCATGACGTGAAAGGAAATATGACTAGCTCTGACGTCGAATTCAAATTTTTCGTCGCTGATTGGAAGGTGCCACGGGTCGAAAAAGAAGGTATCGCCACGTGGAGTTTCATGTAGAACTTCGGCTGTGCATGAAATGGGATGCGATGCTGCCAAGGGCGATATTTACACGGCTTTACTATGCATGGAAATCCGTGAGAGGCTTTCGACTTGCTTCGAAAATGGCTTCGAGCTTTAAACTTATTCAGTCGAAATTCGAAATTGGCATGTGGATGGCAATAAGAAGTGCTTAGTTATAAAAACATAATCTCAAACTATATAGAACTCCTTTGTTAGCCCCGGTGCTTGCCTTTTGCCCTGCGGTGAATACAGGAATGTGAACCGCCTAACGCGAACCCACGGCTAATAACGTTGCGTTAGTTATCATTGAACTCCAAGTAATGTTACAAAATGCCAAGCAGACTTTTGAGTCAGATAAGCAATGAAAACAGCAGACGAGTGCATGCAGAGATTTAGAATGCAAAATCCAACTATTGCCGGCGTGTTTCCATAACGGCTTCCATCACGAACCTGATGCGTATCACGGACTCGCTGCTCGAAGCAGAATTTTCTCGTATTCACTTGTCAAATTCACTATTTGAAGGGCTGCTGGTGACACGACGACGCAAATTTAGGCAACACTGACATAAGTTGCTGTGTTAGTAGGTCATAACAGTCCTTAAATGTATGTATGTATGTATGTATGTATGTATGTATGTATGTATGTATGTATGTATGTATGTATGTATGTATGTATGTATGTATGTATGTATGTATGTATGTATGTATGTATGTGTGTGTGTGTATGTATGTATGTATGTATGTATGTATGTATGTACGTATTACATCGTTCGTCGGTCCCTGCGCGTTGGCGCAAGCGAAGTAGACACAAGCTGACAAGCTGGTAGAATGGGCGTTTATTTTCAGTGTACGTTGCAATATAAAGACTCCAAGTAAAGAGGGAAAGGGAAACAAGGTAGTGAACAAGAGATAGAAGCTTTGGCTATAACTGAGCCAAAACTGATAAGGGTTACACTTCAGTTACAACAGTATGTATGTATGTATGTATGTATGTATGTAGTATGGTATTATGTATGTAGGTATGTATGTATTATGAGTATGTATGTATTTATGTATGTATGTATGTATGTATGTATGTATGTATGTATGGTATGTATTATGTATGTGTTTGTCTGCCTGTCTGTCTGTCCATCCGTCCATCTAGTGAGCTACGAATGGTAATAACGCACTTAAACAAGGACACCACACACACACACACACACACACACACACACACACACACACACACACACACACACGTAGCCCAATTAAAAGTTTTGCTGAGCGATACCAAGGCTACTTATAGTGCCAAAAAGATGAAAACGAGGTAATAGCGCACTAAAAACATCTTTAGTATACTTTTTAAACAACTTCGCGTTATGTATTGAGGTCTAGGGCTTCGGTAAGCAATCAAAAACAAGAACTCTGTAGGTATTTCGATGACCGAAAAATGGCCCCTTGATAGTGCACTGAAACTCCTTTCGACACGCTTTCATTCAGTTGGCGTCGTGCTTTTTGAAAACATTGTAGAAGTTGGGAATTCTATCCTGATTGGCTCACACAACCCGTAGCTTTTGCCGCACTGCACCGAGTTTTTGAGACGCGTAGTAGATGAGTGACTAAAAAGAATGTTTACAATTACTGTGACATACCTCTACACTTCTCTCTTAAACTTGCAGCTGCGCTTATTTTGGCAAATGCGCTCATATACTAAAAGGTACGTATCAGAATAACATACGTACAGACTTAACTTATCAATGACGCTGGCAGGTTTTCGAAGTAAATGTGTAGCTTCTGTGATTTGAAGACGTGAAATTAGTTTGTATACAAACTCGATATCTGTAATTGATGGCGCCTAGCTGAGACATGACAACATGTTTGCGTGATACTTGTTTGGAAATACAATTTTATGCACTGACATCGACTAAAAATATTTAAACCGATTTTCTCCCGTGGTATGCGAGAACTTAGATGAGCTGGCAATCCACGAAGCCTGGCGAGCGCAGATTGAGTTCTTACTTCATCTTCCTTGTCCTTATTTATTCCGTTCTACGTCTTCTTCTTACTTTCCTCTTTTTGCCCTCTCTCCTCTTAAGCCTTGCTTCACTCACTCTCACTCACTCTTCTTTCCCTCCCCTTGCTAAACTATACTGTACAGGCTATGCCATTCTTTATCCTCTCCACTCCTTCTTTCCTTCACCCTAACGCTCCCGTTACTCCTCTGCACCATCAAATCTTTCTCCCATGCACTTGCTATACTTTACAATTCATGGGTATGCTATGATAGGAGCTGCTTGGCACACACCTGCTCCCTGTGACCCCATGCCCGCCGAGTTTTCTGTCTATAGGACATTAGGCTTAAGAAGAGCTTCGACAGCTCTGCTGCTATAAGCACGTGGGCATACAAGCGTGCTTGAGTTCTTTCTTGCTTATTTGTGGGCGTGCATCCAGTATAATAACGTGGCATAGAGGCAGATGCTCACGTGAGTACAAAAACCTCTTGCAGTTGTTGTACCGTCTTTTTACTGCTATAAGAAGGATCAAGGCGACCAGTCCAACACAAATCAAATACGCAATACTGAGCTGCAGAGCGAACGAAAAAGAAAAGGCCCCTCCTATTCATAAAGGCGGGAATCCCGGCTCCTTATGGTAGATTACTTCTTCGTTTCTGTCATTTCGCCTCAAGGGGCGACTATTGCGAGGGTGGAGACCTTGTTACATGCGGTTCGATCTCTGCTTTCTCATCCTCGTTCAGAACATCTTGCGCGACCCGCAGAAATCCTGTGGCCCGAGTCCCCAAAAGGATCTCCCAAGAAGTCCTTGTTCACAGAGCGTTTTATTGGCGGATTGGATTACGTGTATCTCTTTTTCCCCACGAGCTTTCCCGTCACGGATCCTGGTTTGGACGTCAGTTTGTCCTCTTGAATGTGACGACGATGCCTAACAAACAAGCTATCGCACAGAGGCGACAGCTAACGCACGAGCCTGCTGTGGCTCGCCTAATACCCTTGTCGCGAAAAACGTGCAGTAGCGGGAATACTAGAAAAGGACGTCACAGGTGGAATCATGCAGCCGTGTACAAGACTGCATCTTCCCCAAAGGGTATAAAAGAATGCGTATGGAACCTTCCAGCCACCTCCACTTTGTACTGTGCAGTACAAGAACCCGAAACAGCTGTACTCAGTATATTTTTTATTGACTGCATTATGCCAAGCGCAGCAATTAGCGTTGCTGCAGAATGATTCAATTTCGCTGAACTGCCCGACCCAACACATCACTTCAGACGTTAACTCCCAAAAATGTTCACGTTTAATATTGTTTCGTTTCGTACTAGATATTTGCACAGTCCAATTGATGCCTAAAGGTTACTTAGTTTCTTGTAGTAATCCTAAACTAATTTTCTTGCGAAAGCTCTGGACACACTATGGACAGCAACCCTTTCATAAAATGCGCGAGAAAATTATTTTTATATACTGCGTGCATGCTAGTGCTCATACAATCGTTGTAGAAGGCACGTGGGCTCTATAAAGCTAAAAAAAGAAAGGAGCTTCAAGACTGTTTCTAATTGCTAGAGACAGTTGTCCATATTATTCCTTTGAAAGGGTACCAAAAGGTTTTTGAATTGCAAATTGGCTGGCATTGGCTGCTGTACTATACTTGGCACCACAAACTAGCCTCAACCAACAAAGGCACTCTCTTAACTTGGAGCAGTTTTCAAACAATTGGCTGCGTTTCAGCAAACGCTAGGTACAGCGGTGCTGCACAATTTTATGCGCGTATAGCTGAAGCATATAAGATGCAGAGGCCTTATCCTCTTAAGCGAAGCGGCAACCGCGAAGCTCTCCGTGTCTTTACTGCCACGGCTCCTGGCGCTCATTATGGCGCTCGCGCACGCAGCTGTGGCTGCTGTTGCCGCTATGCAAATGTGTATGAGTGTGTTTGTGTGTGTGCACAGAAAAAAAAAGAGATGGGGATATCTTAGCGTGATTCGAGCCAGCACTGAAAAGGTTGGAAGAGCAGCGTGCCGCAACATCAGTGAACAGACAAGAACAAATTGACGCACTCTCGGAAAAAGAGAGCTTTAAAAAGTGAACATGCTCTTGGAATGTTCTTACAAACCGGTCTCTGTTTACAGCGAGCAACCGCCACCTCTGAGGCTTATAGCACAATGACCCTCGGATCCGCTCTTGAGAGGAAGCACCCAGTGATGCAGACACCATAATGGTTGTTTTGTGTCATTCTTCGTACTGCATTTTTTTTTGTTTGCCCTGAAGAAGCAGTGGCAGCCTGGACACTGACGCTTTGTTTTTTTGAATTGTGTCAAAATTTATCAATGTTTGCGGCTCCGCAATATATGAAGGAGAGGGTGGAGGTGGTCGCTTCATCATGTAACAAGAGGTAAAATCGGGAAATGCGTTTTGCGACATTTCGACATTCTTGGGTAATAACTGGTCCGTTATTTAGAAGCATTGCGGAATATAAAACGTGAAAAAAAATACATGGACTGCATTTGTTGATGCACAGAGAGTACAAGAAAGCTAGAAGACCTGTCAAGTTTTTTTTCTTTTCTTTTGAAGGGTTCGCATTTTCACTAAGTGATTGTAACCGCCGCAAGAAAGTGGATTATATGCGAAAATTAATTCACAATATCCGAACTACTAAACCGCGGACGCTATCACGTTCAAACTCCTTCTTGAACTTGAAACTTCGGTTTCATTTTTTCAAAGCGTTATTATAGCTTAGAAATGTGGCGATTTGGGCTAGTTGGTATGACTTGACGGTAGATATAGCGAGCGAACAGAACGACGTCAAAATGACAAGAGGGGGACGAGCACAAACTGCAAACTTGGAAGTTAGCGCTCGTCTCCTTCTCCCTATGCCGTCGTTCTGTTCTCGCGCTATATCTACCGTTGTTATAACTTCTAGGAGAGACTGAATACAGTCATGTGAGCAGTAGTATAAAGATACTGCTGCCTGTCTATTATGGTCTGATACAAAGTAAATTAGTTTTGCCACACGCACAGGCATATCAGCAGGAGGGGGCAAGGGCGGAGCAAGCCCCCCCCAACTGAGAAAAGTTGGAAGGACCAAGCCCCCCTCCCACCTTTTTGACCGTGGTCGCGGTCAGCTGCCCACTTGAGAAAACAACAACTTAGGCGAAATTTCCCTTCACCACTGTAATCACTCAATTTTAATGTTACGAGAAAATGAGAATATTACGAGAGAATGTAACAACATAGGGATGATTTTCCAACATTTCAGCAGTGACGATTTTCCATGAAGGTTCTTTGCATCGTTTGTTGTAGCACTGCACAGAAGGCTAGCGTTGAACAGCGGCCCTACAATATTACATCAATTGTTCATGTTTTTATCCCACTGTGACTGGCCGGTGCAGTTATAGATGGGAACGAACAAACCTTTTATGGACCAGTCAAAGCATTTGCTGCTTCAGGAAAATGTTTTTTTTTTCATCAAAAAGGATTACCATCACTGCCGCTCGGTCGAAACTGCTGTGATCCGATGATTGCAGCGAATCTTTCTAAATGTTTTAGTTTTGCTGTATTGGAAGCGCTAAAAAAAGGCTTCCACTTTAACCTCCGATAAATCTGATAGCCTTGTTTACCGCAACTTGGAGCGATAGGTTTTCAATAACTCATCGAAGCCGAAAAACGCAGTCAGCTAGAACGGCTCACACTCACTGAAACGGGACGATCTATTCTCTTTACGCTTGGCTTCACGTATCATCAGAACAGGGCCTCAAACAATGAATTCCGCATAACATCCGCAGCTGGATCCATGCTGATCCCATCCCTAGAAACATGCATCCTGAGTACAACAGAGCCCGTTGCAAGCTCGCGCTAGAGCTATCACAAAAGCACTTGCCCACGAACCTGGTACCACATTTGTTGATGTAGATCAGTATCCTCAAATTACACTTTTTGTAGTGGTCACCACACGCAATGGAGTCCTACGCCATGCGACCAGCGTCACTACCTCCTGTGCCGAGACGGCTGAAGAGGTGGCCATCGCCCTGGCCACTCTAGATCCCACCTGTGACACCATCGTATGCGACTCTCGCTCAGCTGTCACTATCTACAGCAAAGGCCGCATTTCTCCGCAAGTGCTTTGCATCCTCTGCCAGGCACCACACTCCAAATAAAACATAATCCCCCTGACATGGATCCTCGCTCATACGGGCCCAGTCAACCCACGCCACCCCAACCTTAACGAGGTCACCCACTCGCTTGCGGGAGGCCTTGTCAACCGCGCTGGAGCTACTAGAGACGAGATGGACACCAGGGACAACCTCACTACCTACAATGATCGGGTTAAGAACTTTTACCTCAGACGCCGAGCCTTTCCCCCACCTCACCCCAAGCTCAACCGGGCACAGGTCACCACTTTGCGTCTTCTTCAAAGAAACACGTATCCTTCACCTGCCCGCCTTCACCTCATATTCCCGGACGTGTACACAACCACCCATTGCCGGTGCTGCGGCACTCACCCGGCTACGCTTCCGCACATGCTGTGGTATTGCCCTGCACAGTACAGACACACTAACGCCACGACCCTTTCGTCGAAGGTCCATGAAGCTCTGCGGAGCCCCGTTCTTTATGACCAAACCTGGGTGACCCAGCACACCGTGAGGCAGCGTCGAGGCAAGCCCTTGACGTCCTCTCATGGGAGGCTTAGGCCCGGCCACCTAAATCTGCTGGTTTCTTATAATAAAGTTTATTCCTCCTACTCCCCTCAAGGAGTGCTTCACATTTAAAAATTAAATTCTTTGTGAGCTGTTCTTAGTCATTCTAATTTCGTTCAATGACAAAATATTTACTGTTGAGAAGGCCGCCATTAACATAATTGTATTCATGCGAAAAGTTGTGAGGTAATGCATAAAAAGTGTTGCGTGCAATGTTCTTCCCTGCATCATTCATGAGAAACATATACGTGTTGTCCCAGTGCATGCTGCCTAAAATTCACTGTCCTTTTTTGCGCTCTTGAACAAGTGCTGTGCGAATGAAAAATGACATGAAAGTGCGAGTGCGTCAGCCTACACCACCGCCAGCGATAACGCTAGAACATTCGACGGCAAGAGTATAAATGCCGACGCGCTTCGCCGCTTGTCAGTTGTTGATCGAAGGCCGACGCTCCGTTCGCCGCTATCATTCCGAGACTGCTATCTGTGCGAGACTGCTGCTGTAATTGGACTTTCCGTTTACCGTTCGCCCAAATAAACAGTTAAATCCTAACATGAAGTCTCCTGTCTTCGGCCACGTCACGACCCCGTGACATCTGGTGGAGGTGCTGCTTCGTTCATGTACCGGACGCCCCCGTCAAGCCGTGAACCCAGCCCACGTCGCGGAGAAGACACTGACGCCAACCAGGAGCAGCGAACAAGCCGCCGACAGCAAGGGCTACCACCGGAGTACGGGATTCTAGAAGACAAGGCGCGGAAGACCAAGGCCATGACCGCGACTGCAGCGACAATGACAACCGCCGCATCCCAGCCCACGATGGTCATGCATCAACCCAGGGAACCACCAATTTTCCATGGGTCATCGTTCGAAGACCCGGAGTCCTGGCTAGAAACATACGACCGTGTGGCGGCCCTCAACCACTGGGACAACGAAGGAAAGCTCCGTCGTGTGTACTTCTACCTGGAAGACACCGCAAGGACCTGGCTAGAGAATCGTGAGTCCACGCTCCGAACGTGGGATGTCTTCTGCGGCGCATTTCTGCAAACGTTCGCGAGCGTCGCTCGCAAAGAAAGGGCCGCTGCTCAACTAGAGACCCGGGTTCAGCTACCAAATGAGAAGGTTGGAATTTTCGCAGAGGAGATGACCCGCCTATTTCTTCACGCTGACCCAGACATGCTTGAGGAGAAGAAAGTTCGTTTCCTCATGCGAGGGGTCAAACAGGAGCTCTTCGCGGGACTAATGAGGAATCCACCGAACACCGTCCAAGAATTTGTATCCGAGGCGACCACAATCGAAAAAACCCTTGACATGCGCACCAGACAGTATAATCGTCGCCTGACTCCAGAATGCGCTGCTGCTCAAATCAGTGACTCCGAAAACCTGCGTGAAACGATCCGAGCGATCGTGCGGGAAGAGCTGCGCAAACTGTTGCCTTCGGCACACCCTCAAGTGGATTCGATCGCCGACATTGTGCGAGAAGAAGTTCGGCAACCACTTCGAATTCCCCAAACACCGCTGCCCGAGCCAGAAACTATGAGCTACGCCGCTGCAGTGCGCCACAACGCTCCTCCCCGTCCACGCCAAAACGCCGCCCCGTCGCACTTCCGTCGCCGGACACCACCGCCGCCACCACCCCCACCGACGACCTACCGTTCACCAGCGGGCCAGCGCAGTGCGCCGAGGAAAACCGACGTTTGGCGCACCCCTGACCACCGCCCACTGTGCTACCACTGCGGCGAGGCCGGGCACACTTACCGCCGTTGCCAGTACCGACAGATGGGAGTGCGTGGCTTCGCCGTCGATGCACCACGTCCGCAGGCAGGGGAATGGCCACGTGACATCGCCGACTACCTGACAGGAACTCAATGGACACCCCGAAGTACTTCCCGTTCGCCGTCGCCCAGCCGCCGCATGTCCCTGCACCCCCGGCAGTACTCCGGCCCAACGCGGGGCCGGTCTCCTAGCCCGTATCCGGCAAACTAAGGGCAGCAACCGGTGGAGGTGCGGTTGCTGTGCGACGAACTACCGAAGATCCTCCGACGACGACGACGCCGCGACGGAGCTTTCCGAACACAATGCAAACCAGGCAAAGCCCTGACGGCGAAAGCTCACTTACCGGAGGTGGCCTGACGACGCAACATGGAAGCAGCGGATCAAGCCGACGCAGCCGTGACCCGACGCCACGCCCTAACTGTAATGCGAGACGGCGACCTAGCGACATCGACGTTCTTATCGACGGCCGCAGTGTGACCGCTCTCGTCGATACTGGAGCCGACTATTCTGTCATCAGTGGGTCGTTCGCCGCGAAGTTAAAGAAAGTTAGGACAGCTTGGAAAGGCCCTGAAATCCGCACAGCCGGAGGTCATCTTGTAACGCCTGCAGGAATCTGCACAGCGAGAGTCACCATTAACGGCCGTATTTATCCTACAGACTTCGTAGTCCTACAGCGTTGCTCGAGAGATGTCCTCCTTGGCATGGACTTCTTATGCCTCCATGGTGCTGTCATCAACCTAAAAACAAAGTCGATAACGTTATCCACAGAAGAAGCACTACCACCGCGCACGCCGTCCGGACACCATGCCTTGAATGTGCTGGAAGAACAAGTCACCATTCCGCCTCGCTCAAGCGTCATTATTTCAGTCGGCGCTCCTAAATCACCTGACTTGGAAGGCGTCGTTGAAGGCAGCCAGCATCTGTTGGTCACCCGAAATATTTGCGTCGCAAGAGGAATAGCAGAGCTGCGGGGAGGCAAAGCAACGGTTATGCTCACGAATTTCAGCAATGAGTACAAACATGTGAACAAAGGAACAACGGTCGCATACATCGAAGAAATTGTCGAAGCCACCAGTGCTTTCGCCCTCGCCGATTCTGCGGAACCTGCTCAGAGGAACCAAGCCCCTCCCATAGCTTTCGACGTCAATCCCAGACTACCGAACGATAAGCAAGAAAAGCTCAAGGCCCTGCTCCTGCAATACGAAGATTGCTTTTCGTCGTCATCGAAAATTCGGCAGACCCCAATCACGAAACATCGCATCATAACCGAAGAAATTGCCAGACCACTCCGTCAGAGCCCGTACAGGGTTTCAACGCGAGAACGTGAGGCCATGAAGAGACAAGTTGATGAAATGCTGCGGGATGACATTATCCAGCCGTCCAAGAGTCCATGGGCATCCCCCGTGGTGTTAGTGAAGAAAAAGGATGGGACCCTACGTTTCTGCGTCGATTATCGCCGCCTGAACAAAATCACAAGAAAGGACGTGTATCCTCTCCCACGAATAGACGACGCACTTGATAGGCTCCATAACGCCAAGTAATTTTCGTCAATGGACCTCAAGACTGGCTATTGGCAAATCGAAGTCGACGAAAGAGACCGAGAGAAGACGGCGTTTATAACACCGGACGGCCTCTTCGAGTTTAAGGTGATGCCCTTCGGCCTTTGCTCAGCGCCTGCAACTTTTCAACGCGTTATGGATACAGTACTGGCAGGATTGAAGTGGCAAACTTGCCTTGTGTACTTGGACGACGTCGTCGTGTTTTCTTCGAGTTTCGACGAGCATCTTCGGCGCCTTGAAGCATTACTTCAAGCCATCAAGACGTCCGGACTCACACTGAAGCGAGAAAAGTGCAGATTTGCGTATGAGGAGCTCTTGTTTCTGGGACACGTTATCAGCAAGTCTGGAGTTCGTCCCGATTCACGGAAAACAGCCGCCATCGCCGACTTCCCGCCGCCCACTGACAAGAAGGCCGTGCGCCGATTTCTGGGCCTGTGCGCCTATTATAGGCGGTTCGTGAAAAACTTCGCCCGCATCGCCGAGAACAGCCTCACTAACCTTACCAAGGCCGACGTGGAGTTCAAGTGGGAAACGCCACAGGAACACGCTTTCCAGGAGCTTAAACATCGCCTCCAGACGCCTCCGTTACTTGCTCATTTCGACGAATTCGCCGAGACAGAAATACATACTGACGCAAGCAGCGTAGGTCTTGGCGCCGTTCTTGTGCAGAGGGCTGACGGACTTGAAAGGGTTATTAGTTACGCCAGCCGATCGCAATCCAAAGCAGAAGCAAATTATTCCACAACAGAAAAGGAGTGCCTCGCCATCATCTGGGCTACGTCGAAATTTCGCCCCTACCTCTACGGCAGGCCCTTCAAAGTTGTGAGTGACCACCACGCCTTGTGTTGGCTAGCCACCTTGAAGGACCCTTCAGGTCGCCTCGCACGATGGAGCCTGAGACTTCAAGAGTATGACATTACTGTCATTTACAAGTCCGGCAAAAACACTCTGAGCCGACTGTCTCTCTCGTGCGCCTGTCGACCAACCGCTACCCGACGACCCGGATGACGAGTACTTCTTGGGAGCGATAACTACCGACGACTTTGCTGAACGACAGCGGGCCGACCCGGAACTTAAGGCCCTAATAGAATACCTCGAAGGACGGACCGCCGAAGTCCCGAAGGTATTCAAGTGCGCACTTGCGTCGTTCTTTGTATGAAACGGTCTTCTACAAAAGAAACACTTTTCACCACTTCGAGCTAAGTACCTCCTTGTGGTGCCTTCAGCTCTGCGACCAGAACTCCTGCAGGCCCTGCACGACGATCCGACGGCAGGGCACCTCGGTGTTTCTCGCACGCTCGCGAGGATACAAGAAAGGTACTACTGGCCACGTCTTACCACCGACGTCACTCGTTATGTGAGGACATGCAGGGACTGTCAGCGACGCAAGACACCGCCGACAAGGCCAGCGGGACTTCTGCAGCCAATTGATCCACCTTGCCGACCTTTCCAACAGATTGGTATGGACCTACTGGGGCCGTTCCCGACGTCGACTTTCGGAAACAAGTGGATCGTGGTAGCTACCGACTACCTCACCCGCTAAGCCGAGACAGAAGCCCTGCCAAAAGGCAGTGCATCTGAGGTAGCTAAGTTCTTCGTCGAAAATATCGTCCTACGTCACGGCGCCCCGGAGGTCCTTATCACCGACAGAGGAACGGCATTCACTGCCGACTTAACTCAAGCGATCTTGGCATACCGCCAAACAAACCACCGCCGGACGACAGCGTACCACCCACAGACCAACGGCCTCACCGAGCGGCTTAACAAGACGATCGCCGACATGCTGTCAATGTACGTCGATGTCGAACACAAGACGTGGGACGCCATTCTTCCGTATGTGACC
Organism: Rhipicephalus microplus; assembly: GCF_013339725.1. Lineage (NCBI taxonomy): Eukaryota > Metazoa > Arthropoda > Arachnida > Ixodida > Ixodidae > Rhipicephalus > Rhipicephalus microplus. The sequence goes on from NC_051165.1 coordinate 253,153,795, forward strand.
TTCGCATACAACACGGCGGTGCAGGAGACGACGCAGATATCTCCATACAAATTGGTCTACGGAATGAGCCCGGCAACGACGCTCGTTGCCATGTTACCCAACGTCACCGACGAAGAAAACCTCGATGTGAGCGAGTACCTTCTACGCGCCGAAGAAGCCCGACAACTTGCGCGTCTCCGTATCAAGAATCAACAGACGACCGACAGCCACCGTTACAACCTTCGACGACGCCTGTGGAATACCAGCCCGGTGAACGTGTTTGGGTGTGGACGCCGATACGCCGACGTGGACTAAGTGAAAAGCTTCTGCGACGGTACTTCGGACCGTACAGGATGGTTCGACGTCTCGGCCCACTTTATTACGAGGTTGTCCCCGACGGCATCACGAACTCTCAACGACGCCGATCGCGACCTGAAGTCGACCATGTCGCGCGCCTCAAGCCGTTTCATGCGCGTTAACAAACTGAACCAGTGTTTTTTTGTATTATTGTTGTATCTTAATTTATTCATTGTACTTTCTTGCATTATTATTGTACCTTCATTAGTTAAAGCATCGGGACGATGCCTTTTTTTTTCAGAGGGGGGCAATGCCACGTTCCATTTCCCAAGTTTTTGTTATCGTCCCAAAACACCACACCATTCTCAGCGCGAACCGCGCCTGCAGTTTTCGAGAAGGTTCCGGACTGTAGTAGATCATTTCGATAAGATCACGCCCACTGTGTGAACGGTACAGATTGTTCTGGAACCTACATCACCGCCAGCAATAACGCTAGAGCATTCGACGGCAAGAGTATAAATGCCGACGCGCTTCGCCGCTTGTCAGTTGTTGATCGAAGGCCGACGCTCCGTTCGCCGCTATCAGCCCGAGACTGCTATCTGTGCGAGACTGCTGCTGTAATTGGACTTTCCGTTTACCGGGCACACATTCGCCCAAATAAACAGTTAAATCCCAACACGAAGTCTCCTGTCTTCGGCCACGTCACGACCCCGTGACAATATATATATATATAAATATATATATATATATATATATATATGCTGACGAGTGCGGTAAGCTTCTTTCCGTCCCGTCCCCCAACTCGTGAAAGAGTTGGTACGCCACCGGCCTCATGGTAATCTTTCTTGGCGTATGCTTTAAAAGCGTGCGCGACTGCACTGAAGGTCATTGCCTAATTTCCGTTGAGAAACGAGGGAGTGAATGGGCGGGTGGGTGGGTGGGTGAGTGAGTGAGTGAGTGAGTGAGTCTGGATGGCATCTTCTGCTATTTTGATAGCGGTGGTCGCAGGTCAGGGTGCGAGCTGCGCAACACCGCCTCCGAGTGCTTAGTATTTACTTACCGGTTACAGGGGTCTGCTGCTGGGCATGACCACAAAATGAGACACAAATTCGCTTGATGCTTGCAATAAAAGGAAGCTTTTGATGGCCAGTACTTGAGATATTTATTGCAATATCATATTTAAACGAAACGGGATCTGTAGTACTATCGCGCTATCGACAGCAAAAGCGTAGCTCGCGCGTGGAGGGTTGGTGGGTGTCAAGTGTATAGACGCTGGGACACGAACATGGGGACTCATGCATGCGCACGCAAAAAAAAAAAAAACGTGCCCATGCGTTCGCACTTTAGTTCATGTGTGTGCGCATGTATGTGTATGGTCCTGACAGCGTTTCTTTGATAATGTACGAACGTCAAATTGATGTGTGTGCCAACATGTGTGATCATTTGCGTGAGCCTCGGTAGATGACGCGTTAACTATTCGGCAGCAATACTACCTATTCCAGTGGTGCCGACAAAAAAATCATAATAACAACAGTTTCTGCAAAAACGCTGGGTAATATATACGACTTCCGCATGTGAATGGCTCTTGATGTAGAGCTTGTCACCTGACGTGTAATGAAAAAAGAAATACCCTTCTGTGTTTCTGAGTTAGTTTGTTCGTGCCAGCAACATGAACTGCTACTTGTGTAACGTTGTAGACCTTATTAACGCCGTCACAATGTGTGAAACACCTTGTTTCAAAAAGTACCGTGAGTAAACAGGCTTACCAGGCAGCTGATAAATAAATGCTAAAGTCGTTTTCGGTCAAGCGCAAAACTTGAACGTGCTTAGCTTGACTCACGCTGGTGAGAGATTATGGCTACTGGCTAGCATCTCTCTCCACTGCAGTACCCTTTTTCTGTGAGGTTAGTGGGTGGCAGCTGTTTCGACTTGTTGTGTTCTTTCGAAGCAAACAAACTGTTTTTAAAGTGCTTGTCTACTTGCGTGATCGTTTCTCCTCGTATACTTTCCCTCCCTCTGCCTTCGTACACTTTATTGTCAGCACTCATGCAGACGTTCTCTGGCCAATAACGGAAATAGCAATGCTGGCGGCTGCTTGTAACTGCTTTTACATAGATGCTTCAAACAAAACGCTCGTCGCAGACTGCCAACGACATTTAAGCCAAATGCGCCCACGCCCAGTGGTGCATTGTAATTGGCTTTGCATCCTCGATTTTACAAACTGACGGCCGTGCAAAGTTCTTCGGCTTAAGATCCTCTCATTCTGTCTCGGCCCGGCTTTCATTTTTGCACGTGGGCGATTCCGCTGAAGGCACAACTGTGACTGCGAAATCAATATCGCTCACGTCCAGAGCGAACCAGAATGCGTTGTGGGCTCAATGTACCTTTGCGGTAAATCTTCTACATCGAGCGAAAACGTGGGTATAGAGTTAGTCTAAAATATAGTGGCACACGTTGGAGGAAAAGACAGATTGGAGGGCCGTTTACCAAGCACGGAGATCTGGCTCGTTAGTAATGATCACGTGATCTTGCGGTTGTCATGTGTTGTTCCTTCGTTGCTCGTCTGTTTCGCTGTTGTTTTCTTGAGAGGGGGGGGGGGGATCTTTGAAACAACACGAAGGGTGGTGCTTGATTTTTTAAATCGAAGTCATGAACCCCTGCAGAAACGAGATAACCGCTATGAACTTTCAAATTATCATACAGAACGCTTGAAACAAACTCTTAGGTAAAACAAAAGAAAGACAATGCATCCTTTACCACACTCCGTAATTATGACCAGTAATTCCGGTTAAAAATTGTGAGAAGTGAGGTTAGAAAAATAACCAGAGACAAGTAAGAAGCAAGGAATACAAGCTCTAGCCCATGGCAACCACAGTTGAGTTGAAGTGATATCCTTTCTGAAATTCATGTCAAGGCATAAGTTAATGACTTCCACGTACTATTTTCGACGCAAAGTTTCCAAACGTGAAGTATTTTTTTAGCCATCGAGAGATACTTTGGCCACTTCTATCTGCCTACTAGCCGCGTACATCGGGGTGCTCTCAAAGTCGTTACCTTAACTCGACAAATACCAAAGCTTAAGCTGCATGGAACGACATTTGTGCGTGGTGAACACAATGAGCAAGTCATTACACGAATAGCCTGATACACTTGTCATCTACATTATGAAAGAATTTTTTAGTCACACGTGGAACATACTCGCATACGATGGCCCATGCTATGCGAGTATAAGCCATAGGCAATTCACAGGTAATATCTAACTAATAACGGAGATTACACACAGTAAAATGTTTACTCGATTACGTTATGAAGTTTGTGCCACAAAAAAAATGTGAGGCAACGGTGAGGGAAAAATGTATGAGTAACGGAAAGATTGAAAATCGTGGGTAAAGCCATGGTAGAACCCAAGAATTGTGTGTGGAAATCATGTATTCTGCCACAGAGCTACACCAGTGCTTGAAGCTGCTCATGTGAAAGATAGTATGACGGCGTGATATCACGACCACGTACTGCGCGCGGCACACCTCCCCATTCTAGCCACCCTAACTATAGCTTGCAGGTTATTTCGATAGAACTGACGTCTGTGCTTCAACTTGAGTGCCGACGCTACGTGGGTACTTTTTGGGCATCAGTGAGGTGACAAGCCTCAATAGCGTAGCCAGTGGAGAAAGCGTATTGACCTTCTTCTTCCTATATTGTTGGTTCTTTAAGCATGGAATTTTCCTCAGAATAGGTCCTTTTCTCAAATTTTCGAGGCCTTCAACGAGTCAAGGTGCCTGCCGCAACCCATTCCCTAAAGATATCTTCTTTACGGGCCTGCCCATGATATACCCATAATAACTCACTATACACAAAGAAGCTGTCCTAACTCGTAAGTTTCATTCAAATAAAAAAAAAACGCCATAGGCTACTTCTCACCTACTGCTTCCCATGAAACCGACTCCTAAAATGAGTAGCACGTGCGGAATTTTTTTTCCAAGTTGTCCTTTACAGCCCACTCGATTCACCCGTGCCTCAAAATCAGCTGATATTCATGAGAAACTCGTAGCATAAAAGTAGCTACAAAACACACCGACAAAACACATTGACATAGGGAGTCCCGCGGGGATACGTGAATTAATTACTGTAGTGACCTAAAGGTTAAACGTCTCGAACAATTGATTTATTTGGGTTATTTTTCCTACTGCTGCTTACCTAAAATTGGGTCAAACCTGGATGGCACAGTAAAATAAGCTGGAAAGTGTGCACAAATTGTTACACTCAGTTTTCAGCCAAACTTTTCATCCGTTTTATTTATTTATTTATTTATTCACAATACTGTAAGCCCTGTCGGGCTGTTACAGAGTGGGAAAAAACTATAATAACAGCAGTTTCTGCGAAAACGCTGGATAATGTATACGACTTCCACATGTGGATGGCTCTTGATGTAGAGCTTGTCACCTGACATGTAATATAAAAAGAAATACCCTTCTGTGTTTCTGAGTTACTTTGTTCCTGACAGCAACATTAACTGCTACTTGTGTAACGTTGCTGGCCTTATACACGCAATCACAATGAGTGCAACGCCTTGTTTCAAAAAGTACCGTGAGTAAACAGGCTTACCAGGCAGCTGATTAATAAATGCTAAAGTCGTTTTCGGTCGAGCGCAAAACTTGAACGTGCTTACCTTGACTCATGCTGATGAGAGATTTTGGCTGCTCACTGCCATCTCTCTCCGCTGCAGTACCCTCTCTCTATGAGGTTGGTGAGTGGCAGCTGTTTCGACTCGTTGTGTTGTTTTGAAGTAAACAAACTGTTTTTAAAGTACTTGTCTACTTGCGTGATCGTTTCTCCCCGTATACTTTCTCTCTCTCTGCTTTCGTACACTTTATTGTCAGCACTCATGCAGACGTTCTCAGGCCATTAACGGAGATAGTGATGCTGGCTGCCGGATCGTAGCTGCTTTTACATAGATGCTTCAAACAAACGCTCGTCGCAGACTGCCAACGACATTTAAGCCAAATGCGCCCACGCCCAGTGGTGCATTGTAATTGGCTTTCACTTCTCGAGTTTACAAACCGGCGTCCGTGAAAAGTTCTTCGGCTTAAGATACTCTCATTCTGTCTCGGCCCGGCTTTCATTTTTGCGCGTGGGCGATTCTGCTGAAGGCACGACTGTGACTCCGAAATCAATATCACCCGCGTTCAGAGCGAACCAGCATGCGTTGTGTGCTCAATTCGCCTTTGCGTTAAATCTTCTACATCGAGCGAAAACGTGGGTATAGAGTTAGCCTAAATATAGTGGCGCACGTTGAAGGAAAAGACAGATTGGAAGGCCGTTTACTAAGCACGGATATATGGCTCATTAGTATTGATCACGTGATCTAGCGGTCATCCTGTGTTGTTCCTTCGTTGCTCGTCTGTTTTGTTGTTGTTTTCTTGAAAAGGGGGGTGGGAATCTTTCAAACAACATTTTTTTTGTTTGATTTTTGAGAGCGAGGTCAAGAACTACTGTAGAAACGAGAAAACCACTATGACCTTTTCGTAATATTATACACAACGCTTGAAACAAGCTCTTAGGTGAAAAAAAAAGACAGTGCATCCTCGACCACACTCCGTAATAATGAGCAGTCTAAAGATTCTGAGAAGTGAGGTTGGAAAAATAACCAGAGACAAGTAAGGGGCAAGGATTACAAGCTTTAGCTCATGGCAACGACAGTTTAGGGGAAGTGATATTCTTTCTCAAATTCATGTCAAGACATAGGTTAATAACTTCCACGTGCTATTTTCGACGTAAGGTTTCCTAATGCGAAGTATTGTTTAGTAAAAAAAAAATACTTTGACCACTTCTATCTGCCTACTAACCGCCTACATTGGGGTGCTCTCATGGTCGTCACCTCATCTAAACGAATACCAAAGCTTAAGTTGCACGGAACGGCATTTGTGCGTGATGAACACGATGGGCAAGTCATTACACGAATAGCCTGATACACTTGTCATCTACATTATGAAAGAATTTTTTAGTCCCATGTGGAACATACTCGCACACAATGGCCCATAGTATGCGAGTATAAGCCATAGGCGATTCACAGGTAGTATCAATCTAAGAACGGAGATTACACACAAAAAAATGTTCACTCGATTACGTTATGAAGCTTGTGGCACACACACAAAAAAAGTGAGGCCAGCTTCGGCAACGGTGAGGTAAAATGTCGGAGTGATGGAAAGATTGAAAATCATGGTTGAAGCTAGAGTAGAACCTAGGAATTGTGTGTAGAAATAATGTATTCTGCCACGGAGCTACACCAGTACTTGAAACTGCTCATGTGAAAGATAGTATGACGGCGTGATATCACGACCACGCACTGCGCGCGGCACACCTCCCCATTTTAGTGACCCTAACCATAGCATGCAGGTTATTTCGATAGAACTGACATCTGTGCTTCAAATTGAGTGCCGACGCTACGTCGGTACCCTTTGGACATCAGTGAGGTGACATGCTTCAATACCGTAGCCAGGGAAGAAAGCCTATTGACCTTCCCCTTCCTATATTGTCTGTTCTTTAAGCATGACACTTTCCTCAGAATAGGTCTTTTTCTCAAATTTTCGAGGCCTTCAACGAGTCAAGGTGCCTGCCGCAACCCATTCCCTAAATATATCTTCTTTACGGGCCTGCCCATGATATACCCATAATTACTCACTATACACAAAGAAGCTGTCCTAACTCGTAAAGTTTTATTCAAATAAAAAAAAAGCGCCAGAGGCTACTTCTCGCCTACTGTTTCCCATGACACCTACTCCTAAAATGAGAAGCACGTGCGGAATTTTTTTTTCCAAGTTGTCCTTTACAGCCCACTGGATTCACCCGCGCCTAAAAATCAGCTGATATTCATGAGAAACTCGTAGCATAAAAGTAGCTACAAAACACACCGGCAAAACACATTGACATAGGGAGTCCCGCGGGGATACGTGAATTTATTTGTGTAGTGACCTAAAGGTTAAAGGTCTCGAACAATTGATTTATTTTAGTTATTTTTCCTACTGCTGCTTACCTAGAATTGAGTCAAACCTGGATGACACAGTAAAATATGCTGGAAAGTGTGCACAAATTGCTACACTCAGTTTTCAGCCGAACTTTTCATCCACATTTGTCCTGTTACTGATGAGAGTAAGTCAGTTGGGCTTGGTAACTTATCTCTTAATTATTTAAGATTACTAAAAATTTTCACCAATTAGAATGTAAAGAAGAATAGGAGAAAAGAAGCTCGCTAAGTTTCAGGACGAGTTTCAGTGAGAATAGGTTGTATGACCTGTAGTGCACGAAATGTGAGAACTTGGCTATACAACAAACTACGAGCAATGTAACAACACAAGATGGAAAATAATAACAGGGAAGAAGGTGCAGCGCCGGTAATTGCATTAAACGTAGGTTGGCTGTCAGGTACAAACACCGAGCTCAGTATCGCACTCGCAGCCGCTTTGCTACGCCGTGCACGTATGCGTCAAAAGACAGCCGCACGCTCGTGGCATTGCCGATTGCGCTGGCGGATTCACGCACGCACACACAAAGGCGCAACGCGGAAGTAGGCAGCGCAACCGCAAGAAACCTAATTCCTACCGGGAACACTACGGCCAACTTCTCAGGAAAATTGTTTTGCCTCGTGGGTCATTCACAACAATGAACCCGATTAGCATTCGGCGCGGATTTCGTTGGAGCCGTGTGCCTGAAATCAGGTCACCGTGGAGCAACAAGAGCAGCAGCGGTGCCCTGCGCCTGGCGCACACGTATCCGCCCAGCGGGTGTGCTGAAGCTAAACCCTTTTTGCGTAGGAGAGACGGAAAGATCGTCCCACGGAAGGTCGTATAGGGTGGGTGGGAAAGCTAACCTCACGGCCACGACACTGCCTCCGCCTGGCGGAGAAGTCAGGCCGCGACCGTGAAGCGCAGGAAGTCGTGATCCGGTGGAAGCTGACTGGGCCGTTGTCATGGAAATGAGACAGTGGCGCTGAGCCTCTGCCCCCTGTTCTCGTACGGCACGGTGAATGGACAGAAAGGAGAACGACGGGCACGCGAGAGTGCAAGAAATAAGTAACGCTTGCCCGAAGGTGCCAAATGAAGAGCGCCGCTGTAAAGCAGGAGCAAGCGAATCTGCGCGCAGAAAGAGGCGTGCGTCGTTTGATTGGAAATTCCATTGTGCTGTTCTGGAAGGGATCTACAGACGGCTCTTTTCAGGCTGTCCGAGGTTCCGGAAGCATATACACCCGGGAAAAGATAAGTGAATTGCAACGCCGGCAGTAGATGTGGCCGATTCTTTCAAGAATGTAGAGGTAGAAACGACCTGAAGCGAGCAAAAATAACCTTTTTTTCTGATTATATTTTGTAAGGAAAGTAAGTGATGCGAATGAAAGGCAACGATGTTTACTGAACGGCGATCACTCTGTTGGTCTGTAAAAGGCGAAATATGTTAACTCATCAGAAGTTTCAAAGAACAACGAATAGAAATAGAAGTTTGGGGATGGCGTCTGAAAGTGTAGAAAAAGGTTATGTAATATCAGTACACTTCTTGTAATTTTTTGTGGTCACACATAAAATGAGAGAACGCCGTTCTTAGGCCGATGCTGAATAGATATCAGCATCCTTAACTGTACTCTAAAACAATCTCGCATTCGTAATTAAGGAGGCACGCAAGTACTGGCAAAGTTAGAAAGAAAGACAGGGAAGAAGAAAAAAATCACCTGATGGTATCAGTCGTTAGATTTCCTACCAAGCTGTCTCAACACTGATAGCTATGAAAAAAAAGCTACTGTCAATAAAACGCTGAAAGTTCTAATGACGCTAAACTGGCTGTGTTAGGTAAGTGGCAGCAATGTAACGAATGATGAGGCAGGCTTTCCCATCAGCGGTTGCTGTTAGCTCCTTCTCGCGGAATAGGGTGATGTGGGGTGCTAGTCGAATAAAGAACGTTGACGGAAGGTAAATGCACAGAGAATGACACGAGTTGAAATCTTTTTGAAGGCGTTCATATACATTCTACGTTACAATAACACGGAACCATTTCCCACTAATATTTTTAATTGTATTTAAAATTACCTATCCAACACATCGTACGCTTTTTACGCTAGGCTCTCTCGCCGCGACGCGATAATTCAGCGTCACCTTCGAATCAACACTTATCCTCACATCAGCTCAATTCAGTCACTGAATCGTACCCGCTATATCTACAAATGTTTATTTAATTGCTCACGCAGAAGAATACACGCCTCGTTCGAACACACAGACAGGCCATGTCGCAATACTCTTAGCATAACATGCGATCGGGGAACAAGGTCGCTAGCAGCGTGACTGTGACAGCAAGGAAGCAGCAAAATGGTGGCCGGTACTGGGCTTCCGCCTTTCGTAGGATGACAGAGAAAATGTACGCTGCTGGCCCCCTATTGTGGCTGAGGCGATAAAACCCTCACAAAACGACGTAGCTGACCCGGTTCACAAATTGCACGCTTAAGAGCAGCACTCAGTTTTGTAAAGACAACGTGGGACGTATCGTACAGAAAGTGATTCAGTCAGTGATTTCTGAAGGTGATTTGCAACTGGGGTCATAGTTTGGGTCTCCAGCTAATAATGAAAAGTTGCGTGATTGAGCATAATTATTTATATGATTGGACATCAGATAAAAAACACCTAAGTAACTATAAACTGGGGTGAATAGTATAATACAGATTTACTCCTTTCGCTTCCGACACGCCTATAATTGTGAAAGTCATGCTCAAGTTATGCCAGACAACCTGTAAATTCATTTCTGTTCTTGAATATAAGAACCTGTGTTGACACACGACAAATCGTGGACCTTGGTTACTTTCAAATGTTTATTTGAATGTCCAGTAAAGTTTCCTTTACTCCGTCTGAGTTGGCTAAATTACATTAGTTTCGCTGGTTTAGAATGTCCCTAGACGTAAAAAAAGCATAAAAATATTGCTACATTTTCTTCACACAAAGGAGCACTTTTGAATTCGGAGAAGCCGCTATGGCTTCAATATAATCTGTTTTCACAGATTATACTGCATCTATTCCGAGGCTACTTTCCCATGTTTTTATATTCAGTTATTTTCTTACTTTCGCAACTTCCTGCGCGAAGGATAATGAAATAAAAGCGATTCAGCGTAAAAGATCATCTGTTTCTGATCACCTCGCTAGTCGCTCACAATATCGATTCCCCCGACGATTGCATAGGCGCGCGGTTGCAGCAAGCGGCTACCCAAGATCTTGTTCGTGCTCGTAATAACGCGTAGAATATTATATATGCTCCATGTTTCTACACAGAAATACTCTGTGAACTGCAGATTGATGGGGGGCAGCTACCATGGAAGCCTTCTTCACTTCCCGGGCAAGAAGCGCCTAGCAGTAAAGTAAAAGCAACCAGGCCGGGGCAAATTAGCGTCGATTTACAAGTGGATACGCATGATTACTTCATCAGCTACGCAAAAAACAGACTAATGCAGCCGATTTGATGTAGAATAAATGGAAACACGTGCATCTCGTAGACGAGCAATAAAACCAGACCGGGCTGCCTCACAAAGGCTCCGAGATAGGAAAGACGACGACGACGACAACAGCGTGGGAGTCGTCTGTCTACATTGTGTGCGTTCTATTTTTCGGTCCGTATACTGCAGCGCGCAATGGACAGGTACCCGCCGATGGCGCACTCCATTACCCCTTTGTGTGTCAGTTTCCTTGCTTTAGCCATTACCACTGCAGCTCTCCTTTCGCTTTCATTGGCGATCTGCATCGCTGTGAACGATACGCAGATCTTCTCTCTTGTGCCGACGTCGCTGCTGACGACAGAGTGTACGAGCGAGCCGTGAGTGGCCTTCGAATGCGATCGACTGCGCTTTTGCCGCCTCTTTGCGGTTGCTGTAGTGTACTCGTGGTTATGTGTATATTTATTCCTGTTTGGCGGCGCTTTGCGGGCTTAGTCTTATTCGATAGGCCGATTTTATCCGGCAAGTGCACATCCGAACGATCACCATTGAGGTCCTCTTGATTTGGGACACCCTACGCTGAGACCTGTATGCAAGGAAGGCAGCGTTTATATGCAGCGACGCTTACGAGAGCGAACGACATGGCGCATTTCCTGGCGGAGTTTCCTTATCGTCATTCGGGCTGTAAGAGAGATCATTTTCGTTTGACGCAGTGTCATCGGCGAGAATATTATGTGTCAAGGAGACCTTGAGAGATGAAATGCTGAAGAGTATAGCGCGTTGTAAAGATCTTGGGTGCCAATACATAGTCCTTTCTTGGCTCTTTATTGTTCGTGAAATGTGAGTGCCCACTGCGGTGTTTATCGTCAGCTATAGCAAGGGAGATCTGATCGTGGTTCATATGAGCCACTACACGGCTGGTGTTGCTTTTAAAAGTACGATTGTGAGTAACATCTGCAAGCAAATGCTCCTTAGAAGTGTTATTTTTTCCTTTTTATTTTTTGACATTCTACATTTTTGCGCGCTGCTTATATCGGACAGAGTGCGTTCGAGGCACGCTCAGCGGTAACTTATACCCGTTCTTTAGCAATTAGTTGAAACTTTTAAAGGGACACTAAAGTCGAACGACGACGTAGTTTACGTGGATAAACTGTACTTGGAGAGATATTGGCCTCTTTATCTTGGAAAGGCGCCCTCTCGCATGTGACGTCAATCTGAGGATTTCACTTTCAACCGCGTGGCATACACCGCATCACCATCGCGGCTCGTCCTGCAAACAAGTGGACTTGCGAACCCGTCACACAACGTTTCCATCGTGATCGACTGTGGCGAAGTGGCGAATGCCCAATGTTCGTGCAAATCAGGATGAGGCGCGTAACTTAACCTACGTGAAGAAGGTTGAGGCAATGTGTTCGTGTAACCTAACATGGAAGATATGTTCACTGATGGTCTGCAGTTGCTGTCGTGCTCATATCACATTTTGCATTGTGATGGTTTTTAAATTAGAACATAGTTACAACTCCGAACTAGTTTGAATATTTATGTTGTCACCATTCTTAACATAATAATAAAATATTTAAGTGTGGCGCAAGAAAGTTCTATTATTCCTGACAATAAAAAGAGACCATAAATATTCTACAGGTTTAAAATGTGTACTGCCATTACAACATAAAACGGACAGGTTGGAGAGGTGGAGTATAAATTCACGTTTTATTGCAAATGAGTTATACAGAAACCCACAAAGTGACGGAAGGGTTAACAAAAGAAAAAACAAGACAGTCACCCGTTTGCAGCACGAAGCCGTACGCATTTCCTAGTGGCTTCGTGCTGCAAACGGGTGGTCGTGTTCTTTCCCTTTGTTCAGTTCATATTTAATGAATGAGCCTAAGGAAGCCAATAAAACAGTGGTATAATGTAGTTAACATAATGGATACGCGCCTTTTAACATTAACCATTTAACATTGCCCCGCACTCGCCACGGAGACAAGTGGCCGCACGCAGTGTTTTGAAACAAAGCACTGCGCTTTCAAAATGAGTTAAGAGCGGAGGCCCACGGTTGTTCGAACAGCGTCGGTAGTCCCCAAACAATAAAGAACCAACTTGACTGCTTCTTTGTCGAGCTTTATCACGCACAGTGGTTTTTATACGGCGCCAGGCCTAAAAACGTAAGCATGCGAATCCCCAAATCGACGTCATACAAGCACCGTTCTTAGCGCCGCCATTGGTCGCACACTATGTAAACAATATCTTCCGGTGATGAGTTCTGGTTTCACGGTGATGAGTTCGTTATTAGAAAAGAAAATCAAGGTTGCAGTTTTGTTTTTAAATTTCGTGCCGACATGTCCGCACATGTCATCCCTAATTTGAAAATTTATTTTTCGTATATTCGCAATATTGGCTCGATAAAATCTTGTGAAACTTTGCATGTTATAGGTTTATGGCCCCACAAATTACAATGCACTTCTTTTTTATCTATTAAGAACTAAGTAGGATCGATGCCTTCAAAACTTATGACGTCACGGTGCTTGGTGCGCGAATCTCAAGGTGGCGCCTCCACCCACATGCTCTTTTCCCGCGTTTGCTCGCATACCAAACGTCATCTCGCGGTAAGAGAGGCGTTTTTTTAAATCATAAAATTGTACTCTGTTTTAAGCAAATTGTTTTTCCTTTTTTTTGTTACGGACCAAGGTTCAGGCGCCCTGGCCATCAGAATAACGCGAGACGGGCTGGTAACCAGTCAGTGTGACGGTTGGGGTTAATGTTTCCTGGAGCAGAATGACGAGGGGTTTTTCGCTAGAGGATCGAATGTACTGCTGCAAGGACGCTTTTTTACTGGGGAAGCCCCTGCAGTTTAAAGCGATAGATAACCTCTTTATTCAGTACAATACAGTGCAAGTAAAAAGTTGATATAATACAGAAGGAGGTCCCAAAGTAAAAACTGTCAGGGGGACCTCCTGTGAATTCATGTATAAAAATATAGAACAAAGTTTGGTAACTAAGGAAAAAACAGCAAGCAAATAAAACAAAATGAACCAAATGAAAATTATTATTGAAACTTATGGTGGTTCAAAATATTCACATGTAAGTGATAAAACAGGAGATAACTAATTGGATTAAATGACTATAACATAACACATACATATCACTAACTAATACAGTGTCACTTCAGAACCCGTACACGTACACATAAATGCATACAACCGTATTTAAACACACACACACACACACACACACACACACACACACACACACACACACACACACACACATATATATATATATATATATATATATATATATACATATATATTCAGGTGTCGCATGTTGTTAGTAAGAACTGTTTTAGATGCCGCCGGAAACAATGTAATGAGGGGCTTGATTTAATAATTGATGGTAGTGAGTTCCAGAAAGAAATTGCAGAAAACAAGGCTGTCATTTTGCTGTAGTTAGTACTTACTTTTGGAAGCAGAAGATAACTATCTTCAGAAAACCGTGTGTTATTAGTATTGCGGAGATTTGTGAGGGGAAGTATGTCAGTGGGAATGTCACCGACTCTACTTCTGAATAATAAAATTCCAAGTTTGAGTTCAAAGGTGGAAATGAACGGTAGAATTTCGAGAGTGCTAAAGAGGGGTGCTGCTGATGCTGTGTAGGAACTATGTGTGATAATTCGGGCTGCTCTTTTCTGAAGGTGAATGAGAGATGTTAGGTGTGTGGCGTAGGTATTGGCCCAGGATGAAATGCAGCAGGTTAGGTGACTGTTAATGAAAGCATAGTAAAGTGATTTTAAAATGTGTTGCTGAAAACAATGCCTTGTGCGAATGAGTATGCAGATGCCAAAAGCAGTCTTCTTGACGACAGATTTCACGTGAATGTTATATTTGAGTTGAGGGTCTAATGTGACTCCTAGATAAGTAGTTAACTTTGATGGGGTGATGACGCAGTTATCAATGTATATTTCGGGTGAAATCGTAACGATTTTATAGAACGCGTGAAATAACATAAAAGTTGTTTTAACAGGATTGATTTTCAATAAGTTATTTTTGCACCATGAAACAAGTTTCGTGACACCAGTGTTTAATTTTGCTAGTAGATTGTTAAGATCTTTGTCACTAGAAAATATTGTGGTATCGTCAGCATAAAGGATGCAGTCAGATGAGTTAAGTGATGATGGTAAGTCGCTAATGTAGATAAGAAACATGAGAGGTCCTAGAATTGAGCCTTGTGGGACTCCCTGGTTAGTTATTATTGGTGAGGATAAAACACCGCCATAATTGACAACCTGGGTTCTGTTAGCGAGGTAGCTTTGTAAAAGGGCTAAAGTAGGCCCACAAATTCCCAAGGAATTAAGTTTAGCATACAAAATAGAGTGGTTTATAGTGTCGAAGGCTTTAGTTAAATCTATAAATAACGCCCCTGCCCAGAGCCCCTTATCGATGGACTGTTTTATGCTATCTGTTAGTTTATTCAGTGATAATTCGGTAGAAAACTTAGCACGAAAACCAAACTGCTTATGTGACAAAAGGTTAAATGTTGTTAGGTAGTTCATTAGGCGATTCACAATGAGCTTCTCAATTACCTTACTAAAGAATGGGAGGATTGTTATAGGGCGATAATTAGAAAAACTTTTCGGTCTCCCTTTTTGAATACAGGTATTACTTTTCCTTGTTTGAGGATTGTAGAAAAAATGCCTGAACGAAATGCACTGTTAATAAGCTCCGAGAGCACAGAGGATACCGACAAGTAGCAATCAGCCTGTTCTAACACCCCAGATGGAACTGGCTAGACTTGTCTGTTGCTTGAGGGACACAAAAGCGATAAATTTGTTGAAATCGAAAAGATGTTTCTGAAAACCACAATATTGTTAACTTAACTGTCAAAGAGCGAATAATAGAATTGAAAATTTAGGTCAAAATTTTATTCTTCAGTTTCGTACCAAAGTCTCCGCTTTGGCGCCACAGATTTAAAGAGTATTTTTCATATTGGTGTAACATTTACTCAATCAAACCACTTGAGCCTTGGTATGCTAGGTCTATGACCCAATTAGAGGACAATGTATATAATTTTTGCCGATTGTGGACTAAACAGAATCTAAAAGACGCTGTCAAAATCTATGACACCACGGCGCTTGGAAAGGAAATTTCAGGCTGGCATTGACCCCAGTAACTGCTTTTGCTCGTTTTAACTCGAAAGTAGCCCCGCCGTGGTGGTCTCGTTGCTAAAGTACTCAACTACTGACCCTCAAGTCGCAGGATCGAATCCCGGCTGTGGCGGCTGCATTTTTGATGGAGGCGAAAATGCTGTAGGCCAGTTTGCTCAGATTTGGGTGCAGGTTAAATAACGAGAGGCGGTCAAAATTTTCGAGGCCCTCCACTACGGCATATCTCATAACCATATGGTGGGTTTGGGACATTAAACCCAACATATCAATAAATTAACTTAAAAGTGTTTTAGTGTCGTTGTTCAATAAGTCTTTCATCATGTATATCCGTCATGACTATGACGTTGGCAAATTGCACACCAACGGGCGACAAAGAAAAACCAAGTTTCATTGACGCGAATTATCTGGCAATTAAACCCACGACCACTTTACCCACTGGGCTAGCCCTATGCGCATGTACAAAGATCCAGAAAAGTGCCTTATATATCTCACACATTCCATCTCCCACAGTTCTCTTGGAGGGGGGAGGGGGATGTAGGTGTCGCCATCTGGTAGCGGTTAAGTGAAGTGGTGCGTCATGGCTCTAGCGAGAACCGATAAGTAGTGATTCTGTGACGACAGAGTTAGGGCAGCTTGATGCTACAGAAGGAACGGTGGCCGCGCTGGTATTGAAGAAGCACCTTAGACGCACCTACGACGCAGAAACTCCGCTAGAGGGGCCCACTGTCCCCAATCCTGTTAATGATTTAATGAGAAGCATTTAGAGAAAGCTCGAGGCAAGTAACATAGGCGTACCCCATTTTGTATAAATGGCATGGCGTGCATGCTGAGTATACCGGCTAATTGGTTTCATATACGCGGGCGATATTTTTTAGTTCTGTAAAAAATATTCAAATACTTGCGACTATATGTGTAAAAAAGGATGAGCCTCTTGGAATCCAAGTTAGCGTTCGGAAACATAGTGTCATGGTGTTTAATGATTCAACGAACCATCCCGTCACTACACAAAAAAGTTAGGTATTAAGAATAGAAGAGAATAAACATTTAGGATTTTGTATCAAAGACGAAATTATGTACTTAGCAAAACACAAAGAGGATATCACAGTGAAGGGAAACAGATATGCAGCGATAATGAAACCCAGAGCAATGTGAGGACACAAAAGATTTGAGGTGGTCAGGGTTGTCTGCATAGGCGTGATCGTACAAGGGCTAACTTTTGCTAATTCAGTGCTGCGCATGAGATCTGAAGTACAGTCACGACTTGAGATAAATCAAAGGGATGTTGAGAGAATGGCGCCTAATCAATAAAACTTGCATGCTAGGTGAGTTCGCTCATACTTTGAAGAAAAAGATGGAGACACAAGAATACAGAGGACACACACGAGCGCGAACTTTGAACTAGCTTCAGTTTTCGTCGTAGCTACTATATACGCCCATCAATAACGTGATAACAGCAATAATCACGTTGTCACTTTCAGCTGATTGTCATTGTCCCTTTATGCACTTGGGCTTTTGGGAGGACGACAAGTGAAGTGTTACAGCCAGATATGGGATGAACGTCAATAGAAGCTCGCGATGCCAAGGGAAAAATTTGTTGCAACAACGCCTGAAAAACAAATGAAAATAGATGGGCCGCTAGAATATTTACCCTAAAATAATTGCGTACTTGCTCGCAAACACAGACACAAGAAAAAAAAGTCAAGAAAGCACAAACGTCCATGTTTGCATGCACTGTCTTTTAGAATGAATACTTACGAACGGGCTGAGCTCACCTATTATTCTATAATAATCAGATATTCATGTGTGCGTGTGTGAAAAATGTGGGCGCACAGAAAAGAAGAAGGACAGTGAAACAAACAAGTAAATATTACAGGCACGTGATAATAGTATTGAAAAGAGAAATAAACATGAATTCAGAAAAAAAGAAACAAAACAGAAACGAATTCGGTATAGAGGCAAATGAGAAAAAAAAGCATCAATAGAAGTGTTTCGGGCAGAAAAGAGCTAAATAAAAAAAGAGAACGGTTTTACGACAACTCGAGCAAACCTTCTTGAAGTCAGATCAGTATGCCTGACAACGCGAAGTTACTGTAAGATATTTCTTTTTAGGAGAGGACGAATCGCGCTTGATATGTGGGAAAGACCAGAAGCCGTGGAGCATATATTAGTTAAATGTCAACGTGTCAGAACGATAGCTAAAAATGAGAAGTAGAAGTAGTCAACGGCTTTGTTAGAAAAGTTAGTGCCCTGGTAATCCAACTTGTCTGGGTCCCAACACACACACGCAACCCGGGTAATGAAGTCACCCACAGACAAGCTTGAGGTGCCGAGTGGTGGGCCAGACCTCGGACTACGACGGAGATATAAATGAACCACTGCTCACCTTCCACTACAAGCTAACGAGGCAAGCGGAACCACGTCCACACTCGCAACCAAACAAAACTTAACAAACCACTTGGCGGTGGCTTCAAACCAAAAAAGATTCGGTCAGTGCGAGATGTTAGGATTCAAGAAGATAGTTGGGATCCAGAATGAATCTTTCCTAGAGTCGAGTAGGAAAAAAAACTGGAAGATTGGTGCCGCACAGCTACGGAAAAAAGTAGTAATTTAAAAATTGTTCGTGGCATAAGTAGCAAAAGCTAAGAAGGCTAATAAAAAGCTAGGCGGCACTTGCTGCCACCCCAATCGAAAAGACGAGGCTCATGACACCCTTCCAACCATTTATTAATCCATCCGATCTTTCAAAAGCGTAGCCGGAAACTTTTGTCGAGCGGGGGGGGGGAGATGTTCAACTATATGTATGTTTTGTCGTGCGTTTGCGTGTGTGTATGTATATATACGCAAATGAAATTGAAAAAATTCTAGGAGGGGGGGGGGGGTGATTCCCCTCTTGGCTGCTCCCATGGTGCTTTGCCTTTCACATCATGTAGCGTATCACGGCTCGTTGTCAGAGCAGTGCACCTTCCACATGCACCAAAGAAGTTTCTCTGGCGTCTACTGCTTCGAGTGCAATAACACCTACTAAAACACACGCTGCAGAAAGGCAACATCGCCGGGCAAATTTCGCCCCTTGGTGGAGCGCGACATTTACATACAAACACACACACGCACACATACACTCGCACTCAACTGAAGCTACGGTGTTTTCAAGTCAGCATTGTGCGGGGATGCACAACAGCATGACTCTACATAAAGTAGAAGCAATTAAAGGGAAGCTGCACACACACACACACACACACACACACACACACACACACACACACACACACACACACACACACACACACACTCACACACACACGAACATCCATCTACGTCTATAGTCGAAAAGCAAACAGAGACCGCCCGCAAGTACTAGACCCAAAATATGAGGAAGAGGTGGTGTGCAGTGTGGTGCAGAGGGGGCTGAAAATTGCCTCCCACCGTCTGGGTCCAGGGCAAACACGCGACCATTGATCTCTCATTTACGTGGTGGCGCCGGTCGGTAGCACGGCGAGCCATCTATTCTTCTTCGGCGGGCAGAAGACGATTCGCGGTGGCCTCTCCACGAAGATGGCGCAGTGGGGAACAATAATAAAGACAAGGACGACGAGAAATGGAATGATGGTGCGTAAAAAAACACAAAGAACAAAGAAAGGGCGATTGCGGGCTGCACATGAGAGCGCTGTGATTGAATAGCTGATATCGGCGCGCGGCCACAAAAGCTCAAGCTCGCTCGCTTGCCGCACCGAAAATGGGATGCCGGTGGGGGAATGCTTTGTCTTGGTGAGATTTGCCGCGCACTCTCGTCGAGGTCACGGATTTGGCGGCATCGTGCGAGAAGGCGCTTGCCCAGCTCCTTTCACTCCCCATTTTGCGTTCGACGCTATGCAGCGCTTGCGCAAACCTGTTTCAATCTATCCAAGGTAGACAATTATATAAACGCCATTGCTAAGGCTGTCTGTCTCATTGTTGCTTGCTTGTGGTTTACAATGCGTTGTTCTTTCAATTAGCTTATTGTGCTTCAAACAACGATCACGATTTTCTTCTTTTTTAGGCCATGGATGGAACTACTACGTTAGCATAAATGAGCTTGGGGAACGTGTTACAAGATAGCCAGCTCACTGTCAGTGTTGTAGCAGCCTGGCAGACGAGAAAGCTTTGTGTAAATGAGGTCGCTTTGTTTTTAAATGTCTCTGAAAGGACGATTTCTGTGCTTGATATTACTTTAGACAGGCGGAATAACGAGCTTGGAGGTTAAGGTGGAATGGGAAGCTTGATTGGCGATAACAATCCCTTTTATTTGATAGCCAGTAATGATGTTGTGGAAAAAATTGCGGTTTGGTTCTCATAAATATTGATGCAAATATGTTCCCACAGTCGTAACGTGATGCCTTAAAACGACCTAACACAAATTCCTATAATCGCGCAATCGACATGGTTGTCAATCGAGCTTCACATTTGCTAAAGACAGTTTCTCATGCTATGATTCCAGCAAAAAAAAAAAAAAATCACTCCATTCACAGATCACTACTATCATATGGACTGCAAATGCTCTGCGATTTTTGGTCTGCGACTGGCACGGCGAGATATGTGTGTTTTTGCCACCTTTCTCTGTGTCAGACACCGCATAATTTTTCAAAATGCAATGCAGCAATCTGGCCGTTATGATATTACTAAGTCATTAGGAACAATAACAAAGAGCTCATGTGTTTCATAACAAAGAACACTTCCCAATCTTAGTCCATTTTAAAATGTGCTACAATGGTCACTACCGAAACAAACTCGTCGAGGCAATGTGGACGGCTTCACCAACCCAACACTATTTCGACGGGCCCCGATGGAAAAATAAATCACTTCGCCTCTGCGAATAGACCGAAGCCTTTCCAACATGTTAGTCGCATGCCACTGACCGCTCCGGTGAGAGAAAAGACTCCCCCCCCCCCTCTCCTTCTTTTTCCGCAGCGAGCGAATTCGCAGGCTGTACATCGTTACTTTTTGTGTCTTGTGAAACGACCTTGAACCATGGCGGTTTCTTGTACACTTTGGCTTCTGCCTGACTTGTGCCTCCCGAATACATTGAATTTAGGGGAGCACAAGCGTTTGTGGATTGAAATATATACAACTTCACAGTGACTAAAAGGAAAGGAGGAAGGCGAAGATAGAACCTAGTGAGAAAACATTCATAAACAGACCTACAACAATGACTTATTAATTTATAAGAGCTACTAGTCTCATCTGGTGCCTTGATGGGCAACCAATGCAAAGCAGTATCATAGGCATAAGGGAATGGGCACTTGAATTCTCTGCACTTGAATTGAGCCCTGAGTGTGTCATTTAGGATGATGTAGCTTCAGGACCCACTGTCGGAATAGGTGTTCTTTCCGTCCTCTACAATTAATTTCAGTTCACGTCGTAACTGCTACAGTACAAATAAAAGGAAACAAGTGATCTCTCCTAAGCTTTCCGTGACTTATGGTCTAGTTGTGTCCAACAAAGAAACAAATCCCTCGAGTTATACCTCGTATCACTGTTGTAGCGGAAGGGTGGCTTACCAGACTCATGACTCTCCTCCTCTTGATATTTTAGTTACCGTGGCCTACAGAGCTTAAAACGACCAGTTGCATCCCTGGCCTCAACTTCAAATAAAGAAAGCGTCCCCCTCACCCCTCCTTCCGAAAAAAAAAAAAAAACTTCTGCCTACGCCTGTGTCCTGTCCATTTTATTCTTGCAGTAAAGTTGGTAAGTTGTTTTCATGATGATCTACAGACACCGATAAACAGCACAAACTTTCATCTTGGAGCGTTTATTTCTTTTGGCAGTATAAGAAGCGTTCACCGATGAACTAAATTGCTGAATATTTTCTGTGCTCCAGCTATTGCTAAGGTCCACGTTAATGGCCCGAACAGTGTAGGCGCTCAACTTCCCAACTCGGGACTCACCTCTGCTAATTCACACAACAAAACATTCTCGTGTAGTTAATCTGCGTTCTTTTACACCCTTCTCGTTCGAAAGAGACGCCGGCGAGCAGCGGCAGACATTCTCGTGTTGTGCGAGTCAAAACTTCTGGCCCAAACTTATGCATAGATTGAAGAAAAAAATAACCTCTCGATGGCAGCTTCATCTCATCACGCGCATAACTCACTCCTATCTTTTCCTCCGCCTTCAACGCGTTCCTATAGCTGCAACGCCCACGCGAGAAGCCTAGGTAATAAGCGTCGCGAACCGTGGCGGGGGCCTTGGTCTACGTGGATGACCCAAGCACCTCCACAGTTTCCAAGAGCGCACATTAGAGCTACGCGCTAGCACGCAAATAAACAGCCACGCAACATCACGCCAAGTTTGGTATCAGCTACGCGGGCGTTCTGGCTGATTAGGGGCCTCAGGGAAGAACGAGTTGGTGAGGGAGCAGCTACTTCATAGTTCGCCATCTAGAGCGCGCCAGGCGAGTGAGAGAGAGAAGAAAGTGGGGGCGCACATAGGTGGACTCGGTCGAAGTAGGACGCCAAGGGAAAGAGCCTCCAGACAGAAAAGAAGGAACGCACACGCGCTTTGGAGTTCCCGCTCCTGTTGTCCAGGGGAACCACGACATTACCAATGCATGGCGAAACGACTCAGTCAATGGCGATGGCCGGGCGCTGTCCGCTTGAGGATTGGACGGTTCGCCGCCCCACGGGTTCGCCCAGATACAAGAGCGGCGACATACGAAAGAGTGGAAGAGCGGGAAAACGAGAACTTCGCGTGGACGAGTGGGGTATCAACAACAACACCAAATGGCGGCGCGACATTTGCAAAAAAAAAATGGCAGAAATAGAAGTATATAGTGCTCACAGGAGAAAAAAAAAGTCTGGTTGTAAGCAGAAGAACAGAGAAGTATTAGTGAGAGATGGTAGTATTGGTTTGATTGTCTGCTTGCGCTGAAGGGCTCCGAATGGCGCGCTTGTGTAGCATCTAACTTATTGACGAAAATGTCGGGTGAGCAGCTTTCGTTCGCGTGGACTGGAACGGCTGAGTATTACTGCTGCAGGATTTAAGCGCGCCCACTTTGTTCCGCGTTCGTGCACCTCCCAGTGCACCGGCTCACCATCGACGCCGCGAAAGTGCGTGCTTTGTCAGCAAGAATGTTGACTAGTTAGGCTACCCCTTGCTGTGTTTGCCGTCTCTAACGTCGCTAGCTTTGGTTGGCGTTCTTCAAGAAACAGTAGAGGGAAGATAGAGTACGTCGCTGTAAGTGTGCTGCCTTGCTTCTTTACACCAGGAGCGGAAGACAGAAGGATTGAATGGCAAGCACTGCAGTAGTCAAAAGTTTGTAGTGGACAAACTAAACATAAATATTCATAACGGATCAGTCGTATTCATATGCCATTAAAAATATTCTTTTATTGATTAAAGTTCAGCGCTGCTAGACCTTTTCCAAATCAAGAGTACCAGTAGCAGATGAAAAGCTACCTTCTTATCTTAGAACATTTTTATAACGAAGTGGGTGCAATTGCAATTTTATCCAGCATTTAACATTGATACTGCAAATTTGCCACCTGCACGCTATTATTCTTGTATGTATGTATGTATTGTATGTATGGTATGTATGTATGTTATGTATGGTGTGTATGAATGCATGTATGTATGTATGTATGCATGCATGTATGTATGTATGTATGTATGTATGTATGTATGTATGTATGTATGTATGTATGTATGTATGTATGTATGTATGTATGTATGTATGTATTTGTGTGTGTATGCATGCATGCATGAGCATCTAACTTGCATTCATACATGCATGCATGCATGCATGCATGCATGTATGAATGTATGTATGTATGTATGTATGTATGTATGTATGTATGTATGTATGTATGTATGTATGTATGTATGTATGTATGTATGTATGTATGTATGTATGTATGTATGTATGTATGTATGCATATATGTATGTATGTATGTGTGCATGCGTGTACGTATGTATGTATGTATGTATGTATGTATGTATGTAAGTATGCGTGTATGTACGTATGTATGTATGTATGTATGCATGTATGTATGTATGTATGTATGTATGTATGTATGTATGTATGTATGTATGTATGTATGTATGAGGTTAAGATAGTTCGTCGATTACAACTCGCTGGTGATGACATAAATGATGTCACAACCTCGTCGCGTACGCCGTCCAACATTTTCCAAAAAACAGTGTCACACACACCTGGGGGCGGGGATGTTCCACTGGTATATGGGTGTGCCCCACAGGTGATGGACATTTTATATCTACTGAGGAACGGCGAGAACAGACATCGGTGATTTTAACGCTTGAGCGTTAAGAAAAAAAGCTGCCATAAGCAGCGTTCACCGGACGAATTCAAACAGTAGATGTCACTGTGCTGGCAAGAATCAAAACCTATAGCATTCTGAGTGGCAAGGAAGTATTCTACCACAGAGCCACGCCAAGCCTCGGATATACTTTTCAAGCATATTTTTTTTTCACGTAACGACAATTTTGGTTGCAGTACTAGCTATCCGATTTTTTAAACATTACATATGTACTCGTTTGGTACAGCCGTCATGTCGGGTTAACGTAAATTTTAGTTAGGCGCCATCCGCTGATGTTTATTTCTGTAGCAGTGTTGAGGGCTAACACCCTCACGCACACTAGCGGAAACAACAGCGCTTCATATCAGCTTACCGCATGCGGTGTGTCTAATATTCATGCTGCTGTTGGCATCTTTACGCAACTGCAAACATCTGCTAATATAAAACAAACGCGGTTGTTTAACGCACGTGGGTGCTTGAATTTGTACATTTATTTAGGGCTCCTTCATAAAGTCTTGTTCAATAAAATAAATGAAACACATCCACATTCCATCGGCATGTTTCGCATAACATCGATTCCCAACCTGCCGAATTTTTTTAACCTAGTAAAGGAAGCATAATATTGTGGGATAATAAGAATATTGTGTGAGGGGGAATATAACTAGAATATTTTAAAATTACTTTCATAGAATAGGTGAAATGTGACACCCAGGCAACACACGTGATGTTAACAGGAAGGTGAAGAACTCGCTAATCACTGTAGATATCCAATTGATGTGCGTCGTGTTCTCATTCCTCTCTATAATAAATTTGGCCCGCTATGAGTATTTCTTTATGCTGTATCACCAATTTATGTTCAAATAGGTTCGACAACTTTCGTTTGCATACACTTATAGCTATACGTATTTTTGAGCTTAAAGAGTATGAAGTTGGGCGTGTTGGTAAGACATAGCTAATGACGTAGCGCGTAAAATATGGGAGACACAGGACAAGGGAAAAGGACAAAGGAAAGCGCTTACTTCCAACAAAAAATAATTTCAAAGAGCGTACATATATATGCTCACGCAATGGGAAAAAGAGACAAACCAGATTTGAGCTTCCCTGTTACTCTAATTACTCTCTAACTTCACTTGCTTATTAACTGTTACTCGATTCACCTCAGAGAAACAAGTACTTGCCAACGCATTTTGGTGACTGGATGATCAGCCCCTTCCTGTGCAGGTGCTATTACAGCCCCGTCCACATCTCTCGACAGCGCTAAAGGCAGTGAAAGCCCTCTTGTGTTTTGTGAGGATGACGGGTTTGTGCGAATGCCTCTGACTTGCGGTGGAGTTCTACACGCTGCATTGAATTTACCGTCTGCCTCTCCTTTTTTCGTTTCCTTCTCTTCCCTCTTTCTCATATGCCTAGTCCCCTTCTTCCAGAGTAGGGTAGCCAACCGGATGTCTTTGTAGTTAACCTCACTGCCTTTTCTCTTTCTCTGCTTCCTTCCTTCCGTCCCTGTTAGTCTAGCATAGCTTTCGGCAGTGAAGTACGTTTTTTTTGCGCGTTTTTATTCCTGAAAAATATTAGCCTTTTGAAAGCTTCGAATAAGAAAGTGACACTTCCGATTATACAGTTGAATCTAATGTTATTTCGAGCACTGTTTACAATCCTGGGCCTCAGAACAGAACAGAAGGTTTGATTGTGCTAAATGAAGAAGAAGAATACATGTGCATGATATACAGAAAGAGGTCCCATAGTCAGAGACTGCAAGGGGACCTCTTGTACAATGTAGAATTGAGAATGATTGTGATGTACATAGCAGGGAGACAGAGCTACAGTAAAATGCAATTGAAACAAATAAAGTAAGAATATACCCTTGTAATCTCACAGAAACAATTTAAAAGCAAGAATAACGCGCTAACTTCAATGACAAGTGATTACAGAACGCAACTCACAATGAACAGGAATCAATTAGGAAACAGCAAAACAGGCTAGTTAGTTGACATTATTTGATTTTTTAACTTCGATTTAATTACCTCCAGGGAACGGCATACTTTAATGTTGGAAGGTAGACTATTCCAAAAGGAAATTCCGGAAAAATGAATGGTTTGTTTGCCATAATTGGTGCGAACATTTAGCAGTAGAAAGTTATTGTTAAGGGCAAGCCTTGTGACATTGTTATTTGAGAGAATTGTAGTAAAGTGTGGAAGTTGTTTATTTATAGTGCTATACATGTAAATACCAAGGTTATATTTAACCAGCTCAGATACAGTTATTATATTGTTTTCGTGAAGTAGTGACTTAGCGTTAGAGAGATATGGGCTTGACGTGAGAATTCTTATCGCTTGGTTTTGAATTGTCTGAACTGAAGTAAGATGAGTGGTGTATGTGTTACCCCATGAAGTAATACAGTAAGAAATGTGCGAATGAACAAAAGAAAAATACAGTGACATAAGTATTGATGGATTGAAATAAAGACGAGATTTATTCAGTAGTCGAACGCCATACGTTATTTTTTTCCTAATATATGCAACATGTCCGTGGTATTTCAAGTTACTGTCGAGTTCAACGCCTAGGAATCTACAGCAGTCGCTCACAGGGATGTCATTGCGCGCAATTATAACAGGAGGGATAGAAGGTAAGGGTTTTTGTGGTGAAGAGAAGACAACAAATTTTGTCTTAGACGTGTTAATTTCTAACATGTTATTACTGCACCACCGAACGAGTTGTGCCAGATCAAAGTTTAGTTTTCCAGTTAAGGATGTAATGCTGCTATCGGAGTTAAAAATTGTGGTGTCGTCGGCGTATAATATACAACTGGATGAAGAAAGGCATTTCGGCAAATCGTTAATATAGAGTAAAAACAAAAGGGGCCCCAGAATGGACCCCTGGGGTACACCAATATTAGTTAATTTGGTTGACGAATATGCATTAGAAATTACCACCTTCTGTGTCCTGTTGCAGAGATAGCTACGCAATAATAGTAATGTTGGGCCAGTTATACCAAATGCTTCAAGTTTATTGAAAAGAATGTGATGATTGATCGAATCAAAAGCTTTAGTTAGGTCGATGAAAACGCTGCCCGCATAGTAACCGTTGTCAATAGCCTTTTTTAATTGGTCAGTAAGTGAGATTAGCGCAAGGTCACTGGAGTAGCCGGAACGGAAGCCAAATTGACAAGGCGATAGTATATTAAATTTGTTCAGGTAATTTGTGAGACGTGTACAGATCAGTTTTTCAATTACTTTGCTCAAAAAGGGTAAGATGCAAATGGGGCGGTAGTTATTCAATAACGAAGCATCTCCTTTTTTATGTACGGGGATTATTTTACCCTGCTTCAGTTCATGCGGGAAAACACCTGTTCTAAACATTAAATTCACAATTGAAGAGAATACATTTGATATAAGGTGAGCTACCATTTTTATATGGGAGGGGTGAATGCCGTCAAGGCCAGCACTCGTCATTTTTAGGGTACCTATAACGCTGATTATTTCATCTGGAGTTGTGGGAAACAGAAAGAACGAATGGGGTAGGCGATCTAAGGCCATTTCATTTAATAAAGGTAGGGTGTGCTCGACGTTAAAGAAGAAGTTTGCAAACTGATCGGCGATGTCAGCTGGGTCACTATAAGTGACATCATTATGAAGAACTGTAGCTATTTTATCCGAACGTGGGTTCCTATTTAAAAAGGAATTAATGATGTCCCATTTTTTTCTCGTACTATTTCCGGCCTCAGTTATCTTTTGCGCATAATACTTTCTTTTAGCTTCCTTTAGCTGGGTGTTTATTAGGTTGCAAAATTTTTTATAGCGAGCAAGCAAATTCGTGTTAAACGGTTGCCTTTTAGTTTTTTTGTAGAGGTTGTCACGTTTGCGCATGTTCTGTTAGTAATCCCCTCGTCAGCCAGGAATTTGCTGGTGATGCGATTATTTTTTGCATTTTTGCTTATCTGTACAAGATTGAACATGTGATAGGAGCAAAGATGAAAAGAGGGTGAAAGCTTCTTGTAGCATCAGCTTTAAGATAAACTTCAGACCAGTTAGTGTTAGCAACGGTATCAATAAATTTCTGCTTGTCCAATATATCACGAATAAAGGAAGGTGAATCACGTTTTGCAGTGGAATCGAAACGCAGAAATATGGGATAGTGGTCAGTAATATTAATTTCTAGCACTCCAGCGTCTGGTGCCGTGAGTAGATTTGAAAATGCATGATCAATGAGGGACCCATTGCTAATGCTGTTTGGTCTAGTTGGAAGACTGATTAAAGATTCATACCCGAAGCTGTTTAGTGCAGCTAGATAGTTGATTGAGTTAGGTGACAAATCGTCTAGTAAATTAATGTTGATGTCACCCATGATAATAGCATTTTTATTTTCAAGGGAAATAACATTTAGGGAGCGTTGCAAGTTTGTGCAAAATTCAGTAACTGGAGAAGACGGTGAGCGGTATATACAGCCTAATATGAATCTTTTGTTATCTATATTAAGAAAAGTATGCTCAAACTCAAGCCAGACCGATTCACAGTAGAGCGTGTTTAATTCGAGATCAAACCTTCGTTTACAGGAAGCGTTAGAAGATACGTATGTGGCTGCGCCACCATGATTGCTAGATAACCTGTGACTGTAATATGGCGTGTAGGAAGGGAAACCGAACAGATTTCTATCGTCTTCTGATAACCAAGTTTCTGTAACTGCAATTACTGAGAAAGGTTGGTAAACGTGGAAAGAAGACTTTGAAATTCATCAACATGTTTTCGTAGGCTTCTGGCATTAAGATGAATAAAAGAGCGGGAGTTACTCCCTAAAAACGAGTTTAGTTGCACAGGTGACAGAAGAGCCGACGAGGAAGGCATGGCTGGCGCATGCGCATTATGTACAATGGGAGCCAATTAGTTTATTTTAGCCAGATCAGCCTCATCGCGTATCCTGTATACTTTACTGTCGGTTGTCTTGCGAGCTTTGATTTGGCAGTTTGTTGTCCACAAAAACATCCATTTTTTCTCTTTCTTTAGAGCCATAGCCTTAGAAAAGAGAGCCTTGTTCGCAGGGGTCAAATGCTCATTTACGTACACGGGATTGTCAGGTGTCTGTGTTATGTTGATGTCCCTCAGGCAGAGCTTAGCTTGTCGGGCCTTGCTTATCAATTCAGTCTTCTTATCCTTTGAACAAAATCGCGCAAGAATGTTTTTGTTGCATTCCTTTGCTGTAGGAACACGGTGAACGACGTCAAGGTCAGATGGTGACACCGGGCATCCGATCTATTCACCCACCGTTTGCAGATCGCGACACAGTCCTCCCCTTGTGTGCACGGTACACCTCTGATCTCGACGTTGTTGTGCCGTGAATATTGTTCGATTTCAGCTAGTTTCTTAGACATCATGCGGTTTTCAGACTTCAGTGATTTGTCTTCGGCCATCAAGGCAGCGTTGTCTTGCCTTAATTCCTCAAGAATGTTTTCCGTGAATTTTGCGCTAGCAACAAGGTCATCAACTTCTTTCTTCATTTGCACCGCATCGAAACCAGAACGATGCAGCTTTAGCAGAATTCTTGCGAACACCGACTCCACTAAAGCCTCGGTTTTCAGCTTCTCCTCGAGTTCTTCTAATCTTTTTGCCAGTTCAGCATTCGTTGGCATTTTGGACACAGTTAGAAGACACTCAGACAAGCTCAAATTTGCCACCTGCACGCTATTATTCTGTATGTATGTATGTATGTATGTATGTATGTATGTATGTATGTATGTATGTATGTATGTATGTATGTATGTATGTAGTATGTATGTATGTATGTATGTATGTATGTATGTAGTATTATGTATGTATGTATGTATGTATGTATGTATGTATGTATGTATGTATGTATGTAGGTTGAGATAGTTCGTCGATTACAAGTCGCTGGTGATGACATAAATGACGTCACAACCTCGTCGCGTACGTCGTCCAACATTTTCCAAAAAACAGTGTCACACACACCTGGGGGCGGGGATGTTCCACTGGTATATGGATGTGCCCCACAGGTGATGGACATTTTATATCTACCGAGGAACGGCGAGAACAAACATCGGTGATTTTAACGCTTGAGCGTTAAGAAAAAAAAGCTGCCATAATCAGCGTTCACCGGACGAATTCAAACAGTAGATGTCACTGTGCTGGCAAGAATCAAACCCTATAGCATTCTGAGTGGCAAGGAAGTATTCTACCACAGAGCCACGCCAGGCCTCGGATATACTTTTCAAGCAGACCTTTACTTTCACGTAACGACAATTTTGTTGCAGTACTAGCTATCCGATTTTTTAAACATTACATATGTACTCGTTTGGTACAGCCGTCATGTCGGGTTAACGTAAATTTTAGTTAGGCGCCATCCGCTGATGTTTATTTCTGTAGGAGTGTTGAGGGCTAACACCCTCACGCACACTAGCGGAAACAACAGCGCTTCATATCAGCTTACCGCATGCGGTGTGTCTAATATTCATGCTGCTGTTGGCATCTTTACGCAACTGCAAACATCTGCTAATATAAAACAAACGCGGTTGTTTAACGCACGTGGGTGCTTGAATTTGTACATTTATTTAGGGCTCCTTCATAAAGTCTTGTTCAATAAAATAAATGAAACACATCCACATTCCATGGGCATGTTTCGCATAACATCGATTCCCAAAGTACGTGAGACCTGCCGAATTTTTTTAACCTAGTAAAGGAAGCATAGTATTGTGGGATAATAAGAATAATTTTTGAAGGGGAATATAACTAGAATATTTTAAACTTACTTTTATAGAATAGGTAAAAGTGTGACACGCTGGCAACACACGTGATGTTAACAGGAAGGTGAAAAACGCGCAAACCGCTGTACATTTCCAATTGATATGGGTCGTGTTCTCATTCCTCTCTATAGTAATTTGGCCCGCTATAGGTATTCCTTTATGCTGTATCACTAATTTATGTTCCAATAGGTTTGACAACTTTCATTTGCGTACACTTATAGCTATACGTATTTTTGAGCTTCAAGAGTATAAAGCTGGGCGTGTTGCTAAGACATAGCTAATGACGTAGCGCGTAAAATATGAGAGACACAAGACAAGGGAATGGGCAAAGGAAAGCGCTTACTTCCAACAAAAAATAATTTCAAAGAACGTACATATATATGCTCACGCAATGGGAAAAAGACAAACCAGATATGAGCTTCCCTGTTACTCTAATTACTCTCTAACTTCACTTGCTTATTAACTGTTACTCGATTCACCTCAGAGAGACAAGTACTTGCCAACGCATTTTGGTGACTGGATGATCAGCCACTTCCTGTGCAGGTGCTATTACAGCCCCGTCCACATCTCTCGACAGCGCTAAAGGCAGTGAAAGCCCTCTTGTGTTTTGTGAGGACGACGGGTTTGTGCGAACGCCTCTGACTTGCGGTGGAGTTCTACACGCTGCATTGAATTTACTGTCTGCCTCTCCTTTTTACTTTTCCTTCTCTTTCCTCTTTCTCATCTTTCTTGTCCCCTTCCCTAATCTTCCAGAGTAGGGTAGCCAACCGGATGTCTTTCTAGTTCACCTGACTGTTTTTTCCCTTTGTCTGCTTGCTTCTTTTCTTCCCAGTTACTCTTGCATAGCCTTCATCATTGAAGTACGTTTTTTGTGTGTTTTTATTCCTGAAAATATTGGCCTTTTGAAAGCTGCGAGAAAAAAAAGTCGGTATTCCGATTATACAGTTGAATCTAACGTTGTTTCAAGCATTGTTTACAATTATAGGCCTCAATGCCTTCGTGCGATAGTCTGTTCATTCACCAGTACTAATGCAGCGGTATGCAAATATATTATGAATATGCACGTTTTGAGTGTATACTCCGGCTACTGCTTGCAAAACACAGAAAATGTGAGTGTAATGGTATCTGGTGGATTTCGGTTTCAACGCTAGATTCTGAGAGACAATGTAACTTTTTCTGGCCGACCTTCATACGTCGTTCTCATAAAATAAATCGCGACTCTGGCTATAACCATGGCTCCGGTATCTCTAAACTCTTTCATGGAAGGATGTGTGATACTGAAAAGCTTCTTTCGTTTTTGATTCTTTGGCGAAACGTATGTTGCGCTGGCAGTGTATTAATTTTGTGATTGGGGGGGCGCAGAGAGGTGAGGAGGGTAGTTTAGTATCTGTTATGAAAGGGGCAGTGACAAGTATATACGAAACACTCAGCATTGATTCTGATTTACCTCATAGCGCATCCCACAAAAAAATTGCCCGCAGCTTCCCTCGGGGGAACACTGAGGAGGATGCGGAGCATATAATTGGTTAACGGGGTGTTAAAGTGCGACTTACTTGGGTCGATGGCTAAATTGGTTAACGTGGTTGTGAAATGGGGTGTTAAATTGCGACTTACTTGGGTCGATGGCTAAATTGGTTAACGTGGTTGTAGGAGGGGGTGTTAAATGAGTGAACACGTACACACGTATGCGAAAGGGCGGCGCTGGTCGAAGGGACGTCGATCATTGTGTTTGTGGATTCGTTGGAATTCATTTCACCGCGACCTTGGACGTCGACGCGCCGTACAAACCAACCGACGAGCGGCAACTGAGCGAGCGAGCGCCGACCTTGAGTATATATACAGCACGACGGCGCATGCACTGTCAGCTGTTGAATGTTCTCGAAGCGCGACGCCACATGCGCGTCCACTGGAGAATCAGGAGAATTGTAGATGTCGAACGCGGTGTGTAGAGGAGGAAGGGTGCACAGATGGTGGAGGAGTGAAGCGCGCGCGGTGTGCAGAGGAGGAAGGGATGCACAGATGGTGGAAGAGTGGGCGACGGCGCGACGGCGCATGCGCGCGCGTCAGCTGTCGAATGTTCGAGAAGCGGTGCGGACGGCGCACTACAAGGCGCGAGTATAAGATGCTTTCGCATCTAAAAAAGTCTACAAGACAACTATTTTCACTTCTTTTTAGAACCTAATCCCACCTACCTCATGCTCCCCGGAACTTCGGAGCTCCAGTCACCATCGTAAGAGAGTCGTGCTAGAGGTTCCCAATCTCACCGGAAGTACATTTGGGCTGCTAATGTAAAACTACTCAAACTAAGAACTAAAGGTTTGTAGTCCCTCACCTAAATATACAATTGGCTGAGAAATGGTGTCATAATCTTCGCTCAAGTTGGGCAAGAAGTTTAAGTTTTCAAGAGAAAACTACTAACATTAACCTCTGTCTGTACAAAAAAATCACCAACCTGAAATACGCAAAACCTGTATGCATGACGTCATGAAAACGAGCCACGGAGACTAAATAGAGCAAATATGCGAATTCACTCTGCTCGAGGTAGCGACTTTTGTGGGCAGAGCCCTTACTGATTCTTAGGTTACCCAATACAGACATTCGTGAAATCAACCTAAACCAAGACACCTTTCTTATGACACCATTTTCCCCATTCCCTCCAGTATATAACTCGTTCCGGTACATTTAAGAGATGAAGTGGCTGGAAACACAGTGCCCGGCCAGCACTCGCATCACAACCAAGCTAACGTCTTGACGAAAGCAGCACCGACGACTTGAACACGTCTGGATGTTTGAATAATTGCAATCACAGAAAAATTATGTGACTTCAAGGTAACGTGGCATATTTTCGCGGTAATGTAATTTGAGGGAAGCTCGGCACATTAGCATATCCCGTAATATGCAATTACTAAAATCACAATGAGGTGCATGCCTCTGGGAGGTTTTTCGAATTTCATGTCTGCGGGGGTGGGGGGGGGGGGCGCATACGAGTGTGCCGAACTGTGCCCTGATTGCTTTGCCGAGATGAGTTCTGCGTTATATTTATACCACATGTTTTTTTTTCTGTTTTCGCAAAAACAAATTGGAGTGTTGAGTGTAACTATATTTGAACTTTGCAACCATGCCTTTTTGTTTTCTTCCACGAATTTCTCATACTAGCGTAGTGTGGATATATTTTGTGAACGAATGCTGCTGGCACGTGTAAAGGCCTTGTCTAGCTAGGAGCTTTGCGCATCTCAGCTGTATAACCAAGGTCAAGCTTGAGCACGTTGTGTTTTTAACTAAAATATTGTGTGAGTATTACCTGATTATATAGCATACTTACTTTATTTCTGTGCGAACGCTAATCCTACAAAGCTTAATTTTAATGATGCTGCAGCGAATAGTTAGGAATGACAAAAAAGTGCAACTAAGCATTTTTAACTCACCAATATAGTTGTGTCTGCTGTTATTTTTTCGTGTCTTGTTAATGACATAATTTAGTGTTTATTCCTTTTTCAAAAGCTCGTGGTGGACGACACGCTATAGATTCGTTATATTACGACTCCTTTATTTCTGCAAAGAAGCTGTCAAAATTGAGACTTACAGTCAGAACATTGCGATATAGTCAAAATTAAGTTAATCAAGTTTCATTTCTGCTGACTGATATCTAGTTTTGCTTACGTTGAGTGCCACGCAGTCATTTGATTATGAAAGACTCTTCGAAGTCATGTTCGTGTTTTTACATTTAGGATTCTGATTTATTCTCGTATGGTTTCACATGAAGCCTCGCATTACACTTTGGTTGCAACAACAACAACAACAAAACAAAAAAAAACGCATACGAACGGCAACGAAACCAGCGGCTTGATTTCAGACGTGGCCCATATGTGAGTTTCGCAATCTCGGCGTGAGATGAGCGTTAGTTAAGAGCGAGTTTGAAACCAGTGCAATAGATGCCGTACTTAGTACAAGAACCGTATAAAACTTCGCTTCCAAACTTATTTTGTGTCTGCTCACTTATTCAACATGCCGTTCGCAAATGCTCATTTTTTTTTCTCTTTAACAGTGCGCTGCTATGAGCGTCAACTTTGTTGGTTATAATGAGCCAACGCACATCTGCAGATGATTGCGGAAGTTCGTGAATCTTATGCTGACGCATTCTGCTGTCTTCAACTCTGCGTGATTCCGCGAACACTTAGAAAGTAAATTAGGCAGAACTCATTGTTTGTGATTAGTTTTTTTTCTGCTTCAAAAGGAGATACGATATAAAGCTCGTAGAAATATGTTTCTACGTAAACCGAGTAAAATATACCGGTACTCATTACAGAACATGGATAGCTTCTTTACGTAGTTCATTGTTATCCCATCATTACATCAAACAAGAGCTTGGGAGAGAACGGAAGATTGAAAACGATATTCACAATGTCATTCTGTGAACCTGCGGAACGAAGTAATTTCCGGAAACTGCGCGGCACGGCTCGTCATGCTCGTTGTGAAATAGGGCCGAGCTAAAGGTGCGTGCGTACATTACGAAAAACACAGGCAACCTAACCTCTGTGTAATAACTGAGGTACCTAAGTTTGTACCTATCCTGTGTCTCACAATTTCCTGACGGTATTGTCAGACCAGCCATTTTAAATGCGCAGTTTTTTGGAGAACTTAAGAACGCAGGCGCAGTAGAATATAGTGACGTAACATTTTGCTTAAATGCGTGTATTTTGTGGCGGGTATAGGTTCCCATAAGCGTCGTTTCCATAATCGTGGACACCGGTGAAGCAGGAAAGCTGGTGGGGCTCATGCATTTCGTCAGACTAACGCATTTTCAGGTTTTGCAAGTCTTACACATGTGTTTCATCCCTGCTCTTCAACAAAAACTCTTAGTATAGCTTTGACGTAGTAGTAAGCCACCATCTTCTATAACCACGAAGTAGCGCGTGACAGTGGCGTGACTATGGTGACACGAACACCATTTTTTCGGCTAAGAGAGAGAGAGAGAGAGAGATAGAGACGCAAGGAAAGGCAACTTTTCAATTATTTCTTTCTCGTGAGGGTTGTGTGTTGTGGGATTTACCGAATTTCTGTTGCACGTACACGTTTGTGATTATGATAGCTGTCTGTAGGATAACTGCCGATTGGGCGTGTTGGTAAAGGTGCAAGACAAAAAAGAGCGAAACTTACGCGAAGGCTTAGAAAGAAAACACGGCATGGCACGCTAACTAGGAACTGAATTTTTTTATTCAGAAGAGAACGTTCTTATGTGTGCATGCACGTTACCATAACCATGATATATCATCTAAAATAGGGTATCTTACCAATACACCCATAAGGAATATTGCGTACATCTGGGAACCACGTGTTATGCTACTTAATAACAAGACAGGCATTTTTTATGTTTCATTCAAACAAGCTAGGCATCTGATACTAGTAAGGATGGCTGACTGATACACCTATCTCCTGTTTTTTAACTCGGAAGGCTTCAATTATTTCCCTTGTTGTTCACTGTTTATGCTTGTCAATGATGACTGTGTCGCAAAGCATATACAGTGTCAATTTTTATGAAAGGGAACACGGTGACGCGTGGTCTGCGTGCTCCGTCGGCTGCTGGCAGCCCACTCAAGCGGGAGCGATAGCAACCACAGTCTCTTTTCGTGTCAACTCGTGGTGAGCAAAACAACCATTAGTTGCTGATATAGAGCGGCAAGCTTGCAACCCCTATTCCTTTAAGGCGACTGCCAGCTCTCGAGTAACCGCCTTGAAAGGGGAGGAGGTCGCAATGTTGCCGATGGTTCTATATATCATGAATGACTGGTTGTTTTGCTCGCCACGAGATGACGCGAAACGAGACTGTGGTTGCTATCGCTCTCACTTGAACGCGCTGCAAGCAGCCGCCGGAGCGCGCTGGCCACGCGCTTCCT
The DNA here is from genome assembly GCF_013339725.1 of Rhipicephalus microplus. NCBI lineage: Eukaryota > Metazoa > Arthropoda > Arachnida > Ixodida > Ixodidae > Rhipicephalus > Rhipicephalus microplus. Next base: position 253,190,613 of record NC_051165.1, read on the forward strand.
TGTTCCCTGTCATAAAAATTGACACTGTACACTCATTTGCAGTGAATTAATCGCTAAGTGCGAGTACTAGCCTTACGAACTTACTCGTATCGCTCGGCAGGCTGTACTCAAGCGCTGCGCGACTCCGTAGCATCATGCCAACGAACGTCACGTATAATACGCACATTATCACACATTACCATTGTCACAAAACGAGCGCTCAAAAAAGGGCGCGCCGTCAAATTCTCGCGACGAAACGCCGAAGTGACGCCGCGAGGTCAACGACAAAAAAAAAGAAAACAAGCATCCAAAGACTCCCCGGGCACGCATCCCTCTCCCCTCTGAAGCGTAGGTTCGCCGACGAACCTCCTCACCCCACATCGGCGGCCGAGCAAGCCCTCGAAATTTCTCGATGGAAAAGGGCGTGGTGATGCCGGGTTGAGTCATCCATCGCGGACGGCCCCCGCATCGTCTCGCCCTTTCCCCCAGCCTTCGCTGCGCATCGCGCGGACGGAATGATGAGAACTTTCTGGAATCTCGCGCGGAAGGTATTTAATCGAGCAGCCGAAATGAGAGATCAGGAGAAGAAGGAAGTTAACGCCAGAGTGCGTAGGGTATCCCGCCGCGTCTGTCGGTGAAGGTTTTGTCCTTAGTGACGAGGCAGGAGAAGAAGAAAGTATGCGCCTGAGTGCGTAGAGTGTTCCGCCTTGTGGGCGAAGCCTTTTGTCTTCCGGGACAAAGGAGGACAAGAAGAGGATTTCGACCTGAGGGGTGAAGGCTCGAGCTACAGGCAAGAGTGTGTGTCTACCGCTATCGAGCGAAGACGTGTGGCAACAGCTGCGTGTGTGAAGCCGACGTGTTCCCGGCGAAGAAGTTTGAAGCTTGGAGAGTGGCCAATTGAAGACGCGAGGTTTCCTGGAAGAGAAACTTCGGGGGCAGCGAAACGCGAGGTTTCCTGGAAGAGAAACTTCGGGGGCAGCGGAACGACAACAACGCTGGACTTTGAGTGAGTGATTCTCGGAAGGGTATCATTCAAACTTTTGTTCCAAGAACTTTGGACTGAATAAGTTTTCTAACTCTTTAGTCTTTAAGTGTCTTGGTTGTTCAATGCACGCGACTGCATTGTAGTGCGTATTGTTGTCTGTGTCCGTTGTTTCGAGTGTGGCTGATTGTACTGTGTAGTACGTTGTTTGATTGGTGACATATTGTATTCAACTATTGTGTAGTGTGCATACTTGTGTATTGTTTTTGATCTGCCATTATTGAGAATATAATTTTGTTTTGCTTATCAACTCTCGGCTCTAACTTGTTCTTTGGGCCACAGCCGGCGTCCGCTGACGCGCCAAAAAGGACCACTTCTAAATTGTCCACGCTTTCGTGGTGCAGTTCGGGGGGCCTATACTTCGGCCCTTGGAATTAGCCCGGCGATTGCCTCCCGAATTAACGGGACCTCTGATAATCATGCCATTCGTTTATACAAAATGGAAGGCTGTGCCCAATGGCGAATGCTAGCGATTCGCCAGACCGAAAGCTAGCCTTTAGGTGCCAGTATAGTCTACGTGACTGCTAAGCACACGGCGTTCATACTACTCCAATAAGCGTCGATACACCTCGTAACATATGGTTAAAAGCAATAAATAAATAAATAAATAAATAAAAACTGTGTTTGAAGCTTTTGCTTTCTGCAAGGTGTCACATATGCCACAAATTAAAGTTTTTTCTGAAGTTTGCCCGTTTGTCGCCTGAAAGATCTTGGCTCATACCTAGGGGATTGTCCACACTGTGCCTTACTAAAAAACTAATATACAATTCTTCTTAAAAAACGTGTGTGAGAGAGATAGAGAGAGAGATCAGAGAAAAATGAGATGAGACGTAAAGTACATGAAAAAGAGAGAAAAAAGGTGAAAAGGGCAAATGGATTCGAAAAGCTAGAGATAAAAGATTAAAAAAAAAGAAGGGGGGGGGACAAAAACTGTATCAATCTGATGCTACTACTGGCAACCTATCCTTCCGGTTGCCTGAATGAATTTATGTAGCGTGGGCAGAACAGCACTGCGACCCGCACCCAACTGACTGGCTCCGAATTATAAAATGTTGAATGTAATAAATGCTGATCCCAGCGTACCAGTAGGTCTTTCGAGAAATATTCGGTTGAGCGAGGCAGAACGGTGGTATGAGAGAAGGAAGTGACCTATTGTTTCCGGTTCATTTTAGACTGCACATTCGTAAGTTAATGAGAAGTCAGACTTCTGAAGATAACAAGTTAACCGGAGAACTCTCCAGCGAAAGCTTGTGAGGGTCACTTCACATTAACGGGAAAGGAATTTTGCGGTGTTGCACGTGAACTGCAAGTGCTGCAGCTCCTCAGATTGTGAGCTTTGTTTCGTTGTTTGTTAAGAATAAAAGGTGTTTCAAAAGCTCTGCAGTAGTAAAAAAAGTGTGGAATTACTAGTAATACCGGGCCATGCGAAGACGCCGTAGCGAGCGAGTCAGTCGTTTCATTTACTTCAGTTCCAACATGCTCGGGGACCTGAAGACACCGAACTTCTGATAGGCTGTATACGTATACAAAATACCAAACTAATCAGATAAGAAAAGATAGCTTGGCGGATGTTAAATGCCTAACAGCCGACAAATAAACTGTAATGGTAATATCGTTTGGTTTCTGCGAATTTAGTTTTCTAACATCCAATGGAATCTCCGGAAGTTCTGCGAAAAAAAAATTAGATTGAATTCAAGCAGTCGGAGCACAAAAGACCAAATAAGATGACGAGAAAAAATGCCTATCCTAGTCTTTCGAACATTTTGCGTTGCATTCGTATGAATTAAGACATGAGTAGGAAAATGACTGAGGTGGTCATCAAGAAGGCCCTCCAGAATATGTTTCCGAATTAATTTTGCATTTTTTAAAAAAATGTCATCAAAAACTGCATTTTTTGGAAAACTGTTACTAAATCTAAGTCAAGTTGCAACGAACACAAAGTTCGGGGAGTTAAATTAAGAGGAATGTTAAGGTACGACAACAGAGACAGGACAACATTCACTACGTAAGTGATGTCACTTAGGCACTGAGTAATGACGAATGGTCCTGAGTACTTAGAAAGAAACTTCTGGCAAAGTCCCTTCTTTCGAACGGGCGTCCACAGCCAGACCAAATCACCTGTAGCGAAAGTCACGGGCGGGTGTTTTGCGTCGTAACGGTCTTTCGCGCGAGCGTGGGCGGAAAGAGTTCGGAGCCGAGCAAGTCGACGAGCTTCTTCGGCGCGACACAAAGTCTGCGCGACACTGGCGTTTTCGTTCGTCAAAAAAGGAAGTATGGTGTCAAGGAAACTTTGGGGATGACGAGCATAGAGAAGAAAGAAAGGCGTATAACCTGTGACTTCGTGTTTCGCGGTAATAAAGGCGTATGAAACAAAAGGTAATACGGCATCCCAGTTCTTGTGATCCGCTGCGACGTACATTGAAAGCATGTTGATGATAGTACAATTGGTGCGCTCAGTGAGGCCGTTGGTCTAAGGGTGGTATGGCGTGGAATGGCGATACTGACACCCACAAAGCCATAGCAACTCTTCAACAACGTCAGCGGTAAACTTCCGGCCGCGATCACTTATCACCACACGAGGGGCCCCGTGACGGAGTATGATCGAGTGCAGAAGAAACCATGACACATCAGATGATGTGGCTGAAGCAACCGCCATCGTTTCAGTATACGCGTCAGGTAATCACCGCACACAATAATCCAGCGGCGGCCGGTGGTAGATTTGGGGAAAGGGCCCAGTAAATCTATGCCGACTTTTTCGAATGGTGATGTCGGTGGCTTAACCGGCTGCAGTGGGCCGGCCAATGGTGTGGTAAGTTGTTTGTGGCGTTGGCAGACATCACAACTTGCGACGTAGTGCTTGGTGGTCTTCCAGAGTCGAGGCCAGTAAAAACGTTGTCGGATACGGTGAAGCGTTCGGGCAAATCCAAGGTGCAAGTGAGTTCCAAGTCATCCACGTGATGTCATCGTGCATGGCTTGGAATATCGCAAGATTCAGGCATGACGAGGAGTAGTGTGGAACGATGGCTGGAGTAATTCTTGCGGTATAGTAGGGCGTCATGAATCACGAATGGCGTGGCGCGTTTAGATCTACGAGCCACATCAATCATTGGTTTCAGCGAAGGGTCACGCTGTTGCTCGTGACGGAAGACGTCCAAATTTGGGAAGTTGGATGAGATTGCGGCAGGTAGTTGTCGAAATCATCATCATCAGCATCCACAGTCAGGAAGACGAGATAGGCAGTCGGCATATGCGTGGCATCGACCGCTCTCGCAGGTCACAGAAAAGTTATATTCTTGAAGCCGTGAGGCCCAACGAGCCAACCGACCAGTTGGGTCGCGTAGTCCGACGAGCCAACAAAGAGAATGATGATCTGTGACAATCTTGAACTGCCGGCTGTACAAATAAGGTCTGAACTTTTACAATTAAGGTCTGAAATACAAACTACAAATAAGGTCTGAAAACAACCGCAACACATTCCAGTTCGGTGACGGTATAATTCCTCTCCGCCTTAGTCAAAGTACGACTTGCATACGCCACGACGTGCTGGCGGCTGTCGTGATATTGAACTAGCACGGCACCAGCACCGATACCACTAGCATCTGTATGCAGTTCCATGAGTGCTTCCGGGTCGAAATGGCGCAAGAGGACGGAAGTAAGCAAATACTTCAGCTGCTCGAAAGCGGCCTCACACTCAACAGTCCATCAGAATGGGGCGTTTTTGCGGAGCAACTCTGTCAGGGGATGAGTAAGCTGGGCGAAGTCTTTGATAAACCGACAAAAATAAGAACACACGCCCACGAAGCTACGGAGTTCCTTCACAGACGTTGGTTGCTTGAAGTCTCGGACAGCACTGATTTTTTTGCGGGTCTGGCCGTATACCGTCCCTGTCGACTAGATATCGAAACACAAGGGCTTGACGCTCACCAAAATTACACTTCTTTGCGTTTAAAACGAGACCAGCTTGTTTGACGCAATCTAGAACAACGCTAAGCCGATGGTTATGCTCGTGGAATGTCTTGCCAAAAATAATTACATCATCGAGATAACTCATACATATCTCCCATTTGAGACCGCGAAGGATGGAGTCCACGAATCGCTCGAAGGGAGCTGGGGCATTACATAAGCCAAACGGCATAACGTTGAATTCAAATAACCCATCAGGCGTGACAAAAGCAGTCTTCTCTTTGTCAGACGGATGCATAGGTATTTGCCAGTATCCAGACCTTATGTCGACGGACGATAAGTATGCGGCCGAGTGCAGACAATCAACAGCATCGTCGATGCGTGGTAGCGGATACGCGTCTTTCTTTGTGACGGCGTTGAGACGGCGGTAGTCTACACAAAATCGCCAAGAGTTGTCTTTATTTTTCACCAATATAACAGGAGCTGCCCAGGGACTGCTTGACGCTTGAATAACGCCTTTCTACAGCATGTCGTTGACCTGATCGGCGATCACTTGCCTCTCTGACGGGGATACGAGGGTTTCTGCCGTATGAGTGTAGCATTTCCCGTGTTGATGCGGTGGTGCATACGGGATTCGGGCAACATGGAACAACGCTTGTTATGGGCGCAATCAAAGACTCCTGCGTAGCGTGTAAGCACCTCCTCGAGGACATTCTGCTCGGGAGAAGGCAACGACTTAATTATCATACGTTTCATCTCGGCTGAGTAGTTGGGCGCAGTCTGACTGATGGCTGGAGACTCTGAGAACATTCTGACGTCAATTGTGGCCTGCTCCTCGAACGTTCCCAGTTTGAATCCGGCTGGTAGAACAACAGGCTCTGAGGCTCCGTTGAGCGCCCACAAGCAAGCATGTCCGTCGATGGCTGTAAGGACAGACCGTGGGACCATCACATTCTTCTTTATGGCGTTTGCATGATCAGGCTCCACAAGTCTAGTGCAGGGTCCTGAGCGGACATGAGAAGAGCATACAGGTACAAACACTGCTGTCCGACCAGGGATTGTCACATCTTCAGACAACGAAAGCACATCGACGGGCAAAGTCGGAGAATCGTCAACTATTGCAGCGGGCAACGTACTTTGTAGAAGAATCTCTCCAGTTCCACAGTCAAGCGTAGCGCCGCATTCATGAAGGAGGTCTATCCCTAAAATGACGTCATGAGTTGTGCGAGCCAGTACAGTGAATTCGACTCGGAAATTTTGTCCACCAATTGTGAGTACAACTGAACAAATACCAACAGGGTATAACGTTTCGCCTCCAACTCCACGAAAAGTTTCTTTACGATTCCACGTGAACATAACTTTGTGACCCAAGAAACGATGTTTGAAACGAAGACTCATAACCAAAACAGCATCACCATTGTCTAAAAGAGCGAGAGTATCTACACCGTCTATACACACACACACTTTGTTCATCAACATCACAGCAGAAGGAGGAATTGGCGAAACTGACCGTCCCGCGACCGCACCTCCATCGGTCGCACCAGTTAGTTTCCCAGCTGATGCGGGGAAGGTGACCGACGACGCGGAGACGGCAACCGGCGGGACCGTGTCGGAGGCGGCGTCAGGCTTCGCTCGGAGACGGGGGACTCGCTGCAAAATTCGTTAGGCTATTGCTGTCGGGGACGGTGGTCGGCCGGGTGAGAGGTCCATGTTTTGTGCATACAAAGCGGGTACGTCGAAAAACGTGGCGGCACAGGCGTTTCGTACATACGAGCCGGATACGTCGAAAAACGTGGTGGTGCAGGCGGTCGTCTGGGACAGAAGCGCGAAATATGCCCTGGGAGACCGCATTTGTAGCAAACGGAGACTTGTCGGCTTATATTGGCAGGAGCAGAGGTGGCAGAAGTACGCGGAAACGGGTCGTGCTCCGCAGGAACATTTTGGGATGACGCATAGTAATCCTCTGGTAGAGGCCTGGTTGACGACGGTCGCAGGTTCGCAATGGCACGTCGAGATGATGACATCCAATGGTGGCCGTGACCCTTCGAGGAAAACGGAAGCCGCGGGGTAAAATTTGCAGTTTCTGTGCGTGGTCGGTTTTCGACGTGGCGCTCTCGCATCCAGTAGGGAGGTGGTTCGGGGCACGCGGCGAACGAGCATTGGTGGTGAACGTCATCTGCTTGAAGTCGTACGAGCTCTTCTCGAACTACCCGACGTACGAGGAAGGGAATGTCTTCGCAGGTGGCGACGTGCATACTTGCAACAGTGGGAAAGTTGTCCAAGCACCCGAACTTGGGTAAAATTCTCCGGGTCTTCAACGTCTCGAATGCGCGACACTGCTGCCTGAAAATAGAAGGAGTGTTCAAGTTTTCTTTCGTTATCCAAAAATTGTACACGTCCTCGGCGATGCCTTTTAACAAATGACCGACTTTGTCTTCGTCAGACATATTTGCGTTGACAATCCCGCAAAGCTTCAATATTTCTTCAATGTAGATTGTGCACGTTTCGCCGTGCAACTGAGCCCTACGTGACAGCGTTTGCTCAGCTTTCTTTTTCATGGAACTCGTGTCCCCAAAGCAGGCCTTCAGTTCCTTAACAAATATATCCCAAGTGGGGAGGACATGTTCATGGTTCTCAAACCAAAGCAAGGCTGTCCCGGCAAGGAAGAATACTACGTTCACGAGCGTCGCCGGCGCGCCCTATTCGTAGTAGCGGCTCACTCTGTCGAAGTGTTTTAGCCAAGCGTCCACGTCTTCGTCAGTTTTACCTGAGAATATTCGAGGCTCAGGTGCCCGGTAGTCTGGTTGTCGAGGTCGACGGCCACCTTGTGCCGTGTCGGTGGGACTGGTGGATGCAGCAGTGTAGTACGACAATGGGATTGCTGTGTCGTCGTTCATGCTGATGTTGTCCGAGGGTAGGTCAGCTAAGCATCTGCTTCTTCGAAGAACGTCTGCTGCAGGGTCCGGGATGGCGAGTTACCCAGCACCGCTCCACCAAAGCTGTTACGGATGTGATGGGTTTATTTACACTGAAAAATGTCAGCGCTCTACCGTCACTGCCAAATCACCATCGCCCGAGAGCGTCCGATCTCTTCTTCCTCCTCGATCTTTCAGTCCGCGTTACAATATTATTATTATAAATCCCCCGGAAAAACTTCAAGGACACTCAGCACCTAGCGACAAAACGGAAATATCTACAAGCGTGTCCTCCCAGATATATTATTTATTTTCTATGAATATTCTTGGTGTTGAATATATGCTGAACAATATGCAAAGTATGCAATGTCATGGCAAAGCAACAACAGCAGCAATAAAGATGAATACAAGGTCAGCAATAGTAAAGAAGGCTCAGAACAAACGAAAATTCACAAGAGAAGCCGCTCGAAACGGAACCATCCGCATTTTCATTCACAGAAAAACAGCGTAGAAACAAATCGCGCGTAATATATACGCTTTCAGTACTGGAGAAGACGGGCTCTAAAAATATGTGAATTGCTTCCTGGCACACAGACATTTGCACAAATCTCACGCTGGTCCCGGCCAAGCTGCATTCTTTGAGTTGCGAATGCGAAAGAAAAAAGATGAGATACGCAAAAGAATATAGTGAGAGCAAAATGGACTTAACACAAACTTTTCCTCTCACTTCTATGCTCTCCGAGTTAATGCAATTTATTTTTTATAGTTTATTCATTCCTGAACTTCGGAGGTGCTGCCGTTTTTGTTCCGAGCTTTATCGCGTTTCGAAGGCGCCTATGAGTTTTCTGCGAGCCGATCTTAAGACACTCAGTTTTTTTTTTTTCATAATCGAATTACCTCTTGCTGGCAACACTCATCGGTGGATAGAATGAAGAGTAAGAAGGTAAAAAATAAATGAAATGGCATTAAGTGGAAGACAAAATACTTGATTTTGAAAAAAAGCACATAGCTAAGCCCCACACGAGAGCACTGTGCTATAGAAGAAGCGCTAGAAGGGCGGCACAACTTTTGTTTCGCCCGTTTCTTCGCTCTTCTGATTTCGAGCATTACTTTCATTGTCGCTAGAAGGCTCCTTCAGTTCTCCGGCATCTGGTCATCTGACACTCTTATAGCGTACCCCTACCCTCCTCGCTTTTTATTTTTATTATTATTCTCATTTTCACGAGATCGCGTGCCCACACTGGCGTTTCAATTGAATTTGGACTGTTTTTTTTACCTATGGTTCATCTTTGTGGCGGAAAATATTCTCGCTTCAATTGAAAAAAAAGAAAAATAATAATATTTGCGTAATCTCACCAACGACTGATTTCTCGCAAGACCCTTGGAGCAATCTAATTTCATCATATTCGATCTTTAGCTTTTCTCGACGCAAATTATAAAAAAACACCTTCATGCTGTTTTTGCCTTTTCATGAATGGTGCTTGATTATCGCTCACACGTGAACGAAACCACTAACACTATGCATTCCATCAACGCGTGTCTGTCGCAAGAGCCCATATTAGAGCTTCATGATTTAAAAGAAAATAAGTAGAGAAAAGCTTCGCTCTCTGATCTTTTCTGTACATCTCACTTGGTTCTCAGGGAACTTGAGAAAGAAAATAAAGTTAGAGGAGGCTGATGCGCCAAATTTGCAGCAGGTGCCCCTTTCTGTCTCTTATATTTCACATAGTTATTTTCTCAACGAAAAGGGGAATATTTTTATTCAACAACATTGCGATGCAAGGCAAGGCTCGCAATATTTAATGTCGTGAACTATTCCAAGCGTGGCTCGTATTCTTAGTTACGCATGACTCTTGCAAGAGGAAAAGGAAAATAGGGGCGCGACCCTTAATACCTATAGGGACACTGATGCTAAATAACAACTTATGTCAGAGTGAAAGCTGATTGTATGACAACGCCTAAAACAACAGTTTTATCTGCAGCAATGCTATACTTGCCAAGAAATGAATGTAAATACACGAGGACAACTGTGCCACGAGTAGGACATTCGCAAAGTGATCTCGATGGCGTCAGAGTTACCACCTACAATTAATCACCTGTAATCTAACTACTTGCACAAAATAAAGAACCTTTCCATGCATCAAGAGACGCAATAAAATTCTGCTTGTTCGTTTACGTTTGATTCATGAAAAAAAAACAACGGAACACAACTGTTGGGAATGGCGCGAGTGGTTCAAAAGTTTAATTTTCACTTTGTTAAACTGGACAAGGTCGTACAATCTAGCGGGGCCCAGTTGAACCAAACATGCCTGCCATCTCGGAGGCCATGTCAGGAAATTGTTAAATGGCCGTTGTTGCTGCTGCTACAAGTGCCAGCGGCCGTGCAGTAAAGCCGAACAACAGTGCGCATGGCAACAGTGTGCACGGCAACAGTGACGTGAGTGTTCCCCCTTGAGGCGGGTAATTCGAAGTGTGCTGATGCGATGTGGGCCACTAAAACGCGATTATTGAAATAATTACTTCCTTGGCACAGAAGTAGCACTACGATGTTTATGGGCCGCTATTTTAACAATCAACACCGGCTCAATATTTGCCTTTAGTGCCCCTTTATAGGTCATGCGTCCTGACAAGCCATGCTTCCTGTTCACATTCCCTTTCATTCGTTCACCCATCAATATCATCTTCCTAAAAGTAGAGGCCCCACCTTCCTTTCTTCAAGCAATCTTTTTTTTTCTTGCTTCTACAAGTGAGGGTCATCGAGGCAGAGAGAGAAAGAAGACAGGGGGATCCAAATTTTGTTGGTATCATGCTGTGTATCTTAGCCTAGGTGACTGCTGAACATAGTTTCTAGACTATACCGAGCTAACAAGCAAAAAGCCATAACAGAGGAGGACCAAAATAAGCGGAAATTGAATGGATTTGCTCTTGTTGATTCTTGAATATATATTTTAATTGTAGGTAAAAAATGTCACTCAAACACGAAGGTGGGCTGCGAAAATCATTAAAATTACTCTAAATTATTCTAAATCACTAAATTACGCGCGAAGCCAATTTGGCTGCCCAAAGCCCCCCCCCCCCCCCCCACCCTACTCGACTAAAATAAAATAAAATAAGAAACAGCACTTCTAGTTACGGGCCGGGTTCGAACCTTCATTCGTGAGTCCACGATAACGTTAATTGTTTCACTTTTACACTCACCTACTCAACGTCATCGATAACTGCGTTACTGTTGAATGTGATGATAAATAAAATTCCTATACTTGACCGAAAAATGCACATGCGTAAGCCCCCCCCCCCCCCCCTAAATAAAGCGACCATCAACAGAAAAATTCTAGAAACTACACGGTGAAAAACAACAGGCCCATATTCGATTATTATTGGCCGGACAGGCAACTGCTGTTTCAATTTATTTATTTATCTGTTGATTTTTGTTGCAGTAATGGTAAAAACTGCGATAAACGCCGTGAACAAATGATGCACACGTTCCACAAAACACTACAAACCCACTAACGCGAAATATATGGTAAGAAGGTAATGAGGTTTTCTTGCGGCCCTAGGTCTTCAGGAAGGCGAAAAGCGGCTTCGTGACGCTCAACACATAGCGGAAGATTTTCACGAGAGTGAGGTTAATTCTGTCTTCGTTAAGTACCATTAGGGTAAGAAAGGCTTAATAGAGCAACAAAGAGTGGCGCCTGACCTTCTCGACCTCGTCATTTATGTTTCCTTTTCTTGCGCCGCAGCTATTATGGTTAATCAAGCACCATCTGGCTTGTCAACGTATTTCATTAGAGACACTCAATTTCGTCCCTCTAGAATGCGTTTTTCTAGTGGCAGAAACTTGACGACAGAATTTCAACTATTTTGATTACTCTTTCATGCTCTTTTAAGGTATTTATCAGTAATGCTTCTGACAACTTGCTGAATGCTAAAGACTATTACGGAGGCTATTTACGACATGACTGTTCTGACCCCGTCACAACTATGTTCTTTCGCGTTCCACATCGCACCATGAACCTGTGTGTACTACCGGTTTCAAATCTTCTATAACATTTCCTGTTTAACCTTATCTGCCGGCATATGAGCCCACTGATGAACGCATTATTTTTTTTCAGAGTTTAGCCTTCACTAGAGCTTTCTACATTTTTTTTTCTCTTTGGCTGTGTGGTGCTTTTGCCAACTTTATGTACAATGTAAGCTTTTTGCATAGTCCAAGGAGGAAAAGTGCAGTCGAATATGGCCAACTTGAACAACCCCTTCGCGGACGGCGCATTTCGCCGAAAACTGCAAGCACCCGGCACACGAAATAAACTGTTTTGTGCCTGTATCTGCAATATTTGCAATGTTGTTTCTGCAAGCCCTTTGAATTGGTTAGGAGTGAGATCAGCGGGCTATAGATGACAGTAAAAGGAACCGTGTCGTTCAGCGTGCAAGCTGGGGACCATAGTCTAGAGAACCACGCATCTCAGTCAAAGTACGCCCTCCGGATAGTCAAGAGTTGCGCTTTCCCTGCGTAACATTCTGGCGGAGGTGCACCTTGTTTTCTAAAGAGACTGTGAAGTTTCGCTGCTGTATTTCGTACCAAACTTATGAGAAATGTTTCGTGTAAAGGAACGTTCACTTCGCAGTTACCGAACTTTGACTTGTTTGCTCGTGGGCTGTCTCTATCAATGGCGAAGTATTACAAAGTGCTGTCTTCTACAACGACTCGCAGTACGTTTGCTTTCGTTGCGGATGGAAGAAGACCAAACACAAAAAGAAAATGAAGTGTGTTTTCTTGGAGATAGCCTCGCCGTTACGTTTACAGAAGAACGAGAGCATACCGCGGATTCCGAGTGAGTGTTCGAGATGCCGGAGACGGAGATTGGAATTTTTCGATGCCTCCGTCGCGGATGAGTATGAGAGTACGGATCGTTCAATGCCATTGGATTCCTGCAATTCGAGTTTTCATTTCTGGAATATACCGGTATGCTGCATGCAGTTATTATACTGATACCTTTTTTGTGTTGATATAGTACCACGTAGAATCGGCCACGAAATAAGACGGACCACCCGAGCGCGTGCTAAGATACCATCTGCGCCATCTAGTGGCGAACCCTTTGCTGTCGAGGGTGTAACTGTTGCCACGCACTCGCAGAGCAGTGCTCTGGATAGCAGACGGCTCGCCTGTAGACGGCGGAGACGGCAATTGCTGTATGCGCTTGCATTGTCCCATTGATCTTGTGGCCGACTGTATACAGCCTACCTACGCATGGATAGATTATTTCGACGCTAGGGTTATTAACCGGCGTGTAGCGTGCAGTTTTAGCATGTTATCTGACGAAAGACGTGAAGACCGCAAAAGACAAAAGGATGTACGTTCATGCGCGCAGCGTCACTGCGCGCGTTCATTTCACTTGGTCTATCGTCGTATTCATGCTTCACACCTCATAATACGCAGTTATGATGCACGCAGTGCACTGAGTATGCACAAACGTTCAAGTGCAACTGCTCGCTTACAATTGCTCCTACGCTGCACACTGCGAGATTCCTGAAATGTCATCGCAACACTGCACAGGCTACTTCGAATACATCTTTTGCAAAAGACATCAGGGGGAGATATTGTTACGAGCAGAGCCCTACACTAAAACAATTACTGAACAAAATGTTCTGAGGTGAAGAACTTCATCACTACCGGACTTTTTCTTTATTTTTCACTGGTGACTCGTAAATATAATTAAGGGTTCTTTATTTCTTGTGCCACTTCTGGATAACGTGAAAACAGCACTGGCATACGGCGGCTCTAATCTGAAAGACGCGATGACAGCCCCAGAGGACATTTCGCGCTAACATACGACCTCGCTTACAAGAAGCATTCTAGTGTCACTGCGTTGCCGGAAAAATTCACAAGGCAGAAGGGGGAGAGAGGAAGAATGAGCAGCGTGTTTCATAATGCCTTCCGGTTGCCATCACAACTGCGGGCCTCGGATCTTTCATCTCGACGATGTTGGCCCTTGTTTACAGCGGCTGATTAATTAAACCGGAGAGATGCCTCACGTCAACTAACAAGCGAGCACGGCTCAGCCATTTGTCTTCATTTCCGTCTAGATGATGTTGAATTTCGGTAACTAGACGGTTGGGGGCATCTTTCGCTAGTTCGGCTGGAAGTTACCGTCGTTTCTTGTCTCTCTCTTGTTTCTTTTCCTTCATTTGTGTAACTAATTCACGAACTCGTCACTTCCGTTATGGTTGTTTCTCTATCGGTTGCATTCCACGCGGCCATTTTTCTTCCCGGCTACGAGTTCTGGTTTAGTGACGTTTTGCGAAAGTCGCAACGTCAAAACAAGTTTGCTCTCTTCTTTGATTCACCGGGTCATGGATTGGGAAATCATCTACGACCGCCATCTTTTGTTATTAGCGAGATGGGTAAGGTCCTTTTCTCGTATCACTAACCCTTCGAGTGGTTGGCATCGTCGGTGAGTTCCGGATCGGCCCATTCGTCAAGTTTGCGGAGACGAGCGGCAATGTCACGCCCAGTAACCATTCCTTATTTATGGGCCTCTGTCGCTCTAGTATAGAAGCGGTTTTCGTAACAATAATATCTGAGGTCTTACGTCACAAAACCCCGATATGGTTATGAGAGACACCGTAGTAGAGGACTCTCGAAATTTTTACCATCTGGTGTTTTTTAACGTGCACTGACATCAAACAGCACTCGGGCCTTTACAATACACCATCATCATCATCAGCCTGACTACGTCCACTGCAGAACAAAGGCCTCTCCCATGTTCCGCCAGTCAACCCGATCCTGTGCTTGCTGCCGCCAATTTATACCCGCAAACTTCTTAATCTCATCTGCCCACCTAACCTTCTGTCTCCCCCTAACCCACTTGCCTTCTCTGGGAATCCAGTTAGTTACCCTTCATGACCAGCGGTTATCCTGTCTACGCGCTACATGCCCGGCCCATATCCATTTCCTCTTCTTGATTTCAACTCTGATATCCTTAACCCTTGTTTGTTCCCTAACCCACTCTGCTCTCTTCTTGTCTCTTAAGGTTACACCTACCATTTTTCTTTCCATCGCTCACTGCGTCGTCCTCAATTTAAGCTGAACCTTCTTTGTAAGTCTCCAGGTTTCTGCTCCATAGATAAGTACCGGCAAGATGCAGGTACAATACGCCTCCATCAAAATGTGACCTCTGGGGCAACGATCGAATGCGCGACTTTTCGGTGAGCAGCCAAGCATTGTAACTAGTGTTCGACAGTGTTACACAGAGCCGGTCTGGTTTTTTTTTTTCATGCTATTATCAACAAAACCATATACGAAGCCACAAATTTTAGAGTTATGATGGAAAATATACAGTGTTGCAACACACTTTGAAAATACGATTAAGGTAAGGTGACACTGAAACTGAATTTCCGAAAGTTGGCTGCAAATCAATGGTAATAAAAACTACGGCTATAACAATTGCATCTTAAAAGTACGCACAGGCTTTATTCCATATCAAAATTCGTTTGCAACTGCGTTTCTTCTTCAGTTTTTCTGCATATGTACTTGTTGTTAGGATCAACTATCTGCAAAGCTTTGAAGTTCTCTGCAAATGCAGATACCAACACTTTAAAGAAATTGAATTAAAACTGTGGTCGTAAAAGAAAAACGGTGAATATTTTTATACGTTGGTACATGTATGAAAGCTGCCACTTAGGATTCGTTTTTTCTTATGCCAAAGTGCAAGTGAACCTAAGCTGCTCATTCTATTTCTAGCTACGTAAATAGCAATAGCTTACGCGAGTGACCAATTTCGTTTGACTATTCCCTGTAGTTCCTGAAAAAAGAAGGTACGCAAACCCCTGAAATTGTTGTTTAAAAAAACGTGAAGACAACCTAGCGGTACATGCACATTTTCTGACAATGTGTCGTAGAAAAAAGACCAAACATTATTTTTCAAACCACGAATGAGTACCCAAGTGTCAGCGTTTCTGATAGAACAAGAGCAAATGAGTTTAAAATTCTGAAGTTGAATTTTTTGACTAAACGATGTCTGACACCACTATGAGGTGGACGATAAATTTAAGCTTTTCAGCATCACTGCACCGCCACATCTGCTACTTTCGTACGGTGTGAAAAAAAAAACAAAACTAAAACACGCATGTCATCTTGTTTAAATGCATGTTAAGAGAGACCAGGTAGGTAGTTAGAGGTAACTCGACATTTTGGGCTATACACCACCATGCGCGATTATCCGAACAGTTCAAGAATATCAAATGAAGTTCAATTAACTGCCCACGTAATTATCGCACTACTACGGAGTTTCGTTATGCGCTTCCACGTACAAAGTGTTCTTTTAAATGAAGCAGCCTCTCAGAAGCAGCCATACAGTCGGCCTGGATTCACAAACTAAACCAGAAATACATGAAAATACGCATGCACTTGATATATTTTGTGATTAAATTTTAATATAAAAATGTACACTCCGACTTAAAATACGTGCATGTACTACAGCCGCCCATTATTTAGCCTGAATGCGCGAGCGTCGACCGCCCAGCCTATAAGCAGCGTTTAGCGGAGAACAACACTGAAGTGAACGAGAACACGCGTACACGCACGCGATGAAAAGTCCTGGGCAGCTGTGTTTTGTTAGAGTGTTCCGGCAACCGGGCGCCAGGACACCAGCAACAGGTACTTTTAGTCTCGGTGGTCGAAACTCGCGCGTTCAGGCAAAAAAAAAAAAGGGTTGGGGGGGGGGGGGGGGGGCAGCTCTACTCCTCACAGAGAGCTTGGCCAACCAAAGTTTGACAAAAAAAGAGAGAGATTTGAATCGACTGATTTAATTCGTGGAAGTTGATTATTGCTTGGAGTACCAGGGAGTTTTATAATATAGACTAAAATGTCTTCACTTAAAACGAACAGTAACAGAAATCATTTACTTTTGAACCCGTGTATAGAGCGTGCAGCGTATGTAAACTTGCGAGGCTAGGAAATGTGGTTTCTGCTACTTTACGGCTCACGGCGAGCGAAAAAATGGTTGCAAGCATGTGATTAGAACAGGCTGGACGCTACAGTATTTGTTCGTGCCAACTGTTTAGCAACCTCCGATCAAAAATAACCTTTCTGACAAGCGATGAAAACTGTGGTCTGACAGTTTTCTTCGACTTCAAAAATTGCTTCTTCAAGCAAACCTAATATATTTAAACTGGATGACGTCAGTACTGATGAACTTCACCAACGTGGGCACAGCTTGCCAGAAAAATGAGATATATATTCACATACTTCATCTAATCGAGGCTACTACCTTCATAGTTGCAAATGTTTGGTCTGCTTACAGCGCTCCCAAGCCACTGAGGCTTGGCAGCACTGAGAACAAGAAACCACCTGCAAGCTGAAAACCAAAGTGTCCACTGCAAAGTTGAGCTAGAAATAAATGCACGAAAAAAAAATCTGAAGTGGTTTATGAATAGTGCTCCATGTTTTCAAATAAATATGAATAAGTCCAATAAATATTTGCCGTTAAATGTTTTGGCAATTTATGTTTCTTCTATCAACACCGGGTTGAGTATCTTATATGAGGCTGTTTTGTTCTTCATTGAAATGGCATGTCCTAAACCATCATTGATACATCAGATGATTTGGCTGAGCCCTCTTAACATCGCGTCAACGGTATCTCGTAAATCACAGCCATTGCGAATTTAGAGAATGTGAGACGTCAGCGTTTGTAGGGCCTCTGGTAGTGTGTGACGACGTCTTCATATGCCGTTCTTCGGTCGCACTCGGCTTTGCCAGACGACAACAAATATATGGGCCTCGTAAAGTATGTTTATGTCTATTACCATTAGATTTAAGGATGCAATACGCCCAGGCGTAGATGTTTTGTATTGAAGTATGTGTGCTTGTGTGTATGTCTGTTTGTGCGTTCAAACCTAGCAGACAACTAAAGCACGTTTCGTGTGTTCTGATGTTTTCGTGATGAGATATTTCACTCAGGTTATCAGAGTACTGAGTATGAAGCAAAATTGAACTCGAAATTTTGGAGAATCGGTGATTTGTTAAATCAAACTTCGATAACGCCAAATTAAAAATATATATATATATATATATATATATATATATATATATATATATATATACAAAAACACATCCTCCGAACATTAAAACAATGAAACTTAAAAAAAAAACTCGGAACTATACTTACAGCAAGCTTCCATGTTCTCATCACCTGAAGAGCAGTTCTAATTTTCACTATCCCTCTGAAATGAGCTCCACAGCAATAACTTCGTGAACTCCACAGAAATGAATGGCCCAAATGAACATATATTTCTGTTGAAGGGATCCCCCGGCTTTATATTTTTTCTGCCCAATCAACCTGATTAAGTATATGTGTAGGGCCAACCTATGGAACTGGAAGACTTCGGTGACGTCACCACGCGAAGAAGACATAAAACCTCGTCCGCTTCAGCGGCACCTCAGTGGGAGCGGCGGCACTACAGCAGCAATGTCGCTGAAACATGCGTGGCTTATCTTGCAGATGGTGCCGCTCGTGCTCAGTGCTCCAACATCAACCGACAAAGTCCCGGCCCTGCCCAGATTATCCCCGACAGCATCCCGTGGCGTCATCGGGGCCAACCTATGGAACTGGAAGACTTCGGTGACGTCACCACGCGAAGAAGACATAAAACCTCGTCCGCTTCAGCGGCACCTCAGTGGGAGCGGCGGCACTACAGCAGCAATGTCGCTGAAACATGCGTGGCTTGTCTTGCAGGTTGGTTATTATGCTCCTGCATCTTCCTATCGTTCCTGCAATCTTTTTTTGATTGTGCTGCCGCTCCCAGTGAATTGTTTTGACATTTTGTTCAAGTTGTGGTCAGAATTGGTGCTAATGCTTTCCGGGGACATTGAACTCAATCCCGGACCAACTGTTGAGGAAATGCTAGAGACAATCTTAAAGACACAAACTCAAATACAAGCTAGGCTAACTCAGATAGAAGAAAAATATGCTACTAAGATAAATAACCTTGACATTGCTGTTGAAAGCCTCCAGCGCACGATTGAACAACAGCAAGAAAGGTTAGTCGAATTGGAAGACAGGGCTAGAAGAAATAATCTTCTTGTTTTTGGTGTCACTGAGACTGATAAGGAAACACGACAGGACATTGAAGAGAAAGTATTAAAAAACATATTCTCAACGCGCCTTGGTGTTACAGTGTCCTCAGTAGAAAGAATTCACCGCATTGGTCAGAAGAAAAGCAAACAGGACAGACCAGTAATTGTAAGATTTTATGACTACAATGAAAAGATGGCCATATTTAGGAGCTGCAAAAAATTGAGAGGTACTAATATCGCAGTCTCTGACGACTACTCAAAAGAAACATTAGAAAAAAGGAAGTCCCTTTGGCGCTCTGCTCTTGATGATAGGCGCAATGGTGCGAAGGTGAGGCTTGTTCGAGATAAGCTTTACATCGACGACGCTGCTTATACGTGGGATTCCCGTTTCCATACACGCGTGAAAGTTAAGAACGCTCAAAGCGAAGCACGCAGCCCGGTCTGACAAAAGAAGCAGTGCGACATAAAGCTGATAAACGTGAATGCACGAAGCGTTTTGAAAAAAAAAAACAGAAGAACTAGAATCGTTGACACTAATTTATGACCCTGACCTCGTGGCTGTAACAGAAACTTGGCTAACAGAGGATGTTGCAGATACGGATGTTTTTCCCATTTCACTTCATGTACTGCGTAATGACAGACTAACCCGAGGCGGAGGCGTTGCTTTACTGATTAAGAAAACTCTTCGGTACGAATTATTGCCACCCATTAAAGACTGTGAAAACGTGTGGTGCAAATTATTTATGGGAGATATCACGTTACTTATAAAGGTTCTCTATAGGCCCCCCGGAACTTCAGTTGATATTTTTGAGAAATTGGATGACTACTTGCTAACAATGACAAACAAACGAAGCAGAGTAATAATCACAGGCGATTTTAATTTACCAGGTGTTGACTGGAATGCACGAGTTGCTGGGCCGCTTAACAGGCCTCTTGCAGAAAATCTGCTTGACATCATGATCAAGTACGATTTGGTTCAGGTAGTTGACAAGCCCACTCGAGTTCAAGGAGAAACCTAGACATTGTTGGACTTACTATTTTTGTCACAGGAAGTGTTTGATTATGAAATAAGTATCGAGGATGGAATCTCGGATCATAAGGTGGTTGCAGCAACTCTTAAACCAAATAAAAAATTAGAAAAAATAACCAGAGTAAAGGTGTACAATTTTCAGGCCGCAGATGATACCTCAATTCTTGATTACTTAGAAATGGCTTTTGACGCTATCCCGCCTACAGATGATGTAAATGACCTCTGGGAATACTTTAAGAAGGTAGTAAACGACTGTTTGTCACGTTTTGTTCCCCAATCAGAAAAGAGAACTGCAAAAGCTAACCCATGGATTACCAGAAGCATCATTCACCTAAAACGACGACTATGTCGCGCCCGTCAGAAAATACCAAGAAACTCGTCTGTTATTGCTCACATTAGTGCTCAGGTACGAAGAGAAGTCAAGCAATCTAAAAGTAATTTTCTAACTAATATATTGTCTGAATACATATCCAACTCTCCCCAGAAATTTTGGCGGTACCTGTCGAGTTCGCAGTCTGAAATAACTGGGCTTTCTATAGACGGGACCTCCTATAGCGAACCGATTCAGATTGCCGAAGCATTCAATCATTACTTCAGTACCGTTTTTTCTCCAAGTATTGATCATTCAAAAAAAGGCTGTACGTTCGATGATTCTAGTTCCAATCTTCTTACCGTATCTAAAGAGGGCGTAATGGCTTTACTGCTTGAATTGGATCATAAATAATCACCTGGTCCGGATATGATTCCCAACAAATTTTTGAGGCGCTACTCTGATTGGGTTTCTAGTTTCTTAGTTAAAATTTTTAATTTATCTTTGTGTACTGCCGCTGTTCCGATTGATTGGTTATTAGCAAGAGTTGTGCCCATTTTCAAAGCTGGTGACCGCCTTAATGTTTGTAATTACCGTCCAATTTCTATCACATGCACGGCATGCAAAGTAATAGAACATATAATTTCAAAATATATATTTCAATATATAGAAAACAATAATCTGTTTTATAATAAGCAACACGGTTTTAGAAAAGGCCTTTCAACCGTCACTCAGCTTTTTGAATCTGTTCATGCTTTCGCTACAGCGATAAACTCAAAAGAACAAGTCGATGTCATAGCAATTGATTTCTCTAAGGCCTTTGATAGAGTATGTCATCAGAAACTTATTCAAAAAATGTTAATACTTGGTATTGATCCCGCAATTGTAAGATGGGTTGAAGCGTACTTGCGCAATAGGTTGCAGTTTGTTGAAATAAGTGGCGCACGTTCTTCTCTTTTACGCGTATCCTCAGGTGTGCCACAGGGCTCCGTGTTGGGACCTCTACTCTTTTTAATTTATGTGAATGATATTGCAACGGTTGTGCCTCCTTTTGTTGATGTAAGGTTATATGCAGATGATTGTCTCTTGTTTTGTCATGTGAAAAGTGTTTCTGATCAAATGCTCCTCAATGATGCTCTTCGATGTATTGACAACTGGTGTGAAAAATGGGACATGAAAATTAATTTTGATAAAACTGTGTGCATGACAATTTCAAATAAAAAAAAACCCCTTAACTATAAATACACAATAAACAATAGAGAAATTAAGAGTTCTAATGAGCTCAAATACTTAGGTGTTACTATATCCAGCAGTTTAAAGTGGCACAAGCATATTGACAATATTACAGGACTGGCGAAGCGAAAGCTGGGTTTTCTGAGAAGGAAACTCCGTAATGCACCGCCCTCTGTTAAATTGTTGGCGTATAAGACTATTGTTAGACCAACGCTGGAGTACGCAGCTATCATCTGGGATCCGCATACTAAAACTGAAATTAACAAACTTGAACGAGTACAAAGATTGGCCGCGAGGTTTATTTATTCAAATTACATGAGAACACAGTCTGTATCACTTTTGCTTGCTAGGGCTTACCTTCAATCGTTAGCTACATGTAGAAAAATAGCTCGCTTAAAATTTATTTATGACCTGTATCATAAAAACTACAAGCTGGATCCCAGTGTATACCTGCGCCCCCCAGGACGAGTATCGGCTCGTACCAATCACTCATTTTCTGTCCAAGCTTATGTACCGCGGGTGGATGTATTTAAGTTTTCGTTTCTGGTGCGATCTATTGTTGACTGGAATGCGCTTCCTCCCGAGGTACTTACAGGATGTAGATCCTCACAGGATTTTCAACGACGGCTGGACTTGTTTTTTGCCTAACATTGTTTGTGTATTGTTAACCTGTTCACCTCCCACCCCTGCTACAGCCCGCAAGGGCTAGCAGTATTGTAAATAAATAAATAAATGTGTTTCGCTTTTTCCTTACTGACCGAGCTAGTTCCCTTCGCGGCGCTAAAGCCATCAGATAGTTTGGAAGCTTTGGCTGCGTGAACTATAGTGAGAGGATGAGTTTAGAAGCGTGTTGGTCAAGTCCATACCTATTATAAATAGTTTCATGAGGAAAGTAAAACAAAACTAAATGAAGACTTTTGATGCCTTGAGGTTTCACGGTGATCAGTGCCGTCGGTATGTCTATGAAAAGTTTGAAGGAAAGAAGCGTGCACTTAAGGGCTAGTTTTCTTTATTAGACACAATGATGTTATGACACACAATATTAATGAGATCTAGCAGATCATCACACCAAGTAAAATATAGAGGGGATGCTATTAGAAGTAACTGTAATGTAAATGTGATGAAAGAAAAGTGGACGAAAAGATAACTTGCCATCGCCTTTTCTTTGTTTACAATTACATTACAATAACTTTTAATAACATCCCCTACACTTTTCTTGGCAGGAGGTCTGTTAGATCTCATTATTATTATCGATTGTTTGGTATTTTAGGTTTAGCAATTACGTAATCTTTTCTTGTAAGACGACTTCGCTCTGCCAATAACCTTTAAAAGTATAGCGAACACCACTGACGTTTATGCACAAGGTGATCGCATAAGTTCCTCAAATATTTTTCTACGTTATTCTTCGCCCTATTTACAACAAAAAACTAGGTTTGAACTATTGAAGCAAGAAAATTATGATTTCTTTAAAACATATGCTGGCTTGCCTGTATGGCCAGTCTGTGGGAGAAACCCTCAGGTACATTTGATTTGTGGAACGAAAATAAGCGGCTACTCCAAAGGGGCCGTGTGGAGTAGAGACTCACGATGTTCGGAACGTTCATCCTGCCCATTGTGAACAAATTCTTCCTTCTCCATCGTTCTTGAATCAGGAAAGTTTTTCTTTTTTTCGCATCAACTGGACAAACGATTCTAAATGAAAAAAATAAATAACAACATTGCCTGAACGCATACCGGCAATGTCTTTGTGTCTCCCGCATTACCGCAGCATACATCAACTACATCTTCAAAGGAAGAACAACAGAAAAAAGTACCTACTCGAGTTACGCTTGCACAAACAGAGGTAGGGCCTGTCGTAGGCGGAAGGCTTAATTTACGAGTCGCAGCCACGACCGTTATTAATCAAGGAGCGATACAAGACCATTTATGAGGCGAAAATGTCCCCTTTCTCGGATCCGGGCGATAAATCAGCTTTAATGAAATCTCTTCTGCGCTCACTTTGCAGCGTGTGGGGTTACTGGTGGTCGGCGGCCGTGTAAACCTACGCGCAGATGGCCATGGCGAGCCTCCTCCACTGGTGTGCGCGCATCGGCGTCGTCGGCACTCGAGCATGCCGGTATGCACGAAATGCTCGTCGCTGGATTGCGCTGACCCCCTTGACCAGCTTAACGCTTTCGCTTTGAGTGTAGAATATTTCTTTGCGCTGCACTTGTGGAACCGCAGGAGTCTTGGCGCCTATCTCAACGAATACGGAAGCTTCGACTTCAAAACCGGTTAGGAGGCCCTAACTCTGTTTCGTTAACACCGATAACATTCTGGAGAACTTTCAATAGGTACCTGCGGCTCCTCCTTTCTGGACAGCATCCAATTACTGGACGCTCGTCTCTGGAACATGCGCGTTATTGTAAATTCTGCGCGTACTTTGCCTACGGTTCGCAGCTGCACATAGGAGTACGCATAGACAGTAACTCCTAATGCTTTAAAATAGCACGTGCACCTTTGATCTATTTTTATCGTTGTGTCTCATATTTCTTCCCCATTTTGTGGTAAGAAATATGAAGCTGGAGGCGTATGTTGTCACTACCAACCTCTTTTGCTTTGTGCAAAAATTTGCTTGTTCCGTTTATTTATTTATTTATTTAGATGCCATGCATACTGGTATTATCTAAGATAGTAAGCTTTTCCAATTGAATTGTAAAAGAGATTGCAATTTAACGTTGGTTACAGCTACAACTTTTTTGATGCAACTGAAGCGTGATATAAAAAAACATAAAGAAAGGCAGGTTCGGAAAACAAGGCATTCCTGGTCTCTAATACAAGTAAATGATGTATCGGGGTACTCTTATACAATCAGGATCATATAGGTCACATTCATAATCGCGAAACGTAATAGCCGGGTTCTTTACTAGTTTTAATCTGATTCTCGATAATGAAATACGAGATATTGCGTTACCGAGGTCGGGTATGAAAGCAAACGCATCTGCAATACCACTGTCAGGCTGTACATGCGGGCATGAAAGCCTCTCCTTCGACCATATTCTGGCTATGCCCATTTAACGTGGGCTCCACCACATGATGCAGCCACCTGGAATGAGCGACTGCACAGTTTGGATCTCACGTATCAACTTTAGATTGTCCAGAGTGCCCGTGTCGTCGCCGAGAGTCATCTCCCAGTTCCGACAAGGGTGAAGCCACCGACTGATTGGGAATGTTTGTTGGGCTCTTATACTCTTGTCCCTTAGGACACGAATAAAGTAGTTTTTATGTATGTACAACTTTGTAACTTTGTGACTCATATGTAAATCAGACATGTCATGACGTCTATCGTTAACATGAGCCATACCCTTAGGTGTTGATGGTTAACATCTCTACGCTATTTGTATTCCTCCTTTCATTTCTGCCCTGTTCCTTGGTCGGCGACGTAAATGCTATCACGGGGTTATTTATTAAATTTAAAGCTTTAGATTTCTCATCAACACGAAAATGAAACGCCAGTGTCAGCGTCAGCACAAGTGACGCAAAAAAAATCATTGGCTGATGAAGTTATCATGACGTCACAGGTTGCCGAAAGTCCTCCTGACGCGGCGTCAGGACAAAGTCGTCACTTGGTCATGAGCTGACTGATTTCAGAAGTACGTGATGCTTAAAAACTTGCACTGTCTCCACCGCCATGACTGGAAAGTTTTATTTTGCGGGCTAATCAATGCCATCGTAAAAGAAAACGAAAAGGACGATGGCTTTGTCATTTCAGTCGTCTTAAAAGAATGCAGAAGGGAAAGTGTTATTTTATTATCTTCATGTTCTAGAGCATATGTAACTTGAAATGTTCTTATTGCATTGTGAGTGGTTCAGTCATGCGAAAATGTCCCTTTTAGCATCGTTATTGTTTTTTACAACTACAGCTTTCGTGAAGGGTTACTCAATTGTAGACAGGATGAAACCTTCTATAGCACTAGTCTGAAGGCTAAGTTTCCGTATGCTGCCGATCACGGAAATATTATATACAGAATGACCGCTTCAAGTTCGTGAGAGTCGGGCGATGAGTATCCTACTCATCACGATGGCGTGAAGGGGTTATAAAGGTACACCATGCGATGCTGTTGTGCGCAGTGCTCACTTCTTACAGTTAGAGCAGCCCAATTCTTACAGTTATCATAACTTTGTTTTAAGTTTTCTCACGAATTCTGTAGATTAACCGAAATAATTTGCTCAAGTTCTCGTTTCATCTCCATCAGTCAGTGCTTGCCGCACAAGGCTCCAACACCACGCACCCAGGCTTAAAGTTTTAACTATATTTGAGTTTCTCGAAAAATTATGCAATATGACTTCTTAAGCAGCATCACCTAATCCCCAAGAAATTCACGTGTGGAATGACAGAATGAGGCGCTGGTTTTCCCTGACCCTTCGGTGTCGCCTATCGTCAAGCTGGGACCGTCATCGCTGGAAGTTTCAACTGCCCACTCATGCGCACATAGACTGTCGCTGTGCCATATCCACGTACCGCAGCAAACTACGCTGTTCACCTGACGCCACTACTGGACACGTGTCTGGAGCTACGTTTATAAAACGGCAGCACTTCACTCACAGCGGCAATCGGTGGTGGTGGCGGCATTACAGCCAGTACCTGCTCGCATGCTCTCCGTGTTACAGGCACATTGAAAGCGCGGTGGCTGCTTCCCTGCTCGTGCGGTGGACCCGCTGGTTTTCCCTGACCCTTCGGTGTCGCCTATCGTCAAGCGGGACCGTCATCGCTGGAAGTTTCACTGCCCACTCATGCGCACATAGACTGTCGCTGTGTCATATATACGTACCGCAGCAAACTACGCTGTTCACCTGACGCCACTACTGGACACGTGTCTGCAGCAACGTTTATAAAACGGCGCACTTCACTCAAGCGGCAATCGGTGGTGGTGGCGGCATTACAGCCAGTACCTGATCGCATGCTCTCCGTGTTACAGGCACATTGAAAGCGCCGGTGCTGCTTTCCCTGCTCGTCGAGGTGGACCGCTGGTTTTCCCTGACCCTTCGGTGTCGCCTATCGTCAAGCGGGACCGTCATCGCTGGAAGTTTCAACTGCCCACTCATGCGCACATAGACTGTCGCTGTGCCATATCCACGTACCGCAGCAAACTACGCTGTTCACCTGACGCCATTACTGGACACGTGTCTGCAGCTACGTTTATAAAACGGCGCACTTCACTCAAGCGGCAATCGGTGGTGGTGGCGGCATTACAGCCAGTACCTGATCGCATCCTCTCCGTGTTACAGGTTAGAACTTTACTGTCTTTACTTCTACGATTGTTTTTGATGCTGTCCCGCTGCCACCACTGCCACCACTATTGTACCAGTGCATTATACTATAGTGTACCGTGTACTGGAGCCGTGTACTAGAGTGTACCACATTAGCGCTACTGCACTGTCATCATGACGAAAGAATACGTAAGACTTCTTCAGGATTTCAAGGAAGACTTCAAAACAGAATTTCGATCGTTTAAAGAAGGTTTGGAAAGAAACATGCGCACAGAGGAACGCAACGTTCACGGGGAGCTGGAAGAAATGAAGAGAAGCATGGAATTCCTCAGTAAGAGCTTCGAGGAATCTAACCGTCTGATTTCAACTGTTGTAAATGAAAACAAAGCTTTAATAAAACAGAACGAGAAACTTCACCAGAGAGTAAACCTGCTTGAGAAGAATCTTGGTGAATTCCAAGCAAATCTGGTCAAAGCCGAACAATATTCTAGAAACAGGAATTTGGAAATCAAGGGCGTGTTGCAAAGTCCCAATGAAAGCATTCCAGATGCCCTGAAGAAGTTAGGTGTTGCTGTTGGCGAAGCTATCGCAAGTGTTGATATAGAAGTGTGCCACAGAGTAAACACCAGAGACAAAAAGAACAGTAACATTATCGTACAATTTCAAAGGCGGAGCAAGCGCGACCAAGTGCTAGAAAAAGCACGAAAGAAACGATTAACAAATACTCATCTTGGTCTGACATCAGAAGAATCCCCGGAAGACCCACCAATTTACTTTAATGAGCACCTCTGCCCACATCTCAAGAAACTCTTGGGAATGACGACTGCGCGCAGGCGTGAATGTGGGTGGAAATACGCATGGTTCAAAAACGGATCCATTTACGCTCGTCGAACTGACACATCACCTGTCCTGCTAGTTCAGCGGGAAAGCGATCTTGACAAGATCACCGCGTAAAATCCCGTGGCGTTTCTAGCCATCACTGCTGCGTCTGAACAATGGCGAACGGTGCAATTTTCCCAGCGCACGTTGCGCAAAATACAGCAGAGATATAAAACAGGAAATCGGTTAAACTTCTGCTTATTAACGCTATATCAATCAGATCAAAAAGTGATGACATAATTACATTTATATATTCTTGTAATACGGCGTTCAATGTACTTATGTTCACCGAAACATGGTACGATGATGACACTGAGCATCTTGTGATGCCCGGGTACAACCACTTCTTCCTAAATCGTAAAGAAAGTAGAAGAGGTGGTGTGGCCTTGCAAACTAATTTTTCTGGATTTCAGTTGATTGATGACTACACTGTTGCCACGGAAGACTACGCGATTTTGTGCGTTAAGAAAGACTCCCAAATGTTTGGGGTTATTTATCGACCACCACATGGTAGCATACGCGGGTTTCTTGGTTTTTTCGATAAACTGCTCTCATTTGCAAGCAACAATGCATATACCCTAACTATAGGTGGTGATTTGAATATTGATGTATTGAAAGATTCAGCGCCTACTGTTGACTTGTTAATCACACTGCAATGTAATGGGTTTCGCAATGAAATTACTACGCCAACCCGTGTTACCACTACATCGACATCTTTGCTTGACCTGTTCATCACAAACACAGTTGCTGAAAACGTAATTTCCCGCGTCATAATCTCCGATTTGAGCGATCATCTGCCTATCATGCTAATACTTGAACAGCAATCAACGCCTAAAAAACGAAATGAAAACATACCGAGACATATCCACACGTACACTTGAGGATTTTAGGGAAAGACTTTTGCTCATTAATTGGAGTGAGATAACGGCTCTTACAGATGTGAATAATGCGTACAATAAGTTTCTACACATATTTAAACAGTGTCATTACGCTTCTTTCCCAGTTAAAGCATACCACGGGTGCAAGAGGGC
The DNA here is from genome assembly GCF_013339725.1 of Rhipicephalus microplus. Lineage (NCBI taxonomy): Eukaryota > Metazoa > Arthropoda > Arachnida > Ixodida > Ixodidae > Rhipicephalus > Rhipicephalus microplus. Next base: position 253,219,259 of record NC_051165.1, read on the forward strand.
TCGCAAACCGTGGGTCACTCGAGACTTGCTAAAATTAATCAACGTGAAAAACAGGATGTTTGAGGCTTTCCTTAAGACACGCAACAGCGAAACGCTGCGGGAATTTAAATGTTTCAGAAACAAATTGAACAAAGCCATTTCGAAAGCAAAGGAAGAATATTTTAGAACAATTTTCGACAATGACTGTCTACGAAAGAGTGACGTAGTCTGGAAGAAAATAAATAATCTCTTGAACAGAAAGCCAGTATCAGACGCCGTTCTCTCTATGGTGGTTGATAATGTGTTACTAAGCGGGGAAACACTCGCGAACAGTTTCAATGACTTTTTTGTCCAGATAGGAAACACGGCTCTTTCCCCGATTACTTCTGTAGATGTTCCACGGTTATCACGGTCTTTCTTTTTTCAGCCTACTTCTGTTTCTGAGGTGATTACTCTTTTTTCCGGCCTTCGGAACAGTCGTAGCCCCGATGCAGACGGATTAGTAATTAAACCCGTTAAGTACGTACTAGATTTGATCGCTCCTGTCATCGCACACATATTTAACAAAGCTATATCATGTGGCGTTTTTCCAAGTAGCATTCGAGTTGCTAGAGTGACAGTAATTCATAAAGGAGGCGACAAAAATAGCTTCTCCAACTACCGTCCAGTCTCGATATTGTTAGTTTTTTCGAAAGGCCTTGAGAAAGTTATTAATACCCGCATCGAGAGCTTTAGTAGAAGATTTAATCTCTTAACTACCTATCAATTGGGATTTAGAAAAAATCGTTCCTCAGAGGACGCACTCTTGCTCCAAAAAGAGCTCATATTAGAAAACATAGAAAACAAAACACTCACAGTAGTACTATACCTCGATTTTAGCAAAGCCTTCGATCGTGTCAATCATAATATTCTCTTACAGAAAATGGAATGCTATGGATTTCGGGGAGTTGCATCACAACTTCTTCGCTCCTACTTAGACGAAAGACTTCAATTTACCGAAATAGGCACTCACAGATCACGTCTCAGGCGTATCTCTTGTGGAGTACCACAAGGCAGTATTTTAGGGCCAATGCTTTTCCTGTTTTACATTAATGATGTAATACAATTAAACACCACTTTTCAGTTCATCATTTACGCCGAAGATTGCACTGTCTTTTTTAAAGGCCAGGAATTATGTAGCATTCAAGCTGAAGCAAGTACGTTCTGTTCGAAGCTGAATGACTGGTGCAAGGCGAACAGCCTTGTATTAAATGAAGCCAAAACTAAGTGTGGTATATATCGTGCTCGCGGCGCGCTAGCTGTAGTACCTCAGGAGCTTGTACTAGGTCCGTTCACTGTTCGCATTGAAAAATGCGTTAAAATACTTGTCATCATCTTCAACGAGCACATGTCATGGAATGACCAGGTAAACGTGGTTACGCTGAAATTGGCTAAGACTGTAGGACTAATTAGCCGTCATCGACACATACTACCAGCTAAAATAAAGAGATTACTTTACGATGCGCTTTTTAATTCCCACCTATGTTACTGCTTCCTGGTATGGGGTAAAACTACAGCCTTTAATATGTCAAAACTGAGCGTGTTACAAAAGACAATGGTTCGACTTATTTCAAATGCTCCCTTTCTAGAACATACCGCCCCTCTTTTCAAACAGCATCAAATTGTGAAAATATCAGATCTATATACTTACGAATTGCTTTGCTGCTACAAAAAGGCAGCACTCGCGAAATCGGACACACTTCTTAAACTCGCGAACCTTACACAAAACGCTATTTCTTATCATGTCCGATATCAACCGCCTTGGCACGTTCCATTCTCACGCACACACTATGGAACACAACGCACCCGACACATCCTCCCAACAACATTAAACTATTTCGAAATGCAAGGAACAGATGTTTTATTCCACACAAAAAAAGAAATTAGAAGTATGTTCACATAACAAACTTGCCTTTTCCAATATTGGAGTATACACGTGTTCCGCAAGTTATTGTGTTTTCCCTTCATTATTCATATGATTTATGTGTATGTATGTGTATATATATATATATATATATATATATATATATATATATATATGTATGTATATACATATATGTATATATATATATATATATATATATATATGTATATGTATGTATATACATATATGTATATATATATATATATGTGTGTATATATGTGTGTATATGTGTGTGTATATATGTAATGTATATATATGAATATATATATGTGAATCCTATGCGCATGCATATCAGTATATAACTGCGCATTGTACACTTTAATGTACTTGAAGTGCCTAATATATTTGTTTCCATTTTTTATTTTTTTATTTTGTTTTTTCTTCTTATCTGGCTTTGTTTTACTTTTTGTTTTGTTTTTGTCCTTGTTTTTCTTTTCGACTTTTTTTTCTTTTTTCCTCGTTACTTATCTTTAGCAAGTGTATAATTATGTACATTTGACCTTGTAGTGCACCTGCGCCCGTAGTGAATGCACTATGATATCAATTTGAAACTGTTCAGCGACTATTATTATGCATTTTTCCCCCACATTTTTCAGGTGCTGTACCCTGTCGTTTCGCCACCGATGGGTGGCTGGGGCTTTGTCAAGCTGTCATTGGACAGCTTTTTTCCCGGCCACCTTTTTTCACCGTAAATGTTTTTGTTTTTGGTGAAAATAAAGCTCTTTGATTGATTGATTGATTGAAACATCTCTACACTATTTGTATTCCTGCCTTTTCTTTCTGCCCTGTTCCTTGGTCGGTGACGTAATTGCTATCACGGATTTATTTAATAAATTTAAAGCTTTAGATTTCTCATCAACACGAAAATGAACCGCCAGTGTCAGCGTCAGCACTAGTGATGCAAAAAAATCATTGGCTGATGAAGTTATCATGACGTCACAGGTCGCCGAAAGTCCTCCTGACGCGGCGTCGGGACAAAGTCGTCGCTTGGTCATGAGCTGACTGATTTCAGAGGTACGTGATGCGTAAAAACTTCCACTGTCTCCACCGCCACGACTAGAAAGTTTTATTTTGCGGGCTGATCAATGCCGATGTAAAAGAAAATGAAAAGGACGATGGCTTTGTCATTTCAGTCATCTTAAAAGAATGCAGAAGGGAAACAGTGTTATTTTATTATCCTCATGTTCTAGAGCACATGTATCTTGAAATGTTCTTATTGCATTGTGAGTGGTTCAGTCATGTGAAAATGTCCCTTTTAGCATCGTTACTGTTTTTTACAACAACAGCTTTCGTGAAGGGTTACTCAATTGTAGACATGATAAAGCCTTCTATAGCACTAGTCTGAAGGCAAAGTTTCCGTATGCTGCCGATCACCGAAATAATATATACAGAATGACCGCTTCAAGTTCGTGAGAGTCGGGCGATGAGTATCTACTCATCATGATGGCGTGAAGGGGTTATAAAGGTACACCATGCGATGCTGTTGTGCGCAGTGCTCACTTCTTACAGTTAGAGCAGCCCAATTCTTACAGTTATCATAATTTTATTTTAAGTTTTCTCACAAACTTCTGTAGATTAACCGAGATAATTTGCTCAAGTTCTCGTTTCATCTCCATCAGTCAGTGCTTGCCGCACAAGGCACCAACACCACGCACCCAGGCTTAAAGTTTTAAATATATTTGAGCTTTCTCGAAAAATTATGCAATATGACTTCTTAAGCAGCATCACCTAATCCCCAAGAAATTCACTTGTGGAATGACAGAATGAGGCGCTAACGTATTTTCCGCAAAAATTCTCCGGATAAACTATTCATAACATTAAGAATGCGGCTAAATCTAACGACGTCGTAGATTGTCCGGTAATAATATGGAAAAAATATAAAGAGGTTTCATGCAGTAATTACGACACGCGTCGTTGTTACAGTCTCAGTACTCGTTTCGTGCTAGCACACGCGTTCCAGAGTTTCCTTAAGCAACGCATAAATTATTTGCCAGTGTCTGGACAAAAGACGGAAGTCGTCTGTCTAGGCTTGAGAGCATTGCTAGACGGCTAATGCGCGCAATAGCTTGCGCGGAGATCGCAGGCGGCAATTGTGAGCAGAATGGACGCCGTGTATTGTCTTGATATATAATTCATTACAAGTTGCGTGCTCGCGCACACACGTACGATGGTCTCTCGTTCGTTTAGTTTCATTTTTTACCCTTCTTCGCAAACTATTACAAGCTCTGCCCCAACTGCGAGACGTGAAAACTGCAGGCTGTGTCGCTCGGCAAACTAGTTAATACGCGACGTACGACGATGTAAGACTTACTGTATTGTATGCCGGGCGGAAGAGATATGGCAACACGAAGGCGTTACAAGCTCTTGAAATATATGCCCTGCAAGAGTGGTTACCAAAATGGCGCGTGACGACTCGCAGGGGTTTATGTGAAGCTTTTACCCCTCAGTTCTGCGCCGTAAAGACAATGCGGTTTTTGATGGTACTGCCGTCACTCGAAGGCACATATGTACACTAGAAATGTACACTGTAACAGTTTTAAAGCACCGCTATATTTGCTGAAATCGTTCATTGCCACCTGCATATTCGGCTGAAAGATAGTCGTGTGTATACAGTTTGTATGTATACCGCATAAGTACACATAATTCGTTTACAAGTAGATTTTTAGAATGTCAGCGCTAGTTTTTCTGTTTCATCCCCGTGAAAATGACAGGATGTTGTACGCTGGATGTGTCTAACTCAACGCTGGAAATAATCTACACAGGTATACATTCAAGCCGCAGGAATTAGGTGTTTGTGCTTATCGCTCTCTTTTATTGCGGTTAATGAACACCTTAAAGATAAAGATATTGACTCTAAGAAAAAATTACGTTTATTCCAAACGTAACTGAAGCCTTGTACAGTTAGAGTAAGGCCCGATTACTAGTCACTGATCTACGTTGAATTATGAATCAGGAGTTTTGGTCTTTGGGTGTCGAAGATGCCATCCAAAATCTTCGACATTGTGACATTGAATAATACACTGCACTATGCCAAGGAGGAATACGTTGAGAACGTACCTTTTTGATGTTTACTGGTTTGAAAAGAAATGTCGCTTAATCTAATGTTTTGACTGAAGGACTCGCCACATCTCCTTCCGTGAGTTGGCCTGTCCTCGCAAGTTCTGGAGTGACACACGTTGTTCACCGGCTGCCCGTCACAACTAATGTTTCTAATCGCTGGTTCTATTGAACTACGTACTGTACAGTAGCCATGTTCTTCTTTACTACTTTATCACACGTGTTCAGAAAACATTTCTCTATTTCTAATGTAAAATCCGCTCATAAAGCTTCCCTAAAAAACTTAGAAGCCACTCTGGCACTGTGATCGTTCAACGACCATGAGAATAATGGGTAGCACATAAATGTGGATAATCTTCGTGATTGCGGGCTTCGGACGTGCTTGTGGTTTTCTTTATTCCTGTGTTTACGTTGTGTTTAAAATAAAAAAAACAGACCATTGTGATCTTCATGACCCTATTTGAATTAGTGAGCCTAAATGGTAAGGGTTATGAAGTGACCCTGCTAAATATTGTCGTCTCGTGACAAAGCGGCTTCAAGTCATGCGAAGCCAAATGGAGCCGAAAGTTCCAAGATTAGATCAGGGAGAGTTTATTTGCACCTCAAAAGCTCGGGGTTAAGTGACCCATAGTTAAACGTCTCACATGACGTCATTGAAAAAGTGATCGTCTTCAACTCGCTACACCTTGTCGAGCGACTTTGAAGTCAAGTGGCAAAAAAAAAAAGAAACGGGCTATGTGCGGAGAGAGAAAGGAAAGCAGGCGGGCAAGGCGCGTTTTGTTGCCATCATTACGCTTCCACGCTGCGTGCCCTGTCGAAGCCCGGCAAAGGAAGCCTTCGTACTCGAAATCGCTCTTCTGTGGCGCTCATAGACATGTCATGTGCCGTTGTGTAGATATGAGAGTAATGAGTAGAGGGGAGTGCCAAGTGTGTGTATTTGGAGCTTGCATGAACGGCCGGTCATGTAGGCTCTCCGTTGTGTGGCAGCAAACATATTCAGAAACAAGTTTGCTGGCATTTGCTGATACGGCTGTTAGCACCATACACTTTACTTCAAAGGAATTACTGAAGTCCACGGGTGTACAGCCCGGAGTCTTCCCGACGGCCATTCGATGGCCTCGCGGCTTTAACAGATGAACGCTTATAATTTTTGAAATAACCAGTGAGCAGCCAACTAGAGGGGTCAAGAAGCTTGTCTAGAACGCCATAATGACACGCTCCAACACTCTCTGGCGCCATGTATACCGATATCTAGTTGCTTACATCCCACACTTGAGCATTTAACCTCGGCGGCTTTGCATATGCGAAAATTTTGGCTCTTTCAAAATAGTTACAATGAGAAAGCATCGTCCGTGCCGTCCGGAGTGCGCCTTTTCGGCGTTTTAGACAAATGCGCTGATCAGCGACCTGAACTGTACTACGTTACGCAAGGCAGGACCCGACTCACCTGTGAAACGAGCACTCGCTCTGGTCCCTTGCCTAGGTGACCCGAAAGGTCGCGAGGCGGGATCCGTGGTGGTATAGCATTTTCGATAGAGGCAAATATTTTCGATACCAATGTGCGCAGTAAAGAACCCCAGGTTAGCCACCCCACCCAGGTGGTCGAAATTACCGGAGCCCTCTCCGGCGGCGTCCCTAGTAATCAGACCTGCTTTTGGGGTTTTAAACTCTGACAAATATTCGGCCGAAGAGTCGGCCGAGTTGCGACGCGATGTGAATTGGTGCAACGCAGTAGAAAACGAGTACCATGCTGCAATGGAGCAAGCTATAAATCAAGCCGCCAAGTTAACCAACTACGCAGCGTGGATGACGACCACATGAATGAAAAATAACTTGAAATAGTGCAAGCGAACCATAATATCAACAAAAGGCGTCTTTTTTTTTGTCACGTGACCTTAAACTGGCTTGACAAGACGTAGCCAGTTGCAGTGACAATTTGAAGCCGATATCTTTACCAAAGACGTCACATGCGACGTTTACCTTGGGTCACGTAATCCCGAGCTGTTGAGGTGCAAATACTCTCTCTCTCCATTAGATCAATCAGTCCCATGCTCGCTAAAGCACTGTGCGTTGCAGCTTCCACAGACATCAGCGCCAGAGTTTTCTCTGGCGCTAGCGTTGATAGTAATTGTAGGAAACACTATGAATCCATTTATTTTCTTTACAATCGTAATGTGTTGCTGGACATATTCTACTTCGTCTACGTACGATCTTCATCTTAGCTTTGTCTTTTCATTTCTCTCTAATTCTCTTTCTTATGCGTACAAAAACATGGCCTATCGCACAATAACATTGCATGCATGTTTCTCACTTATTTGTTTTTAAAAGATTGTTGATAGCGACTAACATTTTGAGCTCTGGTAGCATTTTTCAACTGCAATATTTTTTAAACACAATTGCATGCGCATGCATATAATGTACAAGCCCGGGTTCCGGCAGTTGGAAAACCGCCTCCTGTCATGGTCAGCAGCCATAAAGATCTGGTAGAATGGCACGCATTACAAGGCATGAAAAGAATCGGGGAAAAGAGCATATTTTTTTCCTCGAGGATCATCTTACAGCCAACGGAACGGGAAACTGCTGCAGTTACGCCTTATGCATCAAGCTCCGCGATAAAACACTGTTATTCCGTGCTCCACCTGCCAGATGAAGAACGCAGTTCAGATTAAAAAAACAAACAAAAATATGCCAAGCAAACGGAGGAGAAGTTACAAAAGTGTTTGTGTGATATGGCTATAAAAGGAGGGTGCATGGTTAATGTTCGCAGAGCCCAGCTGACGCGTGTGTGAGTGGCGCTTATAGCTGGCGCTGTTGCTACTGCTGCTACTGACATCATTCGGTACTGTACGCTTCTTCTTGCCTTATTCAAGCGGCTTACGACTGCGCTTTGAAAGCTATAAGGATGAAGCATAGCCTCTGTGATGCTTTTCGCGGCTGACATTCACGAAGGCAGCGGAGGCGGCACTTAAAACCTCTGCTTGGAGGATTGGTAGTGAAAAGACCCGGAAGCATAGTCGAGACATCCGTCTTGCACAGACGCTTCAGTACACGGTCCTTCACTTCACCTAATGATCTGTCCAGCGCATGGCGAAAGCGCGGGATTTTTTTGTTGCTGTTGTTGGTGTTGCGTTTTTGATGGGTAATTTTTTATGCAAAAAATCTAATGCTTTTTCAGGGTAAGATTACGCAGTGTGGAACTGAGAGTGTTGAGTAAAACGACCACTTGTTTTATCGTCAGAAACGAGAAAAACTGTCTTACTCGCCGTGCACGTGTGCTGGCTTAAATGAGCGGCACCAGTAGATAACATGGTTCTTGAGTGTGAATCAGAGTTAAATGCATGTAAAGAAGTTGCTTTCTTGTTTTCTTCTTAGCAAAAGTGGGCGCAGGAGCAACGGTTGCAAAGATGATGATGATATGTGGGGTTTAACGTTCCAAAACCACCATATGATCATGACAGACGCCGTAATGGAGGGCTCCCGGAAATTTCGACCAACTGGGGTTCCTTAACATGCACCCAAATCTGAGCACACAGGCCTACAACATTTCCGTTTCCATCGGAAATGCAGCCACCGCAGCCGGGATTCGATCCCGCGACCTGCGGGTCAGCAGCCAAGTACCTTAGCCACTAGACCACCGCGGCGGGTAAACGGTTGCAAGTAAACGAATTAGGTAGGCCGGGAATTCAAGAATGCAATTTACAGTTTTCAGCTGAAACTGAAACAAAATATGAACTTTTAGAATGACGGTACAGTGACAGTTGTTACCTTGTGCACTGCAAAGAAAACTTTGATATTATAAAAAAAAAACAAGAAAGATCAGGTGTGGCGAAACAGCTCTTGTTCGAACGGTCTAATCATCTTTTTCATGAAGTCAATTTTCTTCAATGTCTGTTAGGCTCTGTAAATTCTTGAAAATTCGCTGTTACGACCAGCTCGGTTAACTGATTTAGCTGTCATAAATTGGTCAAAATAGGTGACTGTGCGGCCCATCTAAAAAAAAGTTAATTTAAGAATTTATCAGCATGTTGCAGTGAATTGTTTTCATTTTATGTTAATTACTCGATGTCATGGAAGGCGGCGATGGCGTAGTGGTTAGAGCATCCGCCTCGCATGCAAGAGGTCCGTGGTTCAAATCCCGGTACCGCGCAGTTCCCAACCGGATTAAAAAAAAAATTCGCGTGTTGATGGAACTGCATTAAGAGGCCTGGGGTGCGGCCTCACCGGCAAACACCGCCGAGAACGCACTCCCTCACCAGAGAAGGATTGGCCACCCTGGTGCAGTATCTGGCCACTACCTCCCACATGCTTACGTCAAATAACTCACGGCCCTCAGTCCCCAGCAGCTGCGAAGCAACTGACCACGGTGGCGGTCAGATCTGCAACGCAGCAGAGGGTGCTAAGAATCTCTGGATCCGGACAGGCCGCTATTGGAACCTGAACTTGGCAACGTTTAACGCTAGAACCTTATCTAGTGAGGGAAGTCTAGCTGTACTATTCGAGGAGCTAGAGGGTGTTAAATGGGATATAATAGGGCTCAGTGAGGTTAGGAGGGCAGATGAGGCCTATACGGTGCTACAGAATGGACACGTCCTTTGCTACAGGGGCTTGGCAGACAGAAGAGAACTGGGAGTGGGGTTCCTAATTCACAGAAACATAGCTGGCAACATAGAGGAATACTATAGCATTAGTGAAAGGGTGGTAGGTATCGTAATTAAACTGAATAAAAGATACAAGATGAAGGTAGTACAGGCTTACGCGCCTACATCCAGCCATGATGACGCTTCAGTTGAAAGCTTCTATGAAGACGTGGAATCGGCAATGAGTAAGGTAAAAACACAGTATACTATAGTGATGGGCGACTTTAATGCAAAGGTAGGGAAGAAGCAGGCTGGAGACCAGGCAGTAGGAGATTATGGCATCGGTACTAGAAACGCCAGAGGAGAGCTACTAGTAGAATTCGCAGAACGCAATAATTTATGGATTTTGAATACCTTCTACCGAAAACGAGAAAACTGCAAGTGGACATGGAGGAGCCCTAATGGCGAAAATAAGAACGAAATAGACTTTATAATGAGTGCACACCCTGAAATCGTGCAGGATGTGGAAGTGATTGGCAAGGTACGATGCAGTGACCATAGAATGGTACGGTCTCGAATTCGCCTAGACTTGAAGAAGGAATGACAGAAACTGATACGCAAGAAGCCAATCAATCAGCTAGCACTGAGAGGGAAAGTACAGGAATTCAGAGTGTCACTGCAGAACAGGTACTCGGCTCTCAGTGAGGAAACCAACCTTAGCGTAGATACAATGAATGAAAATCTGACGAGTATCATTATGGAGTGTGCAGTGGAAGTTGGAGGCAGGGTAGTTAGACAGGACACTGGCAAGCTTTCACAGGAAACGAAGAACCTAATTAAGAAGCGTCAAATCATGAAAGTGTCAAGTACAACAGACAAAATAGAACTGGCAGAGCTTTCGAAGTTGATTAATAGACGTAAAGTATGCGATGTAAGAAGGTATAACATGGAGAGAATTGAACACGCTCTGAAAAACGGAGGAAGTGTCAAAGCATTGAAGAGGACACTTGGGATAGGCAAAAGTCGGATGTATGCACTAAGGGACAAAGAAGGCAAAATAACTACCAATATGGATAGGATAGTTAAGATAGTTTTACAGGGATCTGTACAGTAGCCGAGACAACCACGACCTTAATACTATAAGAACTAGCAGTAACCCAGATTACACCCCACCAGTAATGATAGAAGAAGTCAGAAAAGCTTTGGAGAACATGCAAAGGGGCAAAGCTGCTGGTGAGGATCAGGTAACATCAGATCTGCTGAAAGATGGAGGACAGATCGTGTTAGAAAAACTAGCCACCCTGTTTACGAGGTGTCTCCTGACGGGAAGAATACCAGAATCTTGGAAGAACGCTAACGTCATCTTAATACATAAGAAAGGAGATGACAAGGACTTGAAGAATTACAGGCCGATCAGCTTGCTCTCTGTAGTATACAAGCTATTTACAAAGCTAATTGCTAACAGAGTAAGAAAACATTAGAATTCAATCAACCAAAGGAACAAGCAGGATTTCGAACAGGCTACTCAACAATTGACCACATTCATACTATCAATCAGGTAATAGAGAAATGCTCAGAGTATAACCAACCACTATACATAGCCTTCATAGATTACGAGAAGGCGTTTGATTCAGTAGAAATATCAGCCGTCATGCAAACACTGCGGAATCAGGGCGTAGATGAAGTATATATAAACATTCTGGAAGAAATCTACAGGGGATCAACTGCTACCATAGTGCTTCATAGAGAAAGCAACAGAATACCAATCAAGAAGGGTGTAAGGCAGGGGGACACAATTTCCCCAATGATGTTTACCGCGTGCTTACAGGAGGTTTTCAGAAGCCTAGATTGGGAACAGTTAGGGATAAGAGTCAATGGAGAATACCTTAGTAACCTGCGCTTCGCCGATGACATTGCATTGCTGAGTAACTCGGGGGACGAATTGCAACTCATGATTACGGAGTTAGAGAAGGAGAGCAGAAAGGTGGGTCTTAAAATTAATCTGCAGAAAACTAAAGTAATGTACAACAACCTCGGCAAAGAGCAGCGCTTCGGGATAGGTAATAGTGCACTTGAAGTTGTAAAAGACTATGTCTACTTAGGGCAGGTAATAACCGCAGAGCCGAACCACGAGATTGAAGTAACTAGAAGAATAAGAATGGGGTGGAGCACATTCGGCAAGCACTCTCAAATTATAACAGGTAGATTGCCACTATCCCTTAAGAGGAAGGTATATAACAGCTGTATCTTGCCGGTACTTAGCTACGGAGCAGAAACCTGGAGACTTACAAAGAGGGTTCAGCTTAAATTGAGGACGACGCAGCGAGCAGTGGAAAGAAAAATGGTAGGTGTAACTTTAAGAGACAAGAAGAGAGCAGAGTGGATTAGGGAACAAACGGGGGTTAAGAATATCATAGCTGAAATCAAGAAGAAGAAATGGACATGGGCAGGGCATGTAGCGCGTAGACAGGATAACCGCTGGTCATTAAGGGTAACTGACTGGATTCCCAGAGAAGGGAAGCGGGTTAGGGGGAGACAGAAGGTTAGGTGGGCAGATGAGATTAAGAAGTTTGCGGGTATAAATTGGAAGCAGCAAGCACAGGACCGGGTTAACTGGCGGAACATGGGAGAGGCCTTTGTCCTGCAGTGGACGTAGTCAGGCTGATGATGATGACTCGATGTCATAGTTTAACGAAGCATACATGTTCGCTTGAAACAAATTCAGGTTTAGAAAGCAGGTGGTGTAAATAGGAAGCACAATTGTTAAAAATAAATGCCATCCTGCTTCGTTATAGCAGGCGGAAAGACACCGGCTGAAATTCAGGCGCGAAGCGAACAGGAAAAGCTATTATTCGCTTCGGCGTTGTCACTGGTAACGTAAACCATTCTTGAGTAGCCAACACCCGCCACAACGACGACGCTTAAAATGCACGCTGAAGTGATCGAGTTCTCTCCATATTCAAAGTAGAGAAGTAGTATGAGTACGAATAAACGTGTGTTGTGCAAAACAATACCGCGGTGCAAGTTCCGCTGCTACCCTAGGTGGGAGGTCTCCTCCTTCGAGGAACCCTCTGGCTTTGGTTGCTTCCTCGGCCCTGGTGCCGAGACGCGTACGCGTGCACTCCACAGTCCCCTAGCGACTTTTGCCGTAGAGAAGTAAAGAAAGAAAAAAGGAGACATTCTCGACTTCCTGGCAACTAAACAGACGTGCATCTGGCGATACCAACACGAGCTCGGTAGAGCGTGGTTATAACGCCCGAGCTATTCGGCTCGGAGCTCCGACGGTGGAAACCACTTTCTCATAAAGCGGAGTCCCGTCGTGCCTCACTTCGCGCAGCGAACACTGAGAGCGCTTCGTGGCTTTTCCGTACACTCCGAGCGGCAGGGTGCTTGCGTTGTTGTAGACACTGGGTGGCACTCCTTTAGGCACTCACGATCGAAGCTCTTGCTCGTAGACGGTTTGCCGCTCGCTTTCCCGAACAGCGCTTCCTTTTCATTGTCGCCGAGAAACCGCAGACTTCATCTCGGCCCCAGGTGCGGCCACTGCACCGTCGAGACGGCGGTGGAATAGGAATAAGGCCCATAAATGTTTCCCTCATTGGAAGCCTTGCCAGTCGTTAGCATAAGACGAGCTGAGGTTCGGTGCTTGCTGGCCGGGCCGAGGAAGCCCAGGAAACCGATAAAGAAGGCGAACGGCGAGAAGACATGCGTTGTTCTCTTCCGCCTTTCGAGAAGGGGACGTTATTGTCAGCGAAACCGTAGGGAGTGACGGCGACATTTACGACTTGGCTTCATTCCTCCGGCAATAAGCCCGGTGTGTTTTTATATTAATGGCTTTGGCTCCTGCTTTTCTGCTTGCTCGGTGATTTTAGCGGAGAAGAACTTGAAAATCTAGAAATAACTGTTTTCGTTCGTTCATTGTTCTCGTTTCTTATTGAAGTGCTGTCGTCATGAGAAAGGAAGCATGAATTAATCCGTAAAAGAAGGAGTAACCTATTGATTTCAGAGTAAAGCAGGTCGAAATGATCACGTTGAAAGCAATCAAGGTTATTTATGTATTGTTTATTGATGCCCCATTTTTTACACTACAACCGGCGAGTGTACTTAAACGCTGTGCTTGTTGCCGAACTTGCTGTTGAAAGTATCACTTTTGGGAGGATAGCGAACATATATATGATTACTACATCACATGATGACGTAGGAAAAGAATAATTTTTAATCAATAAAAATATGTTAGTAGGCTTTTCCAGATGATAATTTTTTTATTATCCCACAAATACAGGTGGTTATCCCACCTTGCTATCGCACTGCACATATATTGCTGAATTAAATTGTGAGAAATATCATGCATGCAAGATGAGTGTCATTAGGAATGAATGTATGAGTGTATGAATGAATGAATGAATGAATGAATGAATGAATGAATGAATGAATGAATGAATCTTTAATTCATCTTGAACACTTTTTTTCAAGAAAGGTACAGGAGTAGACTTCATATACGCCCTAGCCATAAGTGAATGAAGAATTTATTTGTTAGAAAGTGTAAAATAAAAAAATCACCGTCCAAGCACTCCATACAAATGATTGACCAGCGAAAGCTGAAATATGCGGCCCCGGTATTTAGCAGTCGGTACAATCTAACGCTAAACTGAAGCCTTTCGCTATTATCGGTTACGTGCTCGTGCTCCTTAATGACGTTTGACATACGTTTGGCTGGGTTTAACACCAGTGTATATTTCACATGCCGCGCATAGTGACTCACATGATCACGGCCATGAAGGAGTGTAACAAGCGAACAAATGCATTTCGCAATGCGTTAATCACAGTGGTAGTTCTCAAGCTACCGGCGGTTACAGGTATCGCAGCCGAAGCCCAAGTGTGGTTGGGGAAACTACCACCGAAAGCGGGCGTTCTCCCCAGCGAACGCACTCCCGAAATCATCACGTTGACGCTGTTGTGGCCGCGACGCCGCTTGTTCGGCGAGTGTTGTTGCAAGCGCTTGACATCACGAAGGAACTCAGCAGCGTGGTTGGCTGGATCCGCCCGCAGGTGGCACTCGCATTCCCGCTCGCAATTTTTAGCGCGGCTTGGAAGGCTGCCGGATCATCGGTGCGCAGTTGCTGGCGGCACTCGGTCTCCTGCGCCTGTTTTGTGCTAGGACTGCAGCATCGGCGCGGCGAATGCGAGCTCTCTCACGTTTTCTCCTTGGCGCTCTTCCGAAGCTGTCAGTTGCTTGCCCATGTGGAAGTTCGCAGTAGAAACGGATGCGGGCGTGCTCGGCACCATGGCTGCGACGGGTTGAACGACGTCACTCACAGAGCAGTCAATGGCGCGCGTGCTTGTGTACGACGCATGCAGAGAACGACGTAATTGATACCCCGACCAATGGAGAGCACCCGTGACCACAATGCCGAGCGGTTTTTGGTTTCTCATAGCCACATATAGCTTTCCCTGTGAAAATAATGTATAGCAAATTTTGCAATCTATGCGAAGTGAAACTTTTAAGAAGTTATTACATGCTATAAGATTGTCTAGTTCACGCAACACGTCTTGAAGCATATATATAACGTTCCGGCCCGAGAATCAACAAGAAGCGTCAACAAGGCCTTCATGAAGCATTGACAAGGTCTCGAGTGACGAGCACTTGACGAGTATGATCAATGTCTTCATGAAGTTGTATTGCGAGGCTTAAAGAATCCATGTGACCACAAACCACATTCATTTCGATAGCGGCCCATGAACTTGTAATCTGTGTTATTGGGACTGGCCCACTTTACAAAGTAAGAAGACAACAAAGCAGACGCACTGCTATGAGGAAAGGAAGCTTACAGTGGTCGCAAGAAAGAAAAGGAGGAAAGATTAAGCGGAAGGACAGGGAGGTTAGCCAGTTCTTAGGCCGGCTGGCCGCATGAAAGATATTATTGTTGCACTGAGAACGTTCAAAGACCGTTCGTCATGTAACATCGCAATTTAGCTAAGAACTGATTCCGTAACCAGCACGCATTGAATAATAATAACTATTACGGTTTTACGCCCCAAGACTACGAAATGTGCATGAGGGATACCGTAGTGGAAGGCTGTGGAAATTCCGAGCTGATAAGGTTCTCTAATATGCACCTAAATCTTACACGGGCATTTTCCTCCATCATATACGGCCACCATGGCCGGGATTTGATACCGCAACCTTAGAGTTAACTGTTGAGCATATGATAGAACACCACGGTGCGTGAACCTGCCCACATTCGTTACCCGCTTCCTCTCTTGAAAGTTATTCTCAGCCATAACTATAGAGTTGTTTAGACGATGGCGTTCCAGACACTGCGATCAGACTCCACTCCGTCTTTAAGGTATAAGGCAAAAAACACTTGTTTATTTAACTGCGTTCGGAAGCGCTCTGCTGTCACTTGAGCGTCCCCGCGTCCCTCGCTCGCGCTCTTCTTCTTCTTCGTTTCCTTGTCCCAGCCCAGAACGTGAAAAATAATCAACATTTCCGGCCGCGCAAAGTTAAACACATAGTTCAAGTGGGTACAGTCTTTGTATCGGCCTGATCGCAAGGTGACCGCCTTGCAACTTGATCTTGCAAGAACGAATGAGACCGTCTGCACTGCGGTACACTTCCGTGACGCTTGCAAGCTTCCATAGCTGGCGTGGAGTGTTGTCCGCATGCACGAGAACGATGTCCACTTGCTTCAATGCTGTATTCGATTTCGTGTCGGCAAAGTGTGCAGATCGTAATTGCAACAGGTATTCTTTTTGCCAACGCTTCCAAAAACTTTCAACCAGCAGCTTCCTGTAGTTGTGTTTGCGTATGGCGTCTGATCGTTTGGAATTACTGTTGACTTCGTCAGCGGTCGCATACGGTATGGAAGTCAATCTTCGTCCAAGGAGAAGTTCGGCTGGCGTCAAAGTGCAAGGTTCTCCTGCATCTGTCTCGATGAAAGTCAGAGGCCTAGAGTTTACGACTGCTTCTACCTCTGCCAGCACTGTCGATATTTCTTCGTAGTTCAGACGAGCTTTGCCGATAATTTTTCGCAGCGGAAGCTTCACTGATCGTACAAGGCGCTCCCACCATCCACCCCACCAAGGAGCATTTGGTGCTATAAACTTCCACGAAATGCCGTTGGTGCTGAGGTGACCAGCGACGTCCTCTTCAGAGAACATTCGGTTTAGCCGCTTTATGTCTGCCGATGTCTTGTGAAAGCTTCGTGCGTTGTCAGAATAGATCACCCTAGGTAATCCTCTCCGAGCCGCAAATCGTCGTAGGCACAGCAGGAAAGCCTCGGATGTCATTTCCGAGACAAGCTCGAGATGCACGGCTCTAGATACGGCGCACGTAAAAAGTGCAACGTAGCACTTCGTGTCCCCTTTTTCCGTGCGTGCATACAGAGGGCCCGCGAAGTCGACTCCTACAACTTCGAACGGGTTCGTTGGTGTCACTCGATGACTTGTTAACAGAGCAGTCTCAGCAGTTCCTGGGCCCGCACTGAAACGCTTGCATATATTGCAGCCATGCAGCACTCTTTTCACCAAAGAGCGAGCTCGACAAATCCAGTAGCGTTCCCGAAGTTGCGTAAGTGTATCTCTAACTCCTCCATGTAAGACTTGAAGATGGGCTCTGTTTGCCAAAAGTGTCGAAAAGTGGTGACTTGACGGCATTATGATTGGGTGCTTGACATCTTGTGTGGAACGCATGAAGGATAAACGGCCTCCTACCCGAAGAATTCCGTCTTTGTCTATGTAAGGGCGTAGTTCAGTGATTCGAGATGTAGACTCGACTGGTTGGCCGTTGGTCAAAGTGGTGAGTTCTTCAAGAAAGCCGTGCTCTTGTGTACATTTTATCCAATACTGTTCAGCGCTCGGGATTTCTGTTGCCACGAGGTGTCCTGTATGATTACTTCTTTTTCTGCATCGGTCAGTAAATCTGAAAATCCATGCAGTGACTCTGAGTAGCTGTTGAAGCCTGCTGTACCGTTGAATATCAATTATCGGAACTGAGAAGCGTGTCATTAGTGCGACGTGGACTGTTGTAACTTCACCTTGGGTGGCTTCCGCTATGTCTAGTTCACAGAACTGTAGGGGCCATTCAGACATCGGTTTAGTTAGCCATTCGGGACCATGCCACCATTTCGAGCTGCACATCAGTCTTTCAAGCGTCGCGCCACGTGTGAGTAGGTCAGCCGGGTTGTCCGTTCCAGGACAGTATCTCCACTTTGATGGATCTGTAGTGCACCTAATCTCATTGACTCTGTTGGCTATGAACTGTTTCCATTTTTTGACGTCACCTTTTGTCTATGACAACACAATGGTGGAATCTGTCCACATCGTGTAGTCAACTTGAACATTCCTCAAAGCCCTTTTCACGTATGCCAACATTCTTGAGCCGATTAAGGCAGCCAGCAGCTCCAATCGCGGCAGCGCTGTCTCCTTAATGGGTGCTACACGGGACTTCGCAATCAACAGTACCGGCTTCTCCGGACTTGATACGACGTATATGCTGTTCCGTATGCCGCTGGACTGGCATCGCAGAAAACATGTACTTGAAGCAAATTGATCTTCCTTGCTCCGCCGCCCAGATAGCGAGGAACGACGACGTCTTGCAGTTGCGGCAGCTGGATGACCCAATCATTCCATTCTTTTTGCAGGTCATTGGGTAGGACTTCATCCCAGCCAATTCCTCGTATCCACAGTCTCTGAAACAATATTCGTATGGCAATAGTATATGGTCCTACAAATCCCAACGGGTCAAATATTCTTGATGCTGACTGCAAGACAAATCGTTTTGTACCCGTCTGTGCTGTCGAAAACCGGAGTAGATTTTCAACCGAAAAGTTGAATTCATCCTTTGCAGGATTCCAAACCAAACCCAGGACCTTGACCGACGTCTCGTGAAGAACGACCATCTCATTACTAGTAGATTCCACTTGATTTTCAAGCGTGCGCATCAAATTTGCTGAATTCGTTGTCCATTTTCGCAATGTCATGCCGGCCGATTTCATTATTGTGCGCGCTTCTCGGCATAGTTTAGCGGCTTCCTCTTCTGTGTCGGCACCAGTGACTAAGCCATCCACGCAAAACGACTCGGCAAGAGTTTGCGCAGTTTGTGCCATGACAGCCGGTGCTCTTTTCACGTGGTAGAGAATAGTAGCTGTGAGCAAAAATGGGCTACATGTGGCTCCAAAGGGCACTCGTGTCATCCTCCACTCTTGCAGCTTGCCCTTGGATAAATCTCCTTCTGCAAACCAGAGAAAGCGGAAAGCGTCTCTGTCGTCCTCCAGAATTGCAATTTGAAGAAATGCCTTTTCTATGTCCGCGATAACTACCACCGGGTGCGTTCTGAAGCGTAGCAGAATTTGCACGAGGTCTTGGTATAAGTTGTCACCCTTTTGAAGGCAGTCATTAAGGGACTTGCATCCTTCGGCATGTGACGAAGCGTCAAACCCCACTCTCATTTTCGTCGTCAGTGCTTGTTCACGCATGACTTCCTTGTGCGGCATGTAATATAATTTCGTCACCTCTGCAGGTACGTCACTGACTACTTCGGCGTGTCCTGCCCTCAAGTACTCCCTTATGGTATGGTCATACGTTTCGAGCAGTCCTTTTCTGGAGTTGACACGGTTGACAAGCTTGTCCAGTCGAGTAACGGCTACTTGCCTGTTGCTTGCAAGCTCGAAATTATCCTTCCAAGGGAGGGTCACTTCATATCTTCCGTTTTTGAAGCTAATCGTTTGCTCAAAATGCCTCACGGTGTCGCTCATTTAAGGTGGCTTGTTTATCGCGTCCGTAATTCCTATGTTTTCAAGTTCCCAAAAGGAGCGCAATATCTCGTCGGAATCGGTAGCTTGGGCTTTTAGCACGCACACCATCATTTGTGAAGTAGTTGGGTGGGACACCAAGTGCGATGTGCTTCTCTGGAAGGTCCATCCAAGCTTGTAGTTCAGTGCGATCAATGATTTGTTGCCTTCGCACCGTGAAACTTCGCCGGTCAACACTTTCCACATCTGATCGGACCCAAGTACGCTGATGCCACCCTTAGTTATGATAGATGGATGTCGGAGCTCATCGGCAACATCGTTTCCCAGCTTCTTGAAAGACGCAACGAAGGCTACGTCCATTGCAGTCTCTGCGATGTCTTGGCAGATGCTTGGGATCTCTATTGCAGTTAAGACTATTTCCGCGTCGGAAAACTGGCTTCGCAGTCGTAGTTCTACTATGCGACGCCTCTTAGCCTCTTGGTCCGATGTATTTGCGAAAGTATTGAAGGCTATTCGAGTTGCTTCCACGCTTTTCAGCTTGAGGTGCTTGGACAGATCTTCAGTTACGAAAGTCCTCTGACTGCCACCATCGAAAACGCCTCGTATGTAGCGGCAGGTGTCATCATTCATGGCCCATGCTCTGAAAGTCTGAAGAAAAACGGAAGTGGTATAGTCTTCCTTGACGGGTCTTCTTCCAAGTGATCCACAGACTGTCGTAGGTTTTTCGTGGTTCTTGTTAGCATAATCAACGTATGTAACTGCGCGGTAGTAAACACGGACGACAAGAAGATACAAGGACAAGCGCAGACTATCAACTGAAGGTTTATTTTTCACAAACCACATATATATATATGACTGAAACAGAAACAGAAAACACGAAAATCTACAAAAACTGATGATTTAGCACTTAACAATCGACAAAACGTGAACGTTTGACAAAAGCAGATTCAAGGACCATGTGCGCCACTTGCCAGATACCGTAGCTCTTTATCTAAAAGAGCTAACGACGGTTTGCTGACGCAGTGTTCTGGTTCCCGTGCCATTTTTTCCGCTTGCACTGTCAGGCATAAAACCCAGTTTGTCAGATGTGACATGAATGTAGTTTATAGAATTCCGCTATCTTGTGGTGCGTGTTACATCGGGCAGACTGGGAGATGCCTAAATGAGCGCCTGCGCGAGCACGCACGCAATGTGCGCACTGGCAATGAGGGTTTTTTAGCTCAGCACATCAGTAGGTGTGGCTGCCTTGCGCAGTTCGAAAGCACGGTCGTAATGTTCAGGCACAAAGACGATCATACCCGTATGATCGTCGAAGCGGAAAAAATGGCACGGGAACCAGAACACTGCGTCAGCAAACCGTCGTTAGCTCTTTTAGATAAAGAGCTACGGTATCTGGCAAGTGGCGCACATGGTCCTTGAATCTGCTTTTGTCAAACGTTCACGTTTTGTCGATTGTTAAGTGCTAAATCATCAGTTTTTGTAGATTTTCGTGTTTTCTGTTTCTGTTTCAGTCATATATATATGTGGTTTGTGAAAAATAAACCTTCAGTTGATAGTCTGCGCTTGTCCTTGTATCTTCTTGTCGTCCGTGTTTACTACCGCGCAGTTACATACGTTGATCATGAATCACCAACTCGCCCAATCGTCCACCTTGATTTGTTAGCATAGTCTGACTTCCGCGAACACCTATCGGGATCGCACATGCTTGTAGCGTGTCGAGCTTGGCATTTGGAGCAGGAAATCCTTTTTTGCAGTCCCGTGCCCGATGTCCTTTGGTGGTACAGCGGAAACACCTTTTGTCGTTGGAAAGCAGTTCCTTCTTCTGCGTCAGTGACAAGTCAGGTTTGCAGGCTTCCGATCCATGATGGCTGGACGAGCAGAATACGCAGTTGTCTTTTTTTTCTCGTACCGAGTTGCTGTGAAGCACAGATGACGTCAGTTTCCCACGCCGAGAGTACGTCGGCTGACTGGCCACGGGGAGTGTTCCATGTTCTCGTCCTTTGGCATCCTTAAAATCACTCTTCTCCAGGCTTTCCAGCTCGATGCACAGGAAGTTCAGCACACGGTCTAGTTCCAGGGGTGTAGCTTCAGCTCTCGAGTCATATGCCAACTGGACGACACATGATCGATGATACCGCACGACTATATCCCGTGGAAGAGCACGCAGTAGGATGTCGCAGAGCATTGACGAAAATGACGACTTGTGCACACCCAAAGTCTCTAAGCCTCGGATATTCACGAGAACTTGGTCGTACAAGCTGCGTAGTGCTTTGGTGTCAGTTGACGAACGGACAGGGCTTAACATCCGTAGCTTGGCAAAATATTCTTGCTCCAGGCGCGTCTTGTCCCCAAATCGCTTCTGTAGCATTTTGATGGCGTCACTGTAGCAACTTTCTGTAATCGGAAGGCCCGCAATTACTGATGCAGCGTCTCCTTTAAGATACAGTCGCAGTAATGGAACTTCTCTGTGGCAGTGATGCGATTGTTACTATGAACAATTTAGTAAAATTGTTCCCAAAATTCGGTCCACTTGCATATATCTCCAAAAAAGGGAGCTATTGTCAGTTTAGGCAATTTCACTCCAGTTTCGTCTGATGGTGCTATGACTGTCTGGGCAACTGTTTCTTGAGTTCCGGTCGATGTCCTTAGCATGCGATCTTTCTTGCTGAGAATCTCAGCGAGAATGCGCGTAGCAACGTCCTCGTATTGTAAGACAGCGTTATACTCGACCTCGAACTCCTCGTCAGGTATATGCGGCTCAATCTCGTTCAGGTTTTTAAGCTCTTCGTTATTAGCCTTCAGCCTCTCATATATGAAGTTGAGCTGGTCATAGGAGGCAGAGTCGTTAGCGAGGAGCTCACTTGCCTCGTTTATAATCCTCGTGTTCTGTGCTCGCCGCGACGTCCGCTTCGACTTCAGTCGCTCCATGCCGCTGCAGTTGACTGGTAGCCGTCCGTAGGGTCCTGGTTTTCAATCCCGGTTCTTCGGCACCAATGTTTAGACGATGGCGTTCCAGACACTGCGATCAGACTCAACTCCGTCTTTAAGGTATAAGGCAAAAAACACTTGTTTATTTAACTGCGTTCGGAAGCGCTCTGGTGTCACTTGAGCATCCCCGCGTCCCTCGCTCGCGCTCTTCTTCGTTTCCTTGTCCCAGCCCAGAACGTGAAAAATAATCAACAGGGTAATTCATGAACACATAAGTGTATGTTGTGACACAACGCATAAAACGCGTTAACCTCTACTTTTAGTTCTCCTTATACCCAGCGCGACACTAAAGTATATCAAGGAGAACACAGCACTTTGTGTCCAGTTCATGAAGCGCCTTTTCACGTTGCTGCGCAATATAGGAATGTATACAGAGCTCCGGGACTATTTTACGCCGACTTTCGAGGCAGTTGAGAAGATTGGAAAGGACACAACGTAAAAAGCGGGATGGGGTCGTACACAGCGTCGCCCCGGAGAATAACTCGAGGCTTCCCGGAGTTACGAAGGGAACTCTGAGCTCCACAAATGAAGAGTAATGTTCCCAGGCCGCTCAGAAATGGCCCACTGGCCTCCCTCTCGCTTCCAAGCTGTTGCGCGCGGTTCTCTTTCGTGTCCGAGTCGACTTGTGACGACTCCGGACAGGAGCAATAACGACACACGAAGGTGCGTGCCTCCTGTAGAAAACTCTTGTCATTCCCAGGAAGCTGTAATGCGGTGCACTTTCACACTTTTTCTGCCATAGAAAATGGCTTATTCGTAGCTTAGAAAAATGAAGAGCAGAGCTAGTCAGCGAATATTCGTTCAAGAAGACAGGGCGTACAATCGTTGACGCAAGAAATGAGTCAAGCCAAGGGACTTCAGACGCCGACTAACAGCTGCGCAGGCACAGAACAGCGGAAACTAGAGAAGGCAATCTACGCATGCCTAAACACTAGGCAAACCTGGCAGTTCGGCTTGCGTGCGGGTCGACGTGACAGATGACTAAGACATTTGAGCTCATCTTTAGGCAGCCTAATTGATGGTTGACTAACACGTACCATGGCCTATGAACTAGTGCGCTTTGTCATCCAGTGGCCGTGCACGTACGCTACTGCTATTATCGGTATGTTAAGCCCAAATGATTAAACGTGTTTTTTAATTCCTGTGCCGCTACAAGACTACGCAGTCATCGAGCTTCGGCGTTCACGTACGCTATCAGCAATGATGTGAAAAGTGAGAAGGTGAGCCTCCAGTTTGTGATCTGATATGTCCCAATAATTTCTGGTTGACACGGCAGCCCGTCTGTACTGCGGCGGATGGCCTATTTTAGAATGCTTATTTGTAGCTCCTTTAGAGATAATGCGTGAAAGGGGGCATACAATTATATATCGTGAAAATACTATGCCTCTTAATAATTGCCTGGTGTGTTGCCCCGATATTCCATGTAGTCATCCGAACTACCTCATGAATGTCCCACTTTGCGGTAGCATACTAGCCGTTTCAGACTGGTTATCACATCCCTGCCTTTCCTTTACCTCATTTTTCTTCCTAAAACACGTTTTACATTACGATGCACAACGTATGTGTTCCAATCTCATGGAAGCAGACCATTTTACGCAATGCATTATTAATTTAGGGCGGGGGGGGGGGGGGCTGGATATCTAATTTATAGAGATTTTCAGAAAGACCAACTTAGGAGGAAGTTGGGCTAAGGGTAGGTACATGCTTACTAGTGTAAAGATGTTAACTGAATCTCCCGTCAACGCCTCATGAACTAAAAGTGTCACTTGATCTACATTAGTACTCGTATTAATAATTTCCTTCCTTATTACCGCTGCTGAGTAAAAAAAGGGACTTTATTTTCCGAGACGCAGTAAGCACTACTATCGAATACGGTTTAGCAATTACACAAGGGAACACTTGCCAAAAACGGTTACATACCATTTTAAATAAGTGTACACAAACCCGCAGTAAGAAAACCAACGAAGCCACCAAAGATTTTTTGCTTCGGCAGGTCCAACACAATGACGACAGAAAGCGAAGCACAGCGACAGCGAAAATGTCCAAAGCCTTACGAATGTCGCCTCGTGCGTAATCAGAAACAATACCCCACGGTGGAAGTTCCCAATCTTTCTGTCGTTATTTGCGTTCTGAATTGCTTTTGCCGTATCGAATTGTGAGTGACCTAAAAAGGAGAATGTCCCGGAAACCCAGGGTTCGGCGTTTAGTGTAAGTTCAGGCACAGGTGCACACACACACATTTGGCGCCTTTGGCACAAAACCAGGCAAATCAGTGTGGAGCGAGAAACGCGCGCTATTGCGCCTACGCAAGCAGGAAGGGGGGTGGGGTATTTTGTCACGTGACCTGCATTCTCAGTGCTCGTCGCTGCTTTTCTAACACGGGTGCGTAACCGGAGCCACCAGACAAAGTCGTTATTTCCTCGTTACAAGACGGCGAAGAGCCGCTCGCTCGTCACTTCCAATAAAATCGCTTTCTGTGACAGCGCGTTCCTTCGATTTGGCCTCTCTCGTGTTCGAGATACCCACCTTTTCTGCGATTTTGTCAGGGCTGCTTCTTCAGTTTCCTTTATCTTTCCTTGCTTCCCAGTGCGACAACTCAGACAATCTGCGCGTATCTGCCTCGCGATCTTTTTTTTCCTCCACTGTGTGACTGTAAGTTCACCGCAATATACTCACAAGAACAATTTCCAGTTGTTCTTGACTATGAGTGACGGGATATTTTCTTCCGTACCTTCTGTTTCTTCGGCACTAGTGTTTTCTGGTCGATACACGTGTGCGTTTGCTTCGTCTGTGCTTTCATATAGGTTTACAGTGCAAAACGTTCGACGTACACTCCAGAACCATGCTTGGGTGCTAGTTTTTGGATAGCATGTCAACGTATTATTATTTTTTTACCGAACAATCAAGTGTGCTCTGTGGTTTTCTTTGTTGAAAAAGTTCTTCGATTATTCTCTTCTCTCCTCTTACTCTTCTCGCCAGTCGTGTTGCTGAAGAAGAACGAAGTGAGCAGTATCGGGTTTCGCCGGTGACCAGAAAGCGCTCCTGACTCGAAAAGCTTTGTGTGAGTGGTTGGGCGGCTGTTTCCTGCCGGTGGCGCGTCTCAGAAGAGGTGGGAAGGAGCGGTCGAGTTATTGAAGTGGGGACGATGGTCTTTCTAGAGCAGCTACAGTATAGGCAAACATTACACCCTTCCTTCGCGAGGGTGTGCGGGCAAGCGTTTTGAGCACGATGACGAATATGTTAATGACAAGCGTCGTATGGGAATAAAGGGTCGTAGAAACGAGGTGATTAAAAAACGCAAAAGGTCAGAAGCGTAGGCATATTCAAGGCACAGGCGTAAAATTCCACGCTCGCAATATATAATTCCATTTTAAGGCGAGAGAAAAAAAGAAACCAGGAGAAGAAAAGCGTGGGAGGGGTCTGCTGGTCGATGTGTTTTATTACGCAAAGAAACACGGCTAATACGGAATCAAACCAGAGTTGGAAAAAACATAAGAAAATAGGAGAGAAAAAGTGGCGTGAGGTGAACCCGAGGAGCAGCGAGAACTAATTTGAAGTTGGACCAAATCCAGCAGGAATTCGGGGTTTTCTGGGATCGATGATTTCGGGCAAGGCGCCGCCGCCGCCGCAGCCGCGAGGGCACTCAATCTGAAATCGAAGCGACGAAATTCTAGAAGTCAGGCAAGACGGCCCGCATTCCCGCCTTTTCTCTCCTTCCTCTCTTTGGCGGTTTTAAGTTTTCTGACGTGCTTTATAAGTATTCGCTCGATATCCATTCCGCTGTATATCAGTCGTCTCAAGGTTTTTTTCTCATGCCGTCTGTCTCCCGCCCCGTTCGCTTCATCTGTATTGCCTCATTTAAACGTAGCAGGAACCCGAGATTGCGTCTACTGGGGAGAAAAATAAAAATAAGTTAGGTCAGAGGATCAGTGAATATTGTCGAATGTAGTCCTATACAACGAACCAAACAGAGAATACACTAATAACATGCATTATCATGAAAAAAAAAAAAGGAAGCTACACAGCTTTGCCTTGAATGAAATAAGACACTCCAGATAAAGATAGTAATGAATGTGCTCACGTATTCAGGCGGAATATTTTTTGAGAAAGTGATTGGGGTTTAAATAAATCCGGAGTCAAGCAAATAATGATAATCGATCGCGTGCCGTGGCGCTGTAGCCCTACAATAAATTTCTGGGTGCGCAAAATAGACTGATTCAGAAGCTCCCGTTTCAAGTATTCACAATGTATTTGATTTGACTGCTACTTGTAAAGGTTTAGTCAAACTGACAAATCAAAGAAAATAAATTATGTGGTTATTTTCGTGTTTCGCCAAAAAAGGGAGGAAAGATGTGGAAGTTCAATAAATGTTTTCTCTTGACTATATTGAATAGGGCTGTCAAAAATGGCGTATTGAAGTGAGAGAAAATGAGGAATAATAAAATTCAATAGGAATGCTGTAGTACGAAGCTTTCAAATTAATTTTCGGTGACATCGATTGTTTAGCATGCATTTAGTACATAGTTTCACTTCTTCTTAGAGATAAGGATTACGGCGCATTGAATTGTGGCTGATAACGCATATTCCATTAGGTGCAACTGCTCCGTTATTTTCTTGTTTTTTTAAATGTCAGTGAACAAAAGCCTTGATTTCTGATTTAGTGCATAGCAAGATAAATATTAGCTCTTTCCTTTTTTTATTATGTCTTGATTACATTGTAGGGATCATACCGGGGCAGTTAGAATTGGCACACAAAACACCGATCAGGAGAGGAGGGCTTTCCGATGAAAAACACTGATTAGGATGCACAGATGAAGTGAAAAGTTCTTTCAAGTTGGCATCAGAAGTGTCACACGAGGGATCAGGAGGATAGTCTTCATGGTGACGGCTTGACAAATGATGACAGGCTCTTTAGCTGTTGCCTTCAATGCGTCCCGCTCTCAGAGCCTTTACTTCTTATTTCTTGCAAAAATGTGTAAAACAGAAAAATGAACACAGCAAGCGCACGTCAGTTGTGATATGTGCGATATCCTTTCGTCGACTGAACTGCGACCTTCCGTTAGTGATTACACTTCTTTATAGGTTACTTGTCAGCTTTAAATTCATTGAAAAAATGCGCATAACTTTGTTTTTTGTTCTCTATTTCTGAATCGTTACTTGGAATCGCAGCACAAGTATTTCATTAAAGAGCGCGCAGAGAAATCAATTTAGAATTAACGAGCTCTAGCGCAATCTAATGCACGCTCGAAAGGGAGGCTGCCTATTCATCATTCGCAGCAGCAGCGTGTTGAATGATCCACTATCGGTAATGAAGAATGCGTGTATTCTCGCTTTTTAGGCATTTTTAGAGGTTGCAGTGACTCAGAGTTCGAAGTGATAGCGTGTAGGCGAACCTTTTTCCTAATACTAAAATCAATTTTGCGCACCAGTGTCGGTCTACACAGCCCTTGATGTCATTGCAATCTTGGTTACATGAACATCATAGTGTGAGGATGAAGTTCAGAGGATGGCGTGGAATTGCAGTTGTCAAGAAAGACGATGAACGTACGAAACGCAATCATACTAACAATACATCTGGTGCACCAGCCTTTACAGCCTCGAAGGAGCGAGACTATCGTGGGTACGATGTTTATGTCAATAATATCATTATATCTTGCCAGAGAATAGCAGTAGAGTAAAGCAGAGCTTACTTTTCAATAGAGTGGTTCATATAAAGCTGCAAATGTTGGTTCTTAAGAATATATTGGTATTAATTATGCGATCATGCAACGTTCAGCCGTACTGTTAAAGTTGTTTTATGGTTCTCGACGAAGCCACCAGAAGGTATGCAAGTATTAGATGCACAATATTCATAACTTGTAAGAGGATTGTAGGCTCATCAGTTTCGCGTAGCAAGAGAACAGTATAATAGTCCTTTCTTCCCATTTGGAAAAAACAATAATACTCCATTTGATTCACCGGAGCCCAAGTATTTTCCATCATCCTTCTTGGAGGCCTCTTTATAATGAGTGATTAAAAAAGTCGCCTTCAGATATGTCCATACACATGAGATAACGCATTTTTGAAAAAAAAAAGACAGTGTGAAATGCAACATCTTTCTGCATAGAGTCTTTATGATTAAACGTACTATCTGACAGCACACAAAGTTTGTCAGCGATTCGTATGATTTACTTCGTCCGATTCGCGGATATACTATGGATTTACTATATGTGAGAAGGAAAAAGGTGTAGCTAACTTGCGCTCAGGCACAATGTTCTAACAACGCCTGACAGCTTTCTCCAGGGGTGTTGTGGCTAACCAATATTCAATCTCGTAGAGATTCTCGCCCACAGCCATACCGCTATGCTCGGAGTGGTGCCTGAAAAAAATACCCCGTGGACAATAAACTTCGTCCGCTAGCCTGCCATCTGCAGCCTTTAAGCAAGCTCATTAGAATTTTTGCATACATCGGACGAATTTATGTTTACGCGAATGATTCGGTGTCAGAAAGATTGACGGGTCTTTTTGTGGTACCATTTCAATGAATCTCCGTCAAGTTCAAGACCTCACACGACACGACATATATAGGCTGTGAGCTCGCCGCTTTTCTAGGAGCAATAGAATTTATTATGCAAGAACCTTCTTGTAAAGTGGACTTTCTGTGACTCTAAGGCGGCTTTTCAATGCGTGCTAAGTCTACGACGTACAAACTTCCATCAGTTGAAGCTACAAATGAATGCATGTTGTCATCACGCCACTAATCGACCTAGTCTAATAATGGCTACCGGGACACTGAGGAATCAGAAACAACCACCTCGCCGACGGTGCTGCTCGATGTGCCCACGATGGAGCGCCCACACTTCTCACACCAGGGTTGCCACTGGTGGCTACGTTTCGCACAATTGACGAATTCGAGAGGCGCGTGGCGACCTAGATTTATGAATGGAAACACAGCGAATTTTCGGTGATTTTCTGCTTAGATCTTGATTGGGTTACACATTCGGTACTCATTGTCTTGAAAACTGATGAGTGACACAATTCTTTTTTTTCTATTTTGTGTAGATTTAAACCCACCAGTAGAAGGCCCACTTTACGCGCATTTGAGTACGTCTGTCTTTCATCTCGCGTGTATATCCAAATTCATCTAGATTCTTGAAGCGCTGCTGCACTGGTGCATCCGCCAGCAACCTCCCAGAAAAATTTAAGTTAATGAATTGCTTCAGGTGCTGCTAGGTCGTAGTAGTATACTGAGTATTTAGGTGCTTTAGGAGCTTTAATCATCTTTAATGTGTCGCTTCTCAAGTGGCTAGGTGACTGTTAGGCAGCGTGTTCCGACCACAGCTCTATCTGTCCCGAATAGTTTATCGACTTATTGACCCCCTTATTTGGTGTGCAGAGTTTTAGTTTGTTAAGATTCTTTTCGGGCTGGCCAAGAGGTAGGCTTCTTCGGGCAGCCTTGAGAAATTGCACTGATGCGAACGTGTAGTGTAAGCATGACCGCACAGACAGCGTGGTGCGCGTGTATTGCGATGGTTACGCACTACTATATGATCGATTTTCGTTGTTTTGTAATTAGGTTGCTTGATTATCCGACATGATTCTACTGCGATTAAATTATCTAAATCTGCAGGAAGGCTGCCCATGCTGTCGCTCTCTTTTGATAGCGACTGCTTCGCTAGTGCATGCATGCTCTTTCTCGGGGCTTCCTTGGCGAAGCGGGGGCTGTGACTGCAAGCTCCACAAGCTGTTTCAAGTGCGTGATGGAACTCGCATTGAAAAATGTCACTATAGTTTAGGATTTATGTACAGCATATATACAGAGGCTTTACAAATACGGCACTGGGGCCGACAGCTTAGAGACCCGAAGAGCCGAGCTCTCCTCTCTAACCCATAGGTCTGCTCTCAAATGGGTCTGCTGTCAAAGGGATCTGCTAACACATAGCTCAACTCTCTATCACGTAGCTCTCTTCTCACATAGTTCAGCTGCGACACACATGTCTGCTCTCACATAGGACTGCTCTCAAATGGGTCTGCTAACACATAGCTCAACTCTCTATCACATAGCTCTCTTCTCTGACACACAGCTCAACTCTCTATCACATAGCTCAACTGCGACACACATGTCTGCTCTCCAACAGGTCTGCTGCTCGCGACGCGCCGCAGGGCTTCTTTTTATATGCACCGGGTGAATTCTTTGAGAAAACAAATGTCCAACCAGAAGCGCCGTTGGTCGTGAGGTCAGAATCCTCCAATGGGGTCGCCGCTGGGCCGCGTCATTCTTTCTCATCGAATCTGGAGAGGCTGCGCTGCAGGTGGCTGCACCCAAGGACGAGTGACGTCGCCAGGCATTGCGTCAGACCCGCCAGACAGGAAGGCGCCGGTTGTTTACTCGACGGGCTCGCGGGCTGAGGTGACTCACTGCACGTGCGCGCCAGAAAGGCGCCGTCGCGTGATGACGCCGTTGAGTGGTTGATCGCGTCAGGCGGGCTCGCGTGCTGGCCTTGACACAGATTTCCTTTTTCCGAGGCATAGACGTTCGCTGCGGACTTGCAGGCATAACAACCTTGAACTACATCGGCTAGCCTGTCATCTGCAGCCTTTAAGCAAGCTCATTAGAAAAATGTGCATATATTGGACGAATTTATGTTTACACGAATGATGCGGTGTCAGAAAGTTTAACGGGTCCTTTTTGTGATACCATCTCAATGAATCGCCGTCAAGTTCAAGACCTCACACGTGACGACATATATAGGCTGTGAGCTCGCCGTTGTTGTAGGCGCAATAGAGTTTAATATGCAAGAACATTCTTGTAAAGTGGACTTCCTGTGACTCTAAGGCGGCTTTTCAATGCGTGCTAAATCAACGACGTACAAACTTCCATCAGTTGAAGCTACAAATGAATGAATGTTGTCATCGCGCCACTAATGAAGAACACAACCTAGTCTAATAATGGCTATCGGGACACTGAGGAATCAGAAACAACCACCTCGCCCACTGTGCTGCCCGATGTGCCCACAATGGAGCGCCCACACTTCTCACACCAGGGTTGCCACTGGTGGCTACGTTTCGCACAATTGGCAAATTTGAGAGGTGCGTGGCGACCTAAATTTATGAATGGCAACACGACGCAAATTTTCGGCGATTTTCTGCTTAGATCTTTGATTGGGTTACACATTCTATACTCAGTGTCTTGAAAACTGATGAGTGACACAATTCTTTTTTTCTATTTTGTGTAGCTTTAAACCCACCAGTAGAAGGCCCACTTTACGCGCATTTGAGTACGTCAGTCTTTCATTTCGCGTGTATATCTAAATTCATCTAGATTCTTGAAGCATTGCTGCACTGTGCATCCGCCAGCGACCTCCCAGAAAAATTCAAGTTAATGGATTGCTTCAGGTGCTGCTAGGTCGTAGTAGTATACTGAGTATTTAGGTGCTTTAGGAGCTTTAATCATCTTTAAAGTGTCGCTTCTCAAGTGGCTAGGTGACTGTTAGGCAGCGTGTTCCGACCACAGCTCTATCTGTCCCGAATAGCCTATCGACTTATTCACCCCCTTATTTGGTGTGCAGAGTTTTATAGTTTGTTATTAAGATTCTTTTCGGGCTGGCCAAGAGGTAGGCTTCTTCGGGCAGCCTTGAGAAATTGCACTGATGCGAACGTGTAGTGTAAGCATGACCGCACAGACAGCGTGGTGCGCGTGAATTGCGATGGTTACGCACTACTATATTGTTACGGGGAAAATTTATTCACCGAGAGCTTGTTTTGCTAACGGCTTAAAGAGCGCAGAGTCATGCAGGCCAACGGGAGAAGCTCGAGAGTCCGACCCACAACAACCACGTTGTCGTCTTCTTCATTTGGGTGCCAATTCAGCTGTGTCGGGGCGGCAGTTCCATACACGTGTCATCACCCCGGCCCGTAAGGCACCGTCTCGGTGCCTGTTAAATGAGCGAGTCGGCGTTGTAGGGCTTGAGACGAGAAACGTGGACTACTTCCGTTCTGGGTGCAGCAGCTGATGAGTTGTTGGTAGCGGCAATCTCGTAGGTCACAGGTGTGACCTGACGAATGACTTGGTAGGGCCCAGCGTATCGCGATAGTAGTTTCTCGTAGAGGCCAGCACGTCGAGATGGGAGCCACAGGAGAACAAGAGATCCCGCAGAAAAAACGGCATCTCTATGTCGACGGTCATAAAGAGACTTCTGTGCTGTCTGCGACGACGATAACCGAGCACGCGCTACCGCGCGTGCTGTGAGGGCACGGGTGAGTGCATCCTGAGCCTACGAGGTGGAGGATGGGTGGTCTGATGCAGTGTGTCGAAGGGCAGTAAGGGATGACGCCCGAAGAGTAGATAAAAAGGGGAGTAGCCCGCTGTTTCATGACGCGACGAGTTATAGGCGAAGGTTACGAACGGAAGAGTTATGTCCCAATCAGTGTGGTCGGTAGATACGTACATGGAAAGCATGTCCGTCAATGTGCGGTTTAGTCGCTCTGTAAGACCGTTAGTCTGATCGTGGTAAGATGTGGTGAAGTTGTGACGGGTAGCACAAGATCGGAGTAGATCATCAACTACACGAGATAGAAAGTAGCGACCACGGTCTCTGAGCAGGTGAGTCGGAGCGCCATGCTGGAGAATAATGTCGTACAGCAGGAAGTCGGCAACGTCGGTTGCGCAGCTGGTTGGTAGCGCTCGAGTGATTGCATACCGAGTGGCATAGTCTGTGGCCACTGCAATCCGTTTACTTCCAGTTGTAGAAGTAGGAAAGGGGCCTAGCAAGTCCAACCCCACTCGATAAAATGGCTCGGCTGGAACTTCAATAGGTTGAAGTAGACCGGCAGGGGGAGTCGTAGGCTTCTTTCGGCGCTGGCAGAGGTCACAAGATGCAACGTAACGGCGAACAGAGCGGTACAGACCCTTCCAGAATACCCGTCGTCGAATGCGGTCGTAAGTTCTGGAGACTCCTAGATGTCCAGAAGTTGGTGCGTCGTGGAATTGTCACAGAACATCCTTTCGCAGGTGATGCGGTACGACGAGTCAAAGTTCCACGCCGTCGGGGTGTAAGTTGCGGTGGTACAAAACGTTGTCTTGAAGCAGGTATCTGCTAAGAGAAGGGTCAGCATAACGCGATTGAAGGCGGTCAATGATAGTGAGCAGCGATGGATCTCGGCGCTGTTCGTCAGCCACGTTCAGAAAGTCAGTGATGGCTAAAACGCAGGCATCCGATTCCAAATAAGTGGAGCTAGGTGAATCAACGGGGTGCCGGGATAAGCAGTCAGCATCGCTGTGCAGCTTTCCAGATTTGTAAACAACCGAGAACGTGTACTCCTGTAATCGAAGTGCCCATCGGCCGAGTCTTCCTGTAGGGTCCTTAAGCGTCGACAGCCAGCAAAGCGCATGATGGTCCAGTGATGACTGTGAACGGACATCCGTATAAGTACGGACGGAATTTCGCAATAGCCCAAACGAGGGCTAAGCATTCCCGCTCAGTGATGGAATAATTTGTTCCGCTGCGACAAAAGGCGGCTAGCGTAGGCTATCACACGGTTGGTGCCATTCTGTATCTGAGCGAGTATAGCACCAATGCCATGGCCGCTTGCATCGTGCGAAGCTCTGTTCGAGCCGCTGGATCAAAATGAACCAACACAGGTGGTGATGTGAGGGCGGTAATTAGCGACTCGAAGGAATGGTTCTGGTCCCTTCCCAAGAAAAGGCCACAATCTTTTTGAGCAGATCCGTGAGGGGCCTAGCAATATCCGCGAAGTTGAAGACAAAGCGGCGGAAGTATGAGCAGATAATTTTGTTTTTTGTTCTGTATTTCTGAATTATAACTTGAAATCTCAGACAAGTATTTCATTAAAGAGCGCGCCGAGACATCAATTTAGAATTAACAAGCTCTAGCGCAATCTAATGCACGCTCGAAAGGAAGGCTGCCTATTCATCATTCGCAGCAGCAGCGTGTTGAATGATCCACTATCGGTAATGAAGAATGCGTGTATTCTCGCTTTTTAGGCCTTTTTAGAGGTTGCAGTGGCTCCGAGTTCAAAGTTATAGCGTGTAAGCAAACCTCTTTCCTGATACTAAAATCGATTCTGCGCACCAGCGTCGGTCTACACAGCCCTTGTTGCCATTCTAATCTTGATTAAATGAACATCATAGTGTGAGGACGAAGTTCAGAGGATGGCGTGGAAATGCAGTTGTTAAGAAAGACGATGAACGTACGAAACGCAATCATACTAACAATACATCTGGTGCACCAGCCTTTACAGCCTCGAAGGAGTGAGGCTATCGTAGGTACGATGTATTTCTGCCAATAATACCACCATATCTTGCCCGAGTATAGCAGTAGAGTAAAGCAGAGCTTACTTTTCAATAGAGCGGTTCATATATAGCCGAAAATGTTGGCTCTTAAGAGTATAATGGTATTAATTATGCGATCATGCAACGTTCAGCCGTACTGTTAAAGATGTTTTATGGTTCTCGACGAAGCCACCAGAAGGTATGCAAGTATTAGATGCACAATATTCATAACTTGTAAGAGGATTGTAGCCTCATCAGTCTCGCGTAGCAACAGAGACAGTATAATAGTCCTTTTCTCATGTGGAAAAAAAATAATATTCCATTTGATTCACCGGGGCCCAAGTATTTTCCATCATCCTTCTTGGAGGCCTCTTTATGTTGAGCGATTAAAAAAGTCGCCTTCAGATATGTCCATACACATGAGATAAGGCATTTTTGAAAAAAAAAAGACACAGTGTGAAATGCAACATCTTTCTGCATAGAGTTTTTATGATTAAACGTACTACCTGACAGCGCACAAAGTTTGTCAGTGATTCGTGTGATTTACTTCATCCGATTCGAGGATATACTATGGATATACGATATGTGAGAATGAAAAAGGTGTAGCTGACTTGCGCTCAGGCACAATGTTCTAACAACGCCTGACAGCTTTCTCCAGAGGTGTGGCTAACCAATATTCAATCTCGTGGAGATTCTCGCCCACAGCCATACCGCTATGCTCGGAGTGGTGCCTGCAAAAATACCCCGTGCACATTAAACTTCATCGGCTAGCCTGCCATCTGCAGCCTTTAAGCAAGCTCATTAGAATTTTTGCATATATCGGACGAATTTATGTTTACACGAATGATTCGGTGTCAGAAAAATTGACGGGTCTTTTTGTGGTACCATCTCAATGAATCTCCGTCGAGTTCAAGACCTCACACGTCACGACATATATAGGCTGTGAGCTCGCCGCTTTTTTAGGCGCAATAGAGTTTAATATGCAAGAACATTCTTGTAAAGTAGACTTTCTGTGACTCTAAGGCGGCTTTTTAACGCGTGCTGAATCAACAACGTACAACTTTCCATGAGTTGAAGCTACAAATGAATGAATGTTGTCATCGCGCCACTAATCAAGAACACGACCTAGTCTAATAATGGCTACCAGCACACTGAGGAATCAGAAACAACCACCTCACCGACGGTGCTGCCCGATGTGCCCAAGATGAAGCGCCCACACTTCTCACACCAGGGTTGCCACTGGTGGCTACGTTTCGCACAATTGGCAAATTTGAGAAGCGCGTGCATGGCGACCTAAATTTATGAATGGCAACACGGCGAATTTCCGGCGATTTTCTGCTTAGATCTTTATTGGGTTACACATTCTTTACTCAGTGTCTTGAAAACTGATGAGCGACACAATCCTTTTTTTTTCTATTTTGTGTAGCTTTCAACCCACCTGTAGAAGGCCCACTTTACGCACATTTGAGTACGTCTGTCTTTCATCTCGCTTGTATATCCAAATTCATCTAGATTCTTGAAGCATTGCTGCACTGGTGCATCCGCCAGCAAGCTCCCAGAAAAATTTAAGTTATTGGATTACTTCAGGTGCTGCTAGGTCGTAGTAGTATACTGTGTATTTAGGTGCTTCAGGAGCTTTAATCATCTTTAAAGTGTCGCTTCTCAAGTGGCTAGGTGACTGTTAGGCAGCGTGTTCCGACCACAGCTCTATCTGTCCCGAATAGCCTATCGACTTATTCACCCGCTTATTTGGTGTGCAGAGTTTTAGTTTGTTGTTAAGATTCTTTTCGGGCTGGCCAAGAGGTAGGCTTCTTCGGGCAGCCTTGAGAAATTGCACTGATGCGAACGTGTAGTGTAAGCATGACCGCACAGACAGCGTGGTGCACGTGCATTGCGATGGTTACGCACTACTATATGATCAATTTCCGTTGTTTTGTAATTAGGTTGCTTGATTATCCGACATGATTCTACTGCGATGAAATTGTCTAAATCTGCAGGAAGGCTGCGCATGCTGTCGCTCACTTTTGATAGCAACTGCTTCGCTAGTGCATGCATGCTCTTTCTCAGGGCTTCCATGGCGAAGCGGGTGCTGTGACTGCAAGCTCCACAAGCTGTTTCAAGTGCGTGATGGAACTCGCATTGAAAAATGTCACTATAGTTTAGGATTTATCGATGGTACTCTACTCTAGTCCATGGGGCTGTATACATAATTAGCAATATAGGCATGCTATATATATATATATATATATATATATATATATATATATATATATATATATATATATATATATATACAGAGAGAGAGAGAGAGAGAGGTGTCTTTTTTGTCAACATTTGAAGAAAAATGGCGATATTCAGCGACTTTTTGCTCGTAGTCTGGCAAATTTTACTCGAAAGTCAGTGGCACCACTGACTGATACATTTGTCAGGAGTCGATGCTGCAAGATAACTTCGTCACATTGCGCATAATGGAACGATTACGAACTTACACTCGTGCTCTAAAGAATCTTGAATCATTACTCAAATTGCAACTGCCATACAAGGTTTTGCGACATGACGTGGGAATGTTGTATCGGCTGCGGGTCAGTGTAACGTTTATCAAGTTATTCAGCTATGGCATTTCCATGACTGACTCATCCAAGTGCGATAATTGCAACTGGGTGAAGACTATTGAGAATTTCTTGTTTCACTGTCTTCAGCGATAACAAGAACACCGGGCTCTTTAGTGTGCCATAAGAATACTCGATGATCAGCCCTTTACTTTACAAAAAAATGTTGGGTGCATGGTCTCACAATGTGTCAGTACATAAAGTCAAACGAGCCCTTTCACAGTACTTGAAGGCACAGAATGACCGTCTTAGTTGTGGCTTAATTAACTCGGTCTTAGCCGGTCATGGCTTAATTAGCTTTGACATATCATGTACCAGCTGAATTAGCTAGGTATAACACCTAGCCAATCAACTAAGCAGACGGGTGCACGGGCTTGGGAGTAGGCGATGAAGAGGACGAAGAGGGAACGCGCTGGCTGAGTAGAACGCTAGGATGTACTGGCCGACCATGATAATTGATTACACGCGTAGCCTCAGTAATTAGTCCCGGCCACGGTATCATATGGGGCTCGGCCAGAATGAATCTTCTAGGCCACAGTGCTGATTATCGTAAAAATGCCTATTGCAGACATTAAACGCTTGAAAATGAAATTAAACAGCCCGTGCTTCTAAAACATAACGTTCATAAACGTTTCTGAGTCAGTTATTGCTTAGGTGCATGACCTTTTGCACTCAGCGGAAGGACAAACAAATGAAAGAAGATGCCTTTCGTTTAAAAACACCACCCAACTTTGTCGACATCGTAACCAATGAAGTGCAGCGCGAGCTGACGTATGGATTTCACCTTTTCGTACTACTAGATCATTCAAAAGAGGGCGTCTCCTGATCTTGGAGATGTCCGGAGTTCACCTAATTCGGGCTATCCTGAATAGCACACTTTATGGGTACTTTCGTGGTAATGTGAGGGTATGGAGCGTGTGTATGCGTAACATTGGCCGTTGTAAGGTTTTCAAGGACATCCACAACTACAGTAACGGGATACGCAGTACGCCATAATTCACCATTTTCTCTGCGTACTCACAGCGCGTCTGAAACGCAATACGCGCACCTACATTGCTGTACACATTGTTGATTATCTGAATAATGATGATGATGATGAAAATTATAATGGCTGAAACCTTTGGATTTGTTCTATGCGTCGGGAATTCTCACCCACGAACAATGCCGATGTTTGAGCGACGCGGGTTATTTGACGTCATCTCGTTAAATGAAGCTGGCTAGACACGCTCGAAAAGCAAGATTTCAAATAGCGGGTAATATAATCTGCTGCAACAACGTTAAAGAAAGTAGTCCACCGAACACACCAGATTTCAAGAGTTAAAGTCTGTGCAAACAAAATAAAAACGGCGTGTTTCTTCATCCACTGAGCCATGTTATATAAGAAGAGTATCTTGCACCTCTACGTTTTTAAAAAGAGAAGTAGAGAACGTTTTATGTAATTACTCGTCTGATCATCTGTACAAGTTGGTGATATTGTTACGGGGAATAAAGTATGCACTGGTGAGCAAAAGCGTACTGGCGAATATACTGGCGAGCTAATGCGTACGACGCTGCTGTAGTCCGAGCACGTTCCCGTTCAGCACTTCGTCGTCGTCCTCCTCAGGCATCTACTTAGCCCGTGACATTACCCGCCGGCGGCAGAAGCACCGTCCCGGTGCGATCAATCCTTGAGGCGTGAGAAGTATGGTTTAAGCCGTGAGACGTGCACTATATCAGTCGGGACTGAAGCTGGTACTGACGTGGTATGGAGCGGAGCTATCTCATAGGTCACGCTGGTGACCTTGCGTATGACGCGGTAGGGGCCAACGTAACGGGACATTAGTTTTTCGCTGAGACCAAAACGACGTGATGGGAACCACAGCAAGACGAGTGACCCCGGAGAGTACTGCACGTCGCGGTGCCGGCGATCGTAAGCACTCTTTTGGTTGAGCTGCGAGGCACATAAACGATCCCGGGCGACTTGGCGGGCGATGCCAGCTCGGGCCAGGGCATCACGAGCATAAGCAGTCGATGAGGGGGCGTCAGATTGGAGCATAGTGTCTATGGGCAAAGGCGGGTCATAACCGAACAGTAGGTAAAAAGGGGAAAATCCAGCTGTATCATGACGTGAACTGTTGTACGCGAAGGTAACGAAAGGTAAGTGGATGTCCCAATCTTTGTGATCTTTGGAGACGTACATCGCTAACATATTCGTCATGGTACGGTTGAGGCGTTCCGTGAGGCCGTTGGTTTGCGGATGGTACGCTGTAGTGAACTTCTGGTGGGTAGAGCAGGATCGCAGGAGCTCGTCGACTACTTTAGATAGAAAACAGCTGCCGCGGTCGGTGATCAACTGACGAGGAGCACCGTGACGCAGAATGATGTCATGAAGAAGAAAATCGGCTACATCAGTAGCGCAGCTGGTGGGGAGGGCGCGTCTAACGGCATACCGCGTTGCGTAGTCGGTAGCAATAGCAATCCACTTATTACCGGTGGCCGACACGGGAAAGGGTCCTAGAAGATCGAGGCCGACTCGGGAAAATGGCTCATCTGGTACTTCAATGGGCTGGAGGGTACCAGCAGGTCTCAGAACAGGTGTCTTGCGGCGCTAGCAGAGGTCGCATGCCGCAACGTATTGTCGCACAGAACGGTAGAGGCCAGGCCAAAAGAATCGGC
The DNA here is from genome assembly GCF_013339725.1 of Rhipicephalus microplus. NCBI lineage: Eukaryota > Metazoa > Arthropoda > Arachnida > Ixodida > Ixodidae > Rhipicephalus > Rhipicephalus microplus. Next base: position 253,259,110 of record NC_051165.1, read on the forward strand.
GGCGAATGCGGTCATACGTGCGTGACACCCCTAGGTGTCCAGCGGAGGGGGCATCATGCAGCTGGGCCAAAACGTCTGAGCGAAGATGCACAGGAACAACGAGTAAAAGCTCAGAACCATCAGGGCGGGTGTTGTAGCGGTGCAAGATGTCGTTGTGAAGAGCGAACAGTTGTAAGGAGTGGTCATGGTGGGGAGAGTGCAGACCATTGATAATAGCACGCAAAGGGGGGTCGCGGCGTTGTTCAACAGCTATGTCGGTGAAGTCGGTAATTGAAAGAACGATGGCCTCTTGCTCATCTTCCCTCGTGTCAGGGGGATCGACTGGGTAACGGGACAAGCAGTCGGCGTCCTTGTGAAGTTGTCCGGAGTTATAGGATACGGAAAAAGTGTACTCTTGTAAGCGCGGCGCCCAGCGACCAAGGCGTCCCGTAGGGTCCTTGAGTGAGGAGAGCCAGCAAAGCGCGTGGTGGTCGGAAATAACTGAGAATGGTCGGCCATACAGGTACGGTCGGAATTTCGCAATGGCCCATACGAGAGCTAAGCACTCGCGTTCTGTGATGGAATAATTTTGTTCCGATCGCGACAACAGTCGGCTTGCATACGCGACGACGCGGTGCATGCCTTGTTGCCGCTGCGCGAGCACTGCGCCTATGCCGTGGCCACTGGCGTCAGTACGAAGCTCCGTGGCGGCAGATGGGTCGAAGTGTGCTAGGACTGGTGGATTGGTGAGAATATCAACGAGCGACGAGAAGGCGTTTGCTTGCTGTTGGCCCCAGGTGAATGCGACATCCGTTTTGAGGAGGCATGTTAGAGGACGGGCTACTTCAGCAAACTTCTCGACAAAACGACGGAAATAGGAGCACAGTCCCAGAAAACTTCGGACGTCCTTGGCTGAGTGGGGTGTGGGGAAGTCGCGAACTGCTCGGACTTTCGCAGGGTCCGGTTGAACGCCCGCAGCGTTAACAAGATGGCCGAGCACGCAGATTTGGCGTTGCCCAAAGCGGCATTTGGACGAGTTAAGTTGCAAGTTGGCACGTCGAAAAACATCAAGCACTGCGGACAGACGGGTAAGATGGTCGTCGAAAGTAGTCGAAAAAACAATAACGTCGTCAAGATAGCAGAGGCAGATGGTCCACATCATGCCTCGAAGGAGAGAGTCCATCATGCGTTCAAATGTCGCGGGGGCATTGCATAATCCAAAAGGCATCATCTTGAACTGATAAAGTCCATCAGGAGTCACGAAGGCCGCCTTCTCTCTGTCTTTGTCGTCCACAGCGATCTGCCAGTAGCCTGAGCGAAGGTCTATTGAAGAGAAATATTTGGCACCGTGCAAGCAATCGAGTGCATCATCTTTGCGCGGTAGGGGATATACATCTTTCTTGGTAATATGGTTGAGATTGCGGTAATCAACACAGAATCTCCAGCTATTGTCCTTCTTTTTAACAAGTACAACGGGTGAGGACCAGGGGCTAGATGAGGGTTCGATTATGCCCTTATCAAGCATTTTATTGACTTCTCGCTGTATAATAGCACGCTCCGGGGCCGACACACGGTAGGGTCGTCGGCGAATGGGTCGAGCGTCACCGGTGTCGATGCGATGGGTTACCACGGATGTCTGGCCCAAATTACGGTCGCCGAAGTCAAAGATGTCCTGATAAGAAGCAAGCACACGGCAGAAAGCAGAGACTTGTTCAGAGGTGAGCTTGTCAGATAGCATTGGCTTGAAAAGGTCGGAACAGGAACGTGACGAGAACGACGTTGATGAAAAATCGGGTGGCGAATCGGTGGTTAGAGCAGAAACTGTGTGGTCGACCAGTGGTGTAAGATGCGCAAGTGACGTGCCGCGAGGAATAACTTGCGCTGAGAGGCCGAAATTGAGGACGGGAAACGAAGTTCGGTTGTCCTTAACGGTAACCACCGTGTTGGGAAGTGCAACATTGCGTGTCATGGTGACGTCAGAAATTGGGGCAGCAACATAATCACCATCAGGTACTGCAGGATATGGCGAGAGTTGGACTTGGACTGCGGCTTGCGGCGGAAGTCTAAGGAAATCGACAGAGCATAGACGAGGTGGGCTGGTAGAGACGGTCTCCGAAAAGGATGGTAGTTCGAGCCGAAGAAGACCTTTGGAACAATGAGCGCAGCGTGTGAAGTCAGAAAGTCGAGTCCAAGGATGAGGTCATGAGGGCAATTTTCCAGTACAGCGAACAGAACTGAAGTTTGATGCTCAGAAATTGTTAATTGCGCAGTGCACATTCCAAGCACAGCAGGAGTACTCCCATCCGCTGTACGAACGGTAGGTGCAATCGAAGGCGTCAGAACTTTTTGGAGGCGGCGTCGGAGGTCTGAGCTCATCACAGATATTTGTGCACCGGTATCAATAAGAGCAGTTATAGGTAAACCATCAACGAGAATTGTAAGGAGGTTGCACCACTGGTCGGGAGTAATCAGAGGATTTGCAGTCCGAGTCGTGTATGCAGCGTCACCTCCGGGGGCTGCACCGGCTAGTTTTCCGAGCGACGGTCGTAGGGAGACCGAGAACGACGGGTTTGGGGCGAGGGGGACTGACGACGCATGGGCGATGGTGAGCGGCTGGTCCGACGTTCTGGATTATGCTCTGCACCTGTCTCAGCACGGTAGGACGGGGCATAAGGTGCACGTTCAGAGCGAGGCCGCCAGTCATAGAAGCTCGGTCGAGGTGATGAGGTCCAAAGGCTGCGGCAATGGCGAGCGATGTGTCCTATCCGATGGCACGTGAAACATATGGGCCGATCATCATGAGTGCTGTCATTCAGCTGGGTTTCGTCGTGGCGCGAATGTGCGGTTCGGAGTGGCAGCCGCAACAACTGGAGCCGAGCTGGAAGTAGCAGGGGCATTTTGATGAGGTGGCGAAATGCCCATATTCGCGATCTCTTGGCGAACCATGGCCTGTATCATTGAAACAGCATCGAGGTTGTGTCCTGGCGCGCTGACGCTAGACATAGCGGGAGCCATAGCCTCGAGTTCCCTACGGACTATTCTGGTAACGTTTTCTGGCACTGGCGGTTGGTGTAGTGTGGGAAAATCTTCGCAAGAGGACGTAGCCGCCACGTTGGGAAGGTGGTCAAATCGGTGAACTATGCGCCTACTTTTTGCTTGTTCGAAGCGACGACATGCTTCGATGACCGGCTCCACCGTCGAGCAGTCCTTGCACAGGACAAAAATTGAAGGCGTCATCCGCAATTCCTTTCAGGATGTGTCCGACTTTGTCCTCATCGAGCATGTGCTTGTCGACCTTGCGGCACAAAGCCAACACGTCCTGGATGTACGCGGTGTACGGCTCTGTGGATGTCTGGGCGCGAGTCGCAAGCTCTTTCTTTGCGACCACTTGACGTCCGATGGGTTTCCCAAACAGATAGCGCAATTTCTGCTTACAGACGTCCCAGCTAGTCAACTCTTCCTGATGTGTCTCGTACCAGAGTTTTGCCGTGCCATGCAAGTAGAAGATGATGTTCGCCAACATAAGCGTCGGACCCCAATGGTTGCTGCTGCTGACGCGCTCATATTGAACCAGCCAGTCATCGACGTCTATGCCACTTGTGCCGTTGAATGGACCTGGGTCACGAGGTTGCACCACAACGATCGGCTGCGGGGCTGATGAATCTTATTGACATTGAGTAGCCTGGTCAGTCATCGTGGTAGCTGCAATGCGCCGTCCGCTGCGAAGATCCAGCTCGTTGGGCTGTATAGCGAGTGGTACCCCGCACCTCCACCAATGATGTTACGGGGAATAAAGTATGCACTGGTGAGCAAAAGCGTACTGGCGAATATACTGGCGAGCTAATGCGTACGACGCTGCTGTAGTCCGAGCACGTTCCCGTTCAGCACTTCGTCGTCGTCATCCTCAGGCATCTACTTAGCCCGTGACAATATCAAAACATAAGTAGCTCTGTTGTCTCTGAAATGAGTTTCATAGGCCATTCTCTATTTTTTTCATTAGTGGAATACAAACTAGACTTTGGTTAGTCTGTCTCTGTTATGGTCTAATCATGACAAACAGTGCTTGAGAAACTAAGTGACTAGGGCGAGAATGCTTGCATGGTTTCTTGTAATATATAAAAACAAAAAAGTCACGCCTATTTTGAGTATGTGCCTGAGTGGGTGCGCGCGTGTGCATGAGAGTTCAAATAAAAAGTGAATTGGCGTGTTTTTTAAAAAAAACGCAGTTTCTTTTTTCTTGGAAAACAGACGTTTTTTTTCCAAGGGGTGATAGAGAATATCAAGCTTTGTATAACTAAGTCATATGCATTAAGAACAGTTAGATTAATAGCCTTGCCTAATTCTTTAGATATAACAAGGTCTGAAAAGGATGTCACGCAAGATATTAAAAAACGTCTGGAGTGGCATGTGTGAAATCGAATTACAGTCAGCAGTTTACATTTGAATTGTTGACTTGCAGGAACATTCAAACAAACATTTTGATCTTGTTCACTTTACTCTTTGACTCAGTAGTTTTAGTCACACGCTTCCGCTATTTTACCTACGTTGCGGGATATCACACGCAAATGAACAACAATGTACACGTAGTGAAATGCAGATCACAGCAGTCAAAAGAAACTCCGATATCTGACGTCGCAGACGAAGGCCGTACAAGCTCTTTTAGGCTTCCTGTGATTTACTGACCTTTTTGTGCGACTCCAAAAGGAACGCTCACGTGTGTATGTGTGTGTGCGTGCGTTTGCATTTTAATTACGTCAAGAGTTTGTATTTTAAATACGTCACGTGACTCACCCTTCTGGCGTTACTCACTAGAAGAGGAACAGCAGAAGAGGACGGCCTGCTGTTTTTTTTTTCAGTTTTAGAAGGCTGTTTAGTGGCTTTTTCAACACTGCGAACGTGAGGGAACTAACCAATTTCAAGAAATTGTAAAACTATGTCCCGTCAGCTTTCATTACGATGGATTGTGTTCGTCTAGTTTACAATGTACACGTCGCGTAGTGCACCGTTATCGTGTAAATTTAGATGAATGTAAGAGGGGTCGTCATACTCTTAATTTGTTCATATTCTGATTGTTAGAAATTTGTCGTAATGGATATTATTATTCCTTATTTTTTGCAGTACGTCGTTGTAGGTACATACATTGCAAAGATCGTTCGTCGTGTATGAGGTAAATGATGTTCACTCCCAAGAATAAACAACGATTACTTAATGGAAACAAGGGAGGCCAAGCTCGTTCTCGAGGAACTGAAAGACCAGCGACAACTCGTCGCCAGGGCCAAAAGGGTAGTCGAGGCCAGAGGATTCCTGGACTAAGAAACCCTCCCACCTTAGGGTGATACTGTTCTTCGCTCGGAACACTGTTTCTAAATGAACGTTTATTTCTCTCTCACTCCCGCACTTAACACTTCATTTTTTGCGTGATTGGGCTTTAAACTGAAAAGCTTACTAAAGGGGACACAGGCTCCGCCTAAATGCTTCGGGAAACTTAGCGGTGGTTTTAGACTCTTCCGGTAAGATAACACGCATGACGCGAGTAGTCGAGTTTAAATTCAAGCCAATGCGAGAACCTGTGATAACACCGGAAGTTTCGATCACTCATATGTAAAAGAATACGTGTTATGACGACCTTCAGTTTTATCGATGGTCGACTACTGTGGACGCCAATTTTTTGTAAACTGAGGGCCACAGTCATTTTTTTTCTTGGTTCCAGCTCCTAGAATAAAGAGTTCATCTTCACCGGTTTGAGTATTTGCTTTTTTTGCCACCACAAGCTCGTGACAATAATACTCAAAGAACCAAAACAGAATACGTTGCATAGCAAAAAATTTGAACTTCGCAGCTCATAGAAGTAGGAAGAAAAGTCATATAAAAAGGACGACACCACGCGGGACATTGACGTATATACGGCTTCGAGCGAACGTCTCGAAAGTACAGGCTGACGTGACTTTATAGCCGCGGGCAGGAGCACTTTTCTCGATCGGCGTTCGGCGATTCGCCGCATCGTTTACACCGGAGTGATGATCTAGAATGGTCGTGTCGACTGGACCCTTCAACATTCCTGCGCGAGTAATGTGCAGCCTCGAGATCGTTCACCAGTAAAAGCCCCCTTCCGGAAAAGTTTCGCGGTCGAGCGGCCTATACACTAAATTTTTCCCGCGTGCGATTCATTGGAATTCAAAAGAGCAGCCGCGCTACCGCTCCCGTTTTGCGTTTCCGTTATTTCTCTACTTCTACCGCAGACGCACTTTTTGTGCCGACGCAGCGGCAGTAAACGACACGCCGTAAAATGGCCGGGGCCCCTGCCATGCCGTCGAAACGATAAACGAGTGTATATCTACGACTCCGTCTCTTATTTCTTCATTTCAGCCAGGACAGGCATGGTGGTCGAAAAGGTTTTAACATTTCACGACAGCCGAAGTGATGAGAGAAGCAAACGAGGCCAACGACAGCCTCACGGCGTGTAAGAAAAGAAAGAGGCGAAAGAAAAACCACAGAACCTCTTCTTCCCCTCATTCAACAATTAGTTCGACTTCCATTCTTTTCCTATCAAATTTGTTCGGCCGTGGAGTGCACAATGCACCACCGGCGCCAACGCCAGTGTTGCACAAAAATAGACACAGAGATGCAGCAGCACTCGCTCACCGCACAGCAGTTGGTCACATCTGCTGAGCTCAGCGCCGACCTAATTTCGGGGATTAGCGTTCTGCGGTTCGGCAGTTTTATTCGGTTAGGCGGAGGCTCTGTCCTTTGCTGAAAGCCTGTACTCTTTTCCTTCCTCTCGCTCCTTCGTCTACTCCTCGCTGGCGCACTGTGTCCAACGGAGTGAAGAGTGAGTGCTATGCGGTGCACACTAGATGTGGCCAAAGTGCTGTCTCCACGCTGCCGCGGACTGCGAAGAAGGCGACTGAGTGCTTGGGAAACATGTCTGCTCGAGTGGCTTTCAACGGCGTTGAAAACTTTCTTTGAAGGCGCCGGCTGTGCACTGTCGACTTCGTCTTTCCAGGGACGTTGCATTCTTTTGTTTCGCGAGTGGCACGAGACACTGGAGCGTCTCGACGAGCGTCGCTGGACAGAACATCTGTTACTGGCGCCTAATTAAAAGCAAGTAAACACCCCTTGACGGCGTCTTCGGTGAAACGACGCCCGACATTGTGACGGTGGAAAATGAACAAATGCCTCTCACGCGAAACTGGCAGCGAGAATTTCTGGTTTTTAAAGGCCGGCGGACGGTCTTTTTGTCGGAAGTGTTCGGCCGAGGACGCACATGGTGCCGCATCTAGCCATACAGGGACATGTGGGAAGAGAAGAAAGGTATTCATGAACGTCAAGCCATGCGCACAGAAAAGAACATTGAAAGCATAACTGTTCATTCTCCCTCCCTCCCACCCCCCCACCCCCCACTTCACCACAACATACACACGCTATTACGATCGTCTGAAATTTCATCGACAACATCTGGAGGACTTGTCTAGTTTACTTTCATGTGGGTAATTACGAACAATAGTACACTATCAACTGGAAGTAATTTCCTGAAAAAACTCCTAATGGCAAATAATTGAGTTAACGTTAGTACCCGTAGTTTCTGATATTGCTTGATTTGCACGTCCTCAGATAAAAAGATGAATGGAGAGATAGGGATACTTGCGAGATATAATAACAGATTCGCGTCCTGCTTGCTACTCCTGGCGTCGGGAAAAATTGCTAAAGGAACAAAAAATACGGAGAAAATAGTGGAGCAATGAAAGTGAAAGCAATTGCACTAATACTCCTAAGCTTAGTGACAGAGGCACGTAAATTCATAAAAAAAAGCCTGTGACTTCGTATAAGAAGCTGACTAAGACTTCTGAGAGAGAGAAAGAAAGAGAAAGAGAGAAGGTTTGCTACTGAACCTCACCGTAATTCTCAATGACGAAATATATCAGAATGTCTGCAGATCTGCTGATACGATGAGTGCTTGCTATAAGACGCACAGCTATAAACCACATGTGCAAGCCAGCATTCCAGTGATTGGGGGGGTTCAGATAGTCTGCAATCAAAAAAGGGAGACAAACACACACACAGACACACGAATGCAATAGAAATGTCCTAGCTGGACCCGCGGAACGAGGCCGTGTCCTGACAGTGGCTCCTAGCGACGACGTCGTGATCGGTCAATTACCGGAAATCTCGTCTCGACGAATTCTTTCACGGTGCGCTCAAGCTGCGCGACCCAGTTGAGGCCTCGCGAGACGGTTTGTATTGCGTTTCCATGGAGACCGGTATCCTGACAATGGGCGGACGGCTGGCCTGTGAAACGGGCCCCTAATTGCCACCCCATCTTAAGTTGGAAGTCAATGACTGGCCGTGAGGTTCCTACCAATAGTTGGAGTATGCTTGTACAGTCTTCGGAGAAAAAAGAAAACACGCACCAGTAAGGACCTCCAAAGAAGTCGCGAGGGAAGGAAGAAATGATGAAAACTGAACAGTCATCTCCAAAATGAAAGGACGTACGACCTGAAAGATAACATGAGACAAAGAGAGGCACAGCTGTCTTTGTCTGATGTTCGTCCTTGTCTCATGTGACCTCATGCTGTCCTCTCTTTCGTAAGCTCCACCTGCAGTCATCGCTGTCTGAGCCAGCGAAAATTTGCATAGGCGATTCCTCGCACATTTCTGTGACGTCAAGCGAGCTTCGCGTATTTCAGCTATGAGTTTTTCGCTCATACAGAGACATGTTCGTGTCCCTTTTTTTTTTTTCGGTAGAAAATCTTGAACTTCCTGCCAAACTTCCGCAAAGATTTTGATATCACTACGCGTGGAATGGCACTATATTCGATAGAACGACAAGCTTATATTTAATCATATGCGTAGTACTTACATTGTCTGCAAAAAAGCACGTGCAATTACAACAGAGACCACCTGGCACTACTCGATTCCAGAGATGAATGAAGGGGGCGCCTCAGTTTTAGCGAAAGATCTTGTATTCATTCTTAGGCTGTAACTATAGTAACTATGTTGGTTCTGGTTTACTGTAATTGTAATCAACTACAGAGCACGGTGGTCATACTAATCGTATGAAAGCATGAAGTATAGATAAAAAAACATGGCTTAGTCTTCTTGGTAGCGTGCACAAAGTGTACAACAAATGCTTCAACACCCAGGCACGTGAAGGAGACCTGATTCTCTCATTACTTCCGCTATAAGCTTACGAGTTGCCAAAAAGCACTTCTACTCGTTTTTCCGTTATCGTTTGTTATGTTATCCCACTCAAGAGGACATAGTTATAGATCGATTTCTTCCGCATCTACAGTGCAACGACAAGATGTAAGTGATAGCTGAGAATGTCGCCTCACTAATGCATGTGAAATTTAGTGCTGCCCTGGCAATCTTCTTTGAAGTGACCTCATGCTTCAGTCAGATAATGTTACGTGTCGACTGTGTAACGTTACGCAAAGTAAATGCTTCTGTTGCGTGTATCGTCGTCATATTTCGCTGATACACGGATGCAACGTTACGATGATGCATTTTTGAAGCTTGAGATTTTTATGACTGTTCTGTGTTTGAAGTTTTGGGGAATGTGCAAGCTTCAGACCTGCTATATGCTTATCAGCACGTCTTAAGCTGTAGGTTTCTTAGAAACGCCTTTCACCATTGTCTTAGACTGCCTCACATCTGGTTTTAAAAACAAATACTCAATAGCTGTACAATCAGAAACACCCCCGCAGATAACAGTAACAGTCATACCTTATGTGCATAAAGTAGCCCATAATCTTGAAAAAAAAATGCGGGCAGGACTAGCATTGGGGCGCTTTTTTTTTGCCAAAAATAAGCTAGGTAGCATGTGTCAGGAGGTAAAGCGAAAGATAAAGACAAAAAAAATGTAGAAGCAACGACAGAAGTTTGTTGATTGCTGGGATGGTGATGTGTATGAGACTCCTCTTTCCTGCGCTCATTGTTACAATGACCAAATGAGGTGGTGTGCTAATAACCACATGCGCAAGCATGAGGTCAAGCAATACTAGGTCTCGCGCAGCGTACAAAATTGTGAAAAGAAATAGTTGACACGAAAGATGCGCACTCGCAACTAAGCTTTATTTTGTGTTCATTGCACGTATGAAGCCTAGAAACCACGTGATACCAACAGCACCGCCAATGTCATACAAGATAAAACCTTGTGTCTTGTATGACAACGTAACGAGTGTTCATAAAAAGCTAGAGATAGTCAACTATCTCTTCAATGTAGTGATTGCGGCTGCTAGCCATCTTTGAACTATTCAACTTTCTTGTGAAAATGCATTGATGAACATGCGCGCCTCATTTTCTAAGCGCAGCATACCTACAACGTTGGTGAGACATGTGTCAGCCGCTCCTCGATTTCCCTCGTTCCGAAAGAGTTGGCATTTCTTTCTGAGCATATTTATATAGCGGCTCAGCTTTCGTGCGCGTTTTATATTTTTGCTTTTTTGTTTCCTCAAGATGTGGTGAACTATATATATATATATATATATATATATATATATATATATATATATATATATGAGATATAGAGATCTAACAGACAGTAATGCCAAGGAATGTACAGGGGAAGTTATTAGAACTTAGAACCAATGAAATGTAAATAAGAAGAAAGAAAAGTGGGTGAAAAAATAACCAACCGTGAGCAGCAATTGAACCTACGACCTTCGAATAACGCGTTCGATGCCCTAACCACTGAGCTACCACAGCGGCCTTCCCTCCATTCACTTTTTTGGGTTTATATGTGAATTTAGCCCCGCCTCGGTGATCTAGTGCCTAAGGTACTCGGCTGCTGACCCGCAGGTCGCGGGTTCGAATCCCGGCTGCGGCGGCTGCATTTCCGATGGAGGCGGAAATGTTGTAGGCCCGTGTATTCAGACTTGGGTGCACGTTAAAGAGCCCCGGGTGGTCGAAATTTCCGGAGCCCTCCACTACGGCGTCTCTCATAATCATATGGTGGTTTTCGGACGTTAAACCCCACAAATCTAATCTATTATAAGTGAATTTAGAAGTAGGAGTGACAGTCAGCGCCATCTATAAGCCAAACGACGAGTGTGAAAACACTCCTATGTGCATGTTTGGCGTCACGTAGCACGTGAACTTATTATGAGCGGGCAGCGGAATAATTGTCCCTCTTATACAACCTAAACACACCAAGTCTGCTACTACGAGACCCTCATTCAATGAAATAAAGGAAAGGAGTGTATACCTAAGGGCTCGTTTTTTCGTGTTTTAACACAATATTAATGAGATCTAACAGACAGTAATGCCAAGGAATGTACAGGGGAAGTTATTAGAACCAATGGAATGTAAATAAGAAGAAAGAAAAGTGGATGAAAAAATAACCAGCCGTGAGCAGGAATCGAACCTACAACCTTCGAATAACGCGTTCGATACTCTAACCACTGAGCTACCACAGCGGCCTTCCTTCCATCCACTTTTTTGGGCTTATATGTGAATTTTGAAGTAGGAGTGTCAGTCAGCGCCATCTATAACCCAAGCGACGAGTGTGAACCACTCTTTTTATGCGCATGTGTGGCGTCACGTAGCACGTGAACCTATTACGAGCGGGCAGCTGAATAATAGTCCCTCGTATACAACCTAATGACACCAAGTCTGCCAGTACGAGACCCTAATTAATAAATAAGTGAAAGAAGTGTATACCTAAGGGCTCGTTTTCCGTGTTTTGATACAATAATGATGAGATCTAACGGACAGTAATGCCAAGGAATGTACAGGAGAATTTATTAAAACCAATGAAATGTAAATATTAAGAAAGAAAAGTGGGTGAAAAAATAACCAGCCGTGAGCAGGAATTGAACCGACGACCTTCGAATAACGCGTTCGATGCTCTAACCACTGAGCTATCACAGCGGCCTTCCATCCATCCACTTTTTTGGGTTTATATGTGAATTTAGAAGTTCTAAGTTCACATATAACTTCTAACATAGGAACTTCAAAATTCACATATAAACCCAAAAAAGTAGATGGAGGGAAGGCCGCTGTGATAGAATTTGAAAATGAAAGACACTTCAGTGGCGAATTGAACAAAACGCATACTATTTGCACTAGCCTCTAGATACTCAGACCATTTTTTTATTTTTCCCCATACTAATTAATAATTAATTCTTAAGTACCTATTGTATCACACTATGGGCTGGAAACCCAAAATATGCACACTGAGATGCAGAGCACTTCCAGAAACCACTGACTAAATTGTTTCCTGTACGGTACATCTAGCGCTGTTATTTTTTCCGCGTTGTAAAGGAAGCCTATAGCAGCACTATAGCTGTGCGCTTGTGGTCCGTCACAAGGCTTCTGTTCACATTTCACGAGCTTTCTCTACAACGTGGAAAAAATAACAGCGGGAGAGGAATCATACAGAAAACAATGTATTCGGTGGTTTCTGAGAGTGGTCTACATCTCATTGTTCATATTTTGGGTTTCCAGCCCATAAGTTAAAAATAGGTAATTAAGAATCATTATTTAGTTAGGGTGGAGAGAAATAAAAAATAGCCTGAGTATCTACAGGCTAGTGTGAGTAGTATGCATTCGGTTCAATTCGCCTCCTAAGTGACTCACTTTCAAATTCTTGGCTCAAATTTACACACACACACACACACACACACACACACACACACATATATATATATATATATATATATATATATATATATATATATATCTATATATATATATATATATATATATATATATTGTAGCGAAGCCTCCGAACTATGAAATGGGTCGAACTCTTGCGTACCTTCTAGTGGGGCTACCCAACAAGGACGCCGCTCGCGCTGGGAGCCCGTGCTTTGCTGTGACTGTCGCCATTGCATATTCTCGCTCGTTGCCGGCTAATAAACGCCTTAACAATTTGGTGGAGAGTGCTGCGATCCCTGTCTATGCCTTTGGAGCTACGATCACGTACCCTGCCATCTACTATGTACCAAGACGCTTCTCAGCAAACGCCTCCTCCAATGCCACCCCCTTGTCCCGGTGTCCCCAGAATCCGCGATCCACCCATCTTCACTGGCGCTGATGGCACTGACGTGGAGGACTGGCTCGCCATTTACGACCGCGTGAGCGTCCCCAACAAATGGGACGAGGACGGCAAGCTGACAAACTTGGTGTTTTACCTTGCCGGTGTCGCCAGTTTGTGGTACAACAACCACGCGTCCGATTTTGCCACCTGGTCCGATTTCAAGACCGCAATCGTCAACGTCTTCGGCCGCCCTGCTGTTCGCAAGCTGCAAGCCGAGCAGCGCTTGCGTGAACGTGCTCAGGAGGCTGGTGAGTCATTCACCAGCTATATTGAAGATGTCCTGGACCTATGCAACAAATCCAATCACACCATGTCCGAGTCTGACAAGATCCGAAACATCATGAAAGGCATCGACGATGATGCCTTCACGATGCTGCTCGCCAAAAACCCCGGCACGGTGGCTGAGGTCATCACACTGTGCCAGAGCTACGAGGAGCTCCGCCGGCAGCGTTCGATGACCCGACGCTCCCCACCACGAGCTGCAACGCTTGCTGGCTTGGAGGCCAGTTGTGACCAAGTGGCGTTGATGGCAGAACTGAAGTCCTTTATCCGTGAGGAAATCGCGCGTCAGTTCTCCCTCCTGCCCTTTTCCCACCAACCTGCTGTTCAACAATCGGCTACTACCCTTCTCCCTCCCATCCGCCGAGCGATTGAACAGGAAATAGCGGAGGTAATGCCTGCTTACCACCCCCAACAGCCTCCGGCTCCTGCGTCCCTGAGTTACGCGCAAGTGGTCGCCAGGCCACCCCAAGTCGTTCAAGCACCCGCCCCTCTGACCTACGCTGAAGCTGCTGCACGACCTCCGTCCGTTGCAGCGGGTATGCCCGCTACGTATGTTGACGTAACCCCTCAGCCTCAGCTTCAGTCCACCATGCAGCCACCGTTCCGTCCATCAGCCCTTGCGACATGGGTGAGACCTACCCCGGTGAACAGATGGCGCACACCCGACAACCGGCCCATCTGCTTTGCCTGCGGTTACGCCGGTCACGTGGCCCGTTATTGCCATCGCGTACAGCCGGCTCCAATTTCTTCACCTGTTGCTGGCCAACTCAGCCGTCCTTATCGCGAAGAACCGCCGTCTATTCCCCCTCAATCTCGCCCAGGTCCGTCTCGAAGATCACCGTCTCCACGACGCCGTTCCCTGTCTCCCATGCGGCCAAGTGCGGCATCTCATGAGCGGGGAAAACTAGTCGTCGCAGTCCCTGAGGCAAGGACTGCGACGCTATCGCAATGTGAAAGCCCTCAGAGCAGCCCCTCGAATGTCATTGACGTGCTTGTGGACGGTGTTTGTGCATCGGCTCTTATTGACACTGGAGCTGCCGTATCAGTTATGGACGAAAAACTCTGCCGCTTACTTCGAAAAGTGACGACGCCACTTTCTGGGTTATCCCTTCGTACTGCGAGTTTGCACCGGATTCATCCTACAGCAGGGTGCACAGCTCGCGTTGTCATCCAGGACGTTCTGTATGTCGCCCAGTTCATCGTCATTCAGGCATGCTCTCATGACGTCATCCTGGGATGGGACTTTCTCTCCCGCTATGACGCCGTCATCCATTGTGCCGCTGCCGAAATTGAGCTCTCACCCTTCTCGCATTTGACGCCAGAAGACAGTCCCCCGACACTGAGCAAGATTCTAACGAGAGACGATACAACAGTGCCTCCAAACTCGACGATGGCTGTGTCTGTCTACTGCGCTGGTCTCTCCGACACCATTGGACTTGTTTCGCCATCTGACCGCGCTTGCAGCAGGAAAGGGTTGCTAGTACCTTTCGCGACCATGCAGGTCAACCAGGGCAACACTGCTATTTTTGTAACCAACCCGTTCCCGTACGCTGTTACCTTGCTTCGAGGGGAATGTCTCGGCAGAGTGGAACCAGTCGACGACGCACAAGTCCTGGACGTACCCGATGACACGCGCGCTCCCAGGTCGTGTACCATCAATGCTGTTTCCACTTCTGATTCGTCGTCTGCTGATGTATTTGGCCCCTCCATCGCTGACAACCTTACGGCCGTACAGCGTTCCCAACTTCTGGACCTGTTACAAGAATATCGTTCTTCTTTCAATGTCGGGCGAAGTTCTCTCGGTCGCACGTCCGTTGTTACGCATCGCATCGACACTGGTGACCATCCACCTTTACGGCAACGTCCATATCGCGTGTCGCCTGCTGAACGTCGAGTAATTAATGATCAGGTTGACGATATGCTCCGACGCGACGTTATTCGGCCCTCCGACAGTCCATGGGCGTCTCCTGTTGTTCTTGTTGCGAAGAAAGACGGTTCTGTGCGGTTCTGTGTAGACTACAGACGGCTCAATAAGATCACTCGCAAGAATGTTTATCCACTGCCACGCATCGATGACGCGATTGACAGCCTTCATGGAGCCGATTTTTTTTCTTCTCTCGATCTGCGCTCGGGGTACTGGCAAGTACCCATGGCTGACGACGCTCGACCAAAGACCGCCTTCGTCACGCCAGACGGCTTGTACGAGTTTAACGTCATGCCGTTTGGTCTATGTAATGCACCTGCGACCTTTGAGCGCATGATGGACACCATTCTGCGCAACTTGAAATGGTACACGTGCTTGTGTTACCTCGACGATGTCATTGTCTTTGCTCCGGATTTCTCCACGCATCTCCAACGTCTGAAAGAAGTTTTCGCACGTGTGAGCAATGCCGGCTTACAACTAAATCTGAAAAAGTGCCGCTTTGCAGCACGGCAACTCACCATACTGGGGTACGTCGTGTCCAAAGACGGCATTCTTCCTGATCCTGCCAAGCTTCAGGCCGTGGCCGAATTCCCCAAACCTGCATCTGTCAAAGAACTGCGTAGTTTCGTGGGCCTGTGCTCATACTTTCCGACGCTTCATACGAAATTTCGCCACGATCATATCACCGCTGACGAAGCTCCTTGGAAGCAACGGGCCCTTCAATTCGTGGTCATCCGAGTGCGACGACGCGTTCGTGAAGCTCCGCCATTTGTTGACGTCGCCTCCCATTCTACGCCACTACGACCCTACAGCCCCAACGGAGGTGCACACGGACGCCAGCGGAGTAGGCCTCGGCGCTGTCCTGGCGCAGCGAAAACCCGGATTCCCTGAATATGTCGTAGCATATGCAAGCCGTACGCTCACGAGAGCCGAGAAAAACTACACCGTCACGGAGAAAGAGAGCCTGGCGATCGTCTGGGCTCTTACAAAGTTTCGACCTTATTTGTATGGTCGCCCATTCGATGTCGTCACCGACCATCATGCACTATGCTGGCTTTCATCATTGAAGGATCCCTCAGGCCGTCTCGCCCGTTGGGCTCTTCGCTTACAAGACTACGATATCCGCGTGCTGTACCGCAACGGACGCCAGCATGCTGACGCCGACGCCCTCTCGCGCTCCCCTCTGCCTGAAGGTGATGTGCTCTGCTCAGTATCCTCGGCTGCTGTTTCTGCCATTGATGTTGACATCATCGCTACCGAACAGCGAAAGGATAATTGGATCGGCCCGCTCATCGACATGCTCTCTGACCCATCCGCAACGCCATCCACGCGTGCATTGCGTCGTCAAGCTCACCATTTCGCCATTCGTGACGGCCTCCTACACCGACGCAATTACGACGCCGACGGCCGGCAGTGGTTACTCGTGATACCCCGCAGTCTGCGGTCAGAGATATGTGAATCATTCCATTCTGATCCGCAATGCGCGCACTCTGGGGTATTCAAAACCTACCATCGCATTCGACAACGCTACTTCTGGCGCGGGATGTACCGCTTTGTGCAGCAGTTCGTTCGCTCTTGCCTCACTTGTCAACGCCGTAAACCGTCAGCCCACATGTCGCACGCCAGTCTACAACCGTTACCTTGCCCTGACCGTCCCTTTGGGCGCGTAGGTATCGATTTGTATGGACCACTTCCTCTGACGTCGGCTGGTAACCGCTGGGCCATCGTTGCCGTTGACCATTTAACGCGATACGCCGAAACCGCCGCTCTCCCTGCGGCTGCTGCGCGCGATGTTGCGTCCTTCCTGCTGCATCGATTTATACTGCGCCACGGACCACCCCAAAAGCTTCTCAGCGATCGAGGCCGTGTCTTCTTGTCGGAAGTCGTCGAAGCCATTCTGACGGAGTGCCATTCGGTCCACCGCAAAACTACTGCTTACCACCCACAGACGAATGGCCTCACCGAACGCTTTAACCGCACCCTCGGCGACATGCTTTCTATGTACGTCGCTGCCAACCACACTAATTGGGATAATATACTGCCCTTCGTCACCTACGCCTACAACACCGCCCCTCAGAGCACGACTGGTTTTTCACCTTTCTACTTGCTGTACGGAAGGCACCCGTCGCACACCATGGACACGATACTCCCGTACACGCCGGATCCATCTGAGTGTACACCTATTTCCGAGACAGCCAGGCTTGCTGAAGAGTGTCGCGAGCTTGCCAAGACTTTTACGACGCAAGATCAAGAGCGGCAGAAGAGTATCCGTGATGGCTCCACCAATTCTGAGCCCATGTTTCCTTCCTGGTGCGCTTGTATGGCTCTCGACCCCAACCTCTGCCGCTGGCCCCTCTTCCAAACTACGTCCCAAATACGAAGGCCCCTACCGTGTCATCGAGCGCACCTCACCCGTCAACTATCTGATTGAACCCGTTGAACAATCTTCGGACATGCGCCGCCGTGGGCGAGACATCGTCAACGTGGAGCGCCTGAAGGCTTATTATGACCCGCTAATAATAACAAGCTGTTAGGTCGCCAGGCGGCTCCCTCTTCGACCCCGGGGTAATTGTAGCGAAGCCCCCGAACTATGAAATGGGTCGAACTCTTGCGTACCTTCTAATGGGGCTACCCAACAAGGACGCTGCTCGCGCTGGGAGCCCGTGCTTTGCTGTGACGGTCGCCATTGCATATTCTCGCTCGTTGCCGGCTAATAAACGCCTTAACAATATATATATATATAATATATATATATATATATATATATATATATATATATATATATATATATATATATATATATATTTATCTATATATATATATATATATATATATATATACGGGCTCGAAGATAAAACACCTTTGTTTGTTAGTCCACGCCGTGGTCCATGTCCTTTTCTATGTCCTGTATTTTGGCGCCGTTTTTTCTACTGGTGGAATGAGCTCTCCTGAAATGTGCTCCCTTGTCAACGACAAATATTGCAGTTGTGTATCACCTTCGACAACCATGGTCGTCAACCCAGTAGACGGATAGTGGGACACCTACAAGGCTGTTTAGTGGCTTTTTCAACACTGCGTACGTGAGGGAATTAACCAATTTTAGGAAATTGTAAAACTATGTCTCGTCGGCTTTCATTATGATGGATTGTGTTCGTCTAGTTTACAATGTACACGTCGCGTAGCGCACCGTTATCGTGTAAATTTAGATGAATGTAAGAGGGGTCATCATACTCTTAATTTGTTCATATTCTGATTGTTAGAAATTTGTCGTAATGGATAGTAATATTATTCCTCATGTTTTGCAGTGCGTCGTAGTAGGTACATACATTGCAAAGATCGTCGTGTATCAGGTAAATGATATTCACTCCCAAGAATAAACAACGATCACCTAATGGAAACAAGGGAGGCCAAGCTCATTCTTGAGGACCTGGATGACCAGCGACAACTCGTCGCCAGGGCCAAGAGGGCAGTCGAAGCCAGAGGATTCCTGGACTAGAAAACCCCCCACCTTAGGGTGATACTGTGCTTCGCTTGGAACACTGTCTCTAACTGAACGTTTATTTCTCTCTCACTCCCGCACTTAACACTTCAATTTTTTTGCGTGATTGGGCTTTAAACTGAAGAACTTACTAAAGGGGACGCAGGCTCCACCTAAATGCTTCGGGAAACTTAGCGGTGGTTTTAGACTCTTCCGGTAAGATAACACGCATGACGCGAGTAGTCGAGTTTAATTTCAAGCCAATGCGAGAACCTGTGATAACACCAGAAGTTTCAATCACTCATGTGTAAAAGAATACGTGTTATGACGACCTTCGGTTTTATCGATGGTCGACTACTGTGGACGCTGATTTTATTGTAATCTGAGGGCCGCATTCAGTTTTTTTTCTTGGTTCCAGCTCCTAGAATAAAGGGTTCATCTTCACCGGTTCGAGTATTTGCTTTTTTTTGTCACCACAAGCTCGTGACAACAATATTCAAAGAACCAGAACAGAATCCGTTGCATAGCAAAAAATTTTAACTTCGCAGCTCTTAGAAGTAGGAAGAAAAGTCATATAAAAAAGACCACACCACGCGGAACATTGACGTATATACGGCTTCAAGCGAACGTCTCGAAAGGACAGGCTGACATGACTTTATAGCCGCGGGCAGGAGCACTATTCTCGATCGGCGTTCGGTGATCCGCCGCATCGTTTACACCGGAGGGATGATCTAGAATGGTCGTGTCGACTGGACCCTTCAGCATTCCTGCGCGAGTAATGTGCAGCCTCGAGATCGTTCCCCAGTAAAAGCCCCCCTCCGGAAAAGTTTCGCGGTCGAGCGGCCTATACACTAAATTTTTCCCGCGTGCGATTCATTGGAATTCAAAAGAGCAGCCGCGCTACCGCTCCCGTTTTGCGTTTCCGTTATTTCTCTACTTCTACCGCAGACGCACTTTTTGTGCCAACGTAGCGGCAGTAAACGACACGCCGTAAAATGGTCGGGGCCCCTGTCGTGCCGTCGACACCGTAAACGAGTGTATATCTACGACTCCGTTTCTTATTTCTTCATTTCAGCCAGGACAAACATGGTGGTCGAAAAGGTTTTCATATTTCACGACAGCCGAAGTGATGAGAGAAGCATACGAGGGCAACGACAGCCTCACGGCGTGTAGGAAAAGAAAGAGGCGAAAGAAAAACAACAAAACCTCTTCTTCGCTTCATTCAACAATTAGTTCGACTTCCATTCTTTTCCCTATCAAATTTGTTCGGCCGTGGAGTGCACAATGCACCACCGGCGCCAACGCCAGTGTTGCACAAAAATAGACACAGAGATGCAGCAGCACTCGCTCTCCGCGCAGCAGTTGTTCACATCTGCTGAGCTCAGCGCCGACCTAATTTCGGGGATTAGCGTTCTGCGGTTCGGCAGTTTTATTCGGTTAGGCGCAGGCTCCGTCCTTTGCTGAAAGCCCGTACTCTTTTCCTTCCCCTCGCTCCCTTCGTCTACTCCTCGCTGGCGCACTGTGTCCAACGGAGTGAAGAGTGAGTGCTATGCGGTGCACACTAGATGTGGCCAAAGTGCTGTGTCCACGCTGCCGCGGACTGCGAAGAAGGCGACTGAGTGCTTGGGAAACATGTCTGCTCGAGTGGCTTTCAACGGTGTTGAAAACTTTCTTTGAAGGCACCGCCTGTGCACTGTCGACTTCGTCCTTCCAGAGACGTTGCATTCTTTTGTTTCGCGAGTGGCACGAGACACTGGAGCGTCTCGACGAGAGTCGCTGGACAGAACATCTGTTACTGGCGCCTAATTAAAAGCAAGTAAACACCCCTTGATGGCGTCTTCGGTGAAACGACGGCCGAGATTGTGACGGTGGAAAATAAGAAAATGCCTCTCACGCGAAACTGGCAGGGAAAATTTCTGGTTTTTAAAGGCCGGCGTATGGTCTTTTTCTCGGAAGTGTTCGGCCGAGGACGCACATGGTGCCGCATCTAGCCATACAGGGACATGTTGGAAGAGAAGAATGGTATTCATGAACGGCAAGCCTATGCGCACAGAAAAGAACATTGAAGGCATAACTGTTCATTCTCCCTCCCTCCCACCCCCCCACCCCCACTCCACCGCAACATACACACGCTACTACGATCATCTGAAATTTCATCGACAACATCTGGAGGACTTGTCTAGTTTACTTTCATGTGTGCGAGTGCGAACAATAGTACACTATCAACTTAAAGTCATTTCCTGGAAAAATCCTATGGCAAATAATTGAGTTAACGTTAGTACTCGTAGTTTCTGATAATGCTTGACTTGCACGTCTTCAGATAAAAAGATGAATGAGAGATAGGGATACTTGCGAGATATAATAACAGATCCGCGTCCGGCTTGCTACTCCCTGGCGTCAGGAAAAATGCTTAAGGAACAAAAAAATACGAAGGAAATAGTAGAGCAATGAAAGTGAAAGCAATTGCACTAAGTACTGCCTAAGCTTAGTCGACAGAGGCACGTAAATTCATAACAAAAAGCCTGTGACTTCGTATAAGAAGCTGACTAAGACTCCTGAGAGAGGGAAAGAAAGAGAAAGAGAGAAAGATTTGCTACTGAACCTCACCGTAATTCTCAATGACGAAATATATCAGAATGTCTGCAGATCTGCTGATACGATGAGTGCTTGCTATAATACGCACAGCTATAAACCACATGTGCAAGCCAGCATTCCAGTGATTGGGGGAGTTAGGATAGTCTGCAATCAAAAAAGAGAGACAAACACACACACAGACACACGAATGCAATAGAAATGTCTAGCTGGACCCGCGGAACGAGGCCTGTGTCCTGACAGTGGCTCCTAGCGACGACGTCGTGATCGGTCAATTACCGGAAATCTCGTCTCGACGAATTCTTTCACGGTGCGCTCAAGCTGCGCGGCCCGTTGATGCCTCGCGAGACGGTTTGTATTGCGTTTCCATGGAGACCGGTATCCTGACAACGGGTGGACGGCTGGCCTGTGAAACGGGTCCCTAATTGCCACCCCATCTTAAGTCGGAAGTCAATGACTGGCCGTGAGGTTCCTACCAATAGTTGGAGTATGCTTGTACAGTCTTCGGAGTAAAAAGAAAGCACATGCACCAGTAAGGACCTCCAAAGAAGTCGCGAGGGAAGGAATAAATGATGAAAACTGAACAGTCATCTTCAAAACGAAAGGACGTACGACCTGAAAGATAACACGAGACAAAGAGAGGCACAGCTGTCTTCGTCTGATGTTCGTCCTTGTCTCATGTGACCTCATGCTGTCCTTCTCTTTCGTAAGCTCCACCTGCAGTCATCGCTGTCTGAGCCAGCGAAAATTTGCATAGGCGATTCCTCGCACATTTCTGTGACGTCAAGCGAGCTTCGCGTATTTCAGCTATGGGTTTTTTCGCTCATACAGAGACATGTTCGTGTCCCTTTTTTTTCGGTACAAAAATCTTGAACTTCCTGCCAAACTTCCGCAAAGATTTTGATATCACTACGCGTGGAATGGCACTATATTCGATAGAACGACAAGCTTATATTTATTCATAAGCATAGTACTTGCATTGTCTGCAAAAAAAAGCACGTGCAATTACAACAGAAACCACCTGGCACTACTCGATTCCAGAGATGAATGAAGGAGGCGCCTCAGTTTTAGCGAAAAATCTTGTATTCATTCTTAGGCTGTAACTATAGTAACTATGTTGGTTCTGGTTTACTGTAGTTGTAATCCACTACAGAGCACGGTGGTCATACTAATCGTATGAAAGCATGAAGCATAGATTAAAAATCATGGCTTAGTCTACTTGGTAGCGTGTACAAAGTGTACAACAAATGCTTGAAGACCCAAGCACGTAAAGGAGACTAGCTTCAATCATTCCTTCCCCTATACGCTTATGAGTTGCCAAAAAAGCACTTCTCTTCTACTCGTTTTCTTTTATCGTTTGTTATGTTTTCCGGCTAAAGAGGACATAGCTAAAGATCGATTTCTGCCGCATCCACAGTGCAACGACAAGATGTAAGTGATAGCTGAGAATCTAGCCTCATTAATGCATGTGAATTTTAGTGCTCCCCTGGCAATCTTCTTTGAAGTGACCTCATGCTTCAGTCAGATAGTGTTACGTGTCGACTGTGTAACGTTACGCAAAGAACATGCTTCTGTAGCGTGTGTCGTCGTCATATTTTGCTGATACACGGATGCAACGTTACGCATGATGCATTTTTGAAGCTTGAGATTTTTATGATAGTTCTGTGTTTAAAGTTTTGGGGAATGTGGAAGCTTCAGACGTGCTATATACTTATTAGCACGTCTTAAGCTGTAGGTTTCTTAGAAACGCCTTTCACAATTGTCTTAGACTGCCTCACATCTGGTTTTAAAAATAAATACTCAATAGCTGTACAATCAGAAACACCCCCGCAGATAACAGTAACAGTCATACCTTATGTGCATAAAGTCGCCCATAATCTTGAAAAAAAAAATGCGGGCAGGACTAGCATCGGGCGCTTTTTTTTTTTTTGCCAAAAATAAGCTTAGTAGCACGTGTCAGGAGGTAAAGTGAAAAATGAAGACGAAAAAATGTAGAAGCAACGGAAGAAGTTTGTTGATTGCTGGGATGGTGATGTGTATGAGACTCCTCTTTCCTGCGCTCATTATTACAATGACCAAATGAGGTGGTGTTCTAATAGCCACATGCGCAAGCATGAGATCAAGCAATACTAGGTCTCGCGCAGCGTACAAAGTTGTGACAAGAAATAGTTGACACGAAAGATGCGCACTCGAAACTAAGCTTTATTTTCGTGTTCATTGCACATATGAAGCCGAAAAACCACGAGATACCAACAGCGCCGCCACTGTCATACAAGATAAAACCTTGTATCTTGTATGACAACGTGACGAGTCATACACAAAAAAGCTAGAGATAGTCAACTGTCTCTTCCCTGTAGGGATTGTGGCTGCCAGCCATCTTTTGACTATTCAAATTTCTTGTCAAATTACATTGATGAACTTGCGCGCCTCATTTTCTAAGCGCAGCATATCTACAACGTGGGCGAGACATGTGTCAGCCGCTCCTCGATTTCCCTCGTTTCGAAGGAGTTGGCATTTCTTTCTTAGCATATTTATATAGCCTTTGCACAGGCTAAGCTTTCGTGCGGGTTTTTATATTTTTGCTTTTTCGTTTCCTCTAGAACGTGGTGGAGTGTATATATGTATATATATATATATATATATATATATATATATATATATATATATATATATATATATATATATATATATATATATATATTTCTTGAAAATGAAAGACACTTCAGTGGGGAATTGAACGAAACGCACACCATTCGCACCAGCCTGTAGATTCTCAGGCAATTTCCGACTCTACTCCACACTAATTAACAATCAATTCCCAAGTGCCCATTGTATCAATTATGGGCTGGAAACCCAAAATACGCACACCCAGATGTAGATGACTTCCAAAAACCACCGACCTAACCACCTCCTGTACGGCACGTCCAGCGCCGCTACCATTTCTGCGTTGTAAAAAAAGCCTATAGCAGCACTATAGCCTTGCGCTCGCGGTCCGTCACACGGCTTCTGTTCACGTTTCACGAGCTTTCTTTACAACGTGG
This sequence comes from Rhipicephalus microplus, assembly GCF_013339725.1. Taxonomy (NCBI): domain Eukaryota; kingdom Metazoa; phylum Arthropoda; class Arachnida; order Ixodida; family Ixodidae; genus Rhipicephalus; species Rhipicephalus microplus. Next base: position 253,283,445 of record NC_051165.1, read on the forward strand.
AAAAAATAACAGCGCGAGCGGCATCATACAGGAAACAACTCAGTCGGCGGCCCCTGAAAGCGCTCCACATCCCAGTGCTCATATTTTGGGTTTTCAGCCCATAAGTTAAAAATGGGTAATCAAGAACCCATGTTTAATTAATGCGGAGAGAAATGAAAAATAGCCCCAGTATGTACAGGCCAGTGTGTGTAGTATGCATCTGGTTCAATTCGCCTCCTAAGTGATATATATATATGAGATATAACAGACAGTAATTATAACAGACAGCATTACTGTCTGTTATATCTCATTAGTATTGTGTTAAAACACGGAAATACGAGCCCTTAGGTATACACTTCTCTCCCTTATATATATATATATATATATATATATATATATATATATATATATATATATATATATATATATATATATATCCTGATGAAGGCCGGACTCTAGGCCGATACGTTGAAATAAACCACGTTGTGACCGCTCACGGAGGGTCTACTTAGCTACCTGCAACGCCACGGCCATTCAACCACTATGCCTGCCTATATATATATATATATATATATATATATATATATATATATATATATATATATATATATATTGTAAAGAATAAACGACAAAGACAGCACCCGATCCTGGGCCAGCTGTTCTATTCTATACCTCGTCTTCCTTTTCATTTTCTTAGCTGCGCACGCACCCGAGCCCCAGCGTCTTTCTTGGACATGACACTCAGCCATGACTGCGCGTGCGCGGAGCTGGCGGCAAAGCTTTTGCTGAGCGGGCTTGGCTGCATCTTGGTGGTCGGCCCGGACCACAATGGAACATGGAGTGACGGTCTAGGGGAAGCGTCTCTGGTGGACGACAGTAGCTGCCTCAAGCCGGCTGGTCTACGCTACGGTGCGCCTCTGCTTGAAGATCTGTCAGCGTGTATTCTGGTGGGCGCAATCGGCTTCGTCGCTGCGGTCGAACTCATCTGTGGTGCAACGTTTCCTGACAACTCGTAGGATACTGCTCAGGCGGACGGCCCTCATTGTTCCGGTAAGGTCGCAGAGTAACCTGAAAACGCTGATGTTGGTCCTACCACTGCTGGTGGACCGAGCTGCGGCGGGACGCTCTGCGAGGCAGCCGTGTGGACGTTTGTGCCATTTCTCGAAATGTGATGCCACGCAGCTCGAGGTTGAGCATCAATACCGCAGCAGAACTCTCGGTCATTGTCCAGACGGTGGCTTCTGGCAAACTGTCGCGTGCAGACTCTGTGTCCTGGGAGAGAACAGCACGAGCGCTGGTCCTCGACAAGTTCTCAATGACAGTGGCCGCATCAGGGCTAGGTGTCTGGAGTTTGTCAAAGGAAACATCGCTTGGGAGCCAAACGTCTGCACGGCTGAGTGTCTGCGTGTCTTCGAAAATAAATGTATGAGTCATCTGCAAACATGACTGTGTCAGGTTATGGCTGATCTTGTTCGCATCCTCGGAAACGCCTGCTTTGTGAAATGGCAAGGAGTGCATTTTGTTACCGACGATCGTGGTTTGGTAGGGTTCAGTGTTGTCTGTTACGATAGCTATAAGCACCTTCATGTCTTCAGACAACGACGAGCATGAGGGAAGTATTTGCGGACAAAGGCCTGGTGGCAGTATTTTCAGCTACACCACCGATGCAGAGTCCGGTACCTGCAGATTAGGACGGCAGCCATTCCGGTCAGGGTCAGCAGCAGGAAACTCCTCGCCGCATTCGATCGACGAGCTGCAACGAATTATTGTAGCCTCGAGACAGTGCCAATACTGAGCTTCGTCCTCGGAGAAAATCGAGCTGGGCTTGTTGGAGTCGCAGGGAATCCAGCCGAAAGCGGCAATCAGGGCTGCACTCTATTCTGCCCAGGACTGCTGCCTGACACCTTCGTACTTGTGCCATGCCGTGGCACCATCCCGAAGGTGGTCCACGGCCACATTCCACTTCTGCTACTCGGTCTACACATTGCGAGCAGCGAGAACGTTCACGGTCGCCACCCAGTCGTTGTCCACCCAGCCATAGGTGGCATTCTGGAACCCGTAGAATTCCGGTAGTTCAAAAAATGCCGGCTATGGGTGAACGAAAGGTGAAAATCCAGAGTGTGCCACCGCCAAACCGCTAAGTTGTGGGAGCTGTTCGACGACACACCTGAGATCTCTGCGGTTCTCGGTTGAACTGGATTCAATGTCTTGCGAGGCAGCCGCAGCCAGCAGGGAATTCATCGCACAGAATGTTGGTACAGCAGCAGGACATATCATGGAACGCTGCGCTATCCAGACATTAGGCTCAAAGCGGAGTCGCGCGAGGGTATGCCTCAGATGCGGGGCGGTATCTGATGACCCGCATGCGGAGCCAGTGGCAGTGTTGGGGAAGTGGGAGGGGATAGTTGTGGTCACGGTAGCGGGTTGCTTGTCCGAGGTAGCTTACACAGCATCCGAAATCTGCTGAGCGGTTCATGGAGCATTGAAGGAGAGGGTGTTGCGAGGGGAAGCATGAACAGTGTTATCGGGCAATGGGAGACTGCGCGCTGTCTTGGCGACGCCGAGATACGCCAAGGAAGCCTGACCGATGTCCCTTAGATGCTCACCCGTTAGAAGAGTGGTTGACACGGGATTCAATTACGGGAAGTGTACGTGACGTTTCTGAACGACAGGAGACCATGCGCCTTCTCTGATGAGGGCTGTAGCGAGGTTCCTGTCAAGTGGTGCCCTGGAACCACCGAAGAGGCATTGACGCCGTCCGCGGATGATTCTTTGGGTAGCTGCAGCAGCGGTCGAGTCGTGAAGTCCATGACTCAGGAAGCGTGGACGGCGTTTCAGCATTGAGAGACACACGCTGCTGACGATCCGCGAGGTACAAGTGGCTTCAGCCGCAAGGTTTAGTTGTCAAATTGCGTCATTGTAAGAAACAATAAACGACAGAGACAGCACCCGATCCTGGGCCAGCTGTTCTATTCTCTACCTCGTCTGCCTTTTCATTCGTTTAGCTTCCTACGCGCCCGAGCCCCAGCGTCTATCTTATATATATATATATATATATATATATATATATATATATATATATATATATATATATATATATATATATATATATATATATATATATATATATATATGTGTGTGTGTGTGTGTGTGTGTGTGTGTGTGTGTGTGTATGTGTGTGTGTGTGTGTGTGTGTGTGTGTGTGTGTGTGTGTGTGTGTGTGTGTGTGTGTGTGTGTGTGTGTGTGTGTGTGTGTGTGTGTGTGTGTGTGTGTGTGTGTGTGTGTGTGTGTGTGTGACGTATGAAGTGATGAGTGGTAGAAGCCGAGAAGGAAGAAGTGCAGAATGGAATAAACATGGCGTATGAGCCAGGCCACGTCGCCCATTCTTAATAGCGTCACACGAGTCGACAGGATGAAGATCTCCCAGCCACTTCATGAGTGTCTCATCATCGACGCAGTTCTACACAAGACGCCCTGACCATACATCGACTACGGAGTCATCTCCTAGCCGCACACAGCGACCAGCACCATGACAGAATCATCGACCGACCTTCCCATCCCCAAGTACACCGGAGCAGCGGACGATGGACCTGTACAGGACTGGTTCGACCTGTTCGAGTTCCACGCTACCGCTGCATCTTGGTCGGAACGGGAAATGGTTACGAACTTCAGCGACTACGACACTGGTGAGGCATTTAAATTTTACTTCACCCCCATATTCGACAACGATGAGTCTTCGCAAAAGATAAAACAAGAAATGATCGTTTGGTTTAAAAAATACGATGACGACTACGACGAAGACTTGCTTGTAACCCACCATCTACACACAACTGCACTCAGTCGTCAATTTTACAGGCAGCCTTCAACCATTCAAACGCACAACAAGATTCGAACTCTGACAAAAGACGAAGTGGCACACGAGTTCAGTGGCAGACGACAACGCGTATTTTGGGAAAAACACAGCCATCGAGCGCGCCTTCCTTCTGCACGAAAGTCGGCATTTGCGAAGTCATCGCTTCAGCATATGACCCGAGACGTTGCCCAACCACCTGATGCCGTTCACTCTTCGTCTGGCATACGTGGTCCACCACCTGGGTTTTCATCACGCGGTTCTTCAAGCGCTCCTAACGCTCACCATTTGTCTTATAAGGACGCCGTATTTATGGTAGATGACCTGGCGCATCGGGATAATACCCTGTAGATCCATGCTTCTTCCACACGGGTTCATGCATCGCCATCCAGTCCATACACACACGACAGTGGAAGAAACACCGGAGGCTACGACGCATCGAACGTCGCACGCTGCAATGCGCAAGAGCCTCTTATAGTGAACAGGGTAGAAGAAGCTTCTGAAGAACTTTCTACCAATTCTGAAGCATCTGAAGCATTGAAGTGCATGACAACAGCCCACAAACTACCAGCTGCCGACTGGGCCCCACATCAAGTTGTGAAGAAAACGAATGCGATGTTCAAGAAGGGATCTCACCGCAATGCGTTCCACAGCAACATCAGCAACGCCAGCAAAAGCAAGTCCAAGAATCGCAGACACTCCAACAGATACACCGACAAGGATGACGACGCAAAGTCAGCCTCTTAAAACAAATTCAAGACGTCAGGCATCTTTGCATAAGGGATCGGCGCCAGAAACGCATTTGGCACAAAATATCAAGACTGCGCCTAAGATTACAGCTCCGAAACCTCAGAAAACACCGAACAAGACAAGAAGTCACCAGTTCTACCACGCAAAGATTCAGACGCCATCCCATTAGTTCACGACAACGGAGCCAACGCCACAAAAAACTACAAAAGAGACTGAACGCTATAATTTGTACAATGCACGAACATAGACATAATTCCTCGAACTTGAGTTCTCTTACACGCAGGCTGCAAACACTAATTTGTCTCAGCCGCGACACAGAATACAGCGCGTACGACAGAGGATTCTGTGCCTACGACATTCGACCTTAAAATGCTCCAAGGACTTCCAACCTTGTTCGTTCCTCGCAGGTGCTCAAGTCACGTCATGGTTAGTGCAGTTTTGCAAGACGCGGTTACCTTATCCAGAACGCCACAGCCAACCTCGCCCACCAGAACACCCCCATTTACCTGGCTGCTGCACTCTTTTCTAAGTTTTGGGAGTTTACGGAACACCATGGGGCCATGAAACCAATTGTGCATTTTGACATTTGTGACTTCTCAACCTCTCCTTGTTTACTTTTTCTGGTTCGTAATCCATGCCTTCTTTCGAGGGGAGGGGGAATCGTGTGACGTGTGAAGGGATGAGTGGTAGAAGCCGAGAAGGAAGAAGTGCAGAATGGAATAAACATGGCGCATGAGCCAGGCCACGTCGCCCATTCTTCATAGCGTCACACACACACACACACACACACACACACACACACACACACACACACACGCACACACACACACACACACACACACACACACATATATATATATATATATATATATATATATATATATATATATATATATATATATATATATATATATATATATATATATATATATATATTATATATATGCGGGGCTGCCCCGCCGCGGTGGTCTAGTGGCTAAGGTACTCGGCTGCTGACTCGCAGGTCGCGGGATCAAATCTCGGCTGCGGCGGCTGCATTTCCGATGGAGGCGGAAATGTTGTAGGCCCGTGTGCTCAGATTTGGGTGCACGTTAGAGAACCCCAGGTGGTCGAAATTTCCGGAGCCCTCCACTACGGCGTTTCTCATAATCATATGGTAGTTTTTGGACGTTAAACCGCACATATGAATCAATCAATGCGGGCTGGAAGAATAAAACACCTTTGTTTGTTAGTCCGCGCCATGGCCCATGTCCTTTTTCCGTCCCGTTTTTAGCGCTGTTTTTTCTACTGGTGGGATGAGCTCTATTGGAATGCGCTCCCTTGTCAACGACAAATATTGCAGTTGTGTATCACCTTCGACAGCCGCGGTCGTCAACCCATTAGACGGATAAGTGGGACACCTACACTGCAAGCCTTACTTCGAGTTTTTAACTGCTGCCGCAGTGAAAGGGAAAGATAAGATATAGAGCACTGCTTTGTAAAGCGCACCAGCAATACTCTGTTATTTACAAAAATGGCTACTTGCGACCTTGCATGCTGAATGGTACAGCAACGAATCCAATATTCGAAGGGAGCAGGTTCGGTTCCAATCAGCGGCAAGTTAACTTTTCGTCCATTTTATTTCCTTCCGTTTTACTTCAAAGAGACAAATGACTAGAATAATTATTCAACACGGCAATCGCTAGTTTTAAAATAAAGAAAAGCGGCGTAGAATGAGGTGGACTTTAATATTTTTGTCGTGATGGTCATATGTCACCTGTATGCGCGGCGATCGTCGGTGATATGTCTCCTGTACACAATACCATGCTTCCGAGAGAAGCCCACAATAGTCTCTCTGATAGAAGCACTGCCACTACAGGAGAGGAGAAAGTGGACAGAACAGGAGAAAATGTCATTGCGTCACAACAGCGTTTATCGCGCATGGTGAAAGCCATCGTTTTGTAAATGACGTTCTCTCTTGTTTCGCGCGTGGCAACGCAAACCTATTCGAGAGAAGGCAATCTAATCTGGCCAATCAGCCATCCACTCGAGCTTTTCCCTCGCTCTGCCACAGAGGAGGACAGGGAAGGTCCACTCTCCCGTTACCCGCGCTGCGACACTGTATCCCTTGCGGTCGGTAGCAGCGATGTCTTGTGGTGGTGGAGGAAGGGAAAACACTGGGGCTCTTCTCTGGTGCGCCTTGTCTGCGCCAAATAAATGTACCACAGCGCACCGCACCGCCGAGTAACGCGATCACACATCGTTTCGTGGAACATCGTACGACCAATGTGTACGCGGGCTGAGATTCAAGAGCCTTTTTCCGAGGCATGCGTATGCGCAGAAAATAGCCTTCTTGATAGCGGCGAGAAGGAACTTCGATTAAGGAAACTTTTTTTGAGTCATTTTTCTCATACCCGCGTTGCTTGCCATCATTTTCAGAGCGTTATTATGAAACACCTCAAGTTACCACCTATAGCAAACACTAGGAAGCCTATAGGCCGGTAATGTAGGCTCCCTAGCAAACACATGAGCGAAAAATCAAGCAAGCGAAACATCAAGCAAGCAATCACACAAGAAACACTAAGCAGGTCAAAAAAAAGAAGGAAAACCTGTTCGTCAGTCGCTGATACAATCGTGCCCCACATGAAGCCAAAAGCATTAGATGCCTCATCAAAAGCAGAAAATTGACTATTTGCGTTGACGGTGAAAACGCGAGTGACGCGAAAATATAATCACGCCATGACGTCACCATATAACGTCATCTTGACTTAACGTCACAGATCGTCGGAATGGGTGATGATGTCACCACGCAACATCTTTCACTAGTCAAGGGTGAGCCAATCCCAGAGGCCATGCAAAACCAGGCCAGGTGCTAAAGGCGTTCGAAGGCTGCGATCCTGGGGCCTGTCCAAAACCACATTGAGTGCAGAATGATTTTGTAAGGGTAAAGATGGAAGGATTACTACATCGACTGAGGAGAAAAAGAACATTGCCTTCGCTTTCGAGTCACCTTAGGAGAATGCATAAGAGACCCCTTGAGGTTTGCAGGCAGCCAAATGTACTGTAACTTCGTATTGTGAAATGCATGTTTCCTCCTTATGATGACCTCTGTTATAGACGAAAACACTTCCATACGTTCTTCAGCTATCCTAACTTTTTCGGAGTCTGCAACCAGGAATGCCACTTTGATAAGACATGACCAGGCCAACATCCTCACGTTCTTTTCAACTTTAATGACAGTGTCATCTGCTCGGTTTCAGGCTGTTATGCTCATCGCCGTCTTATTGTCTCTCAATCTTTGTTTTACTGCGAAAGCTGTTGTGAGATCACTGCTAAATCCGTCTTTTGGCACCGTATTTGTCTGCCGGCGCCGCTGCTAGTTTCCGTAACCGCTATCACGCTAGTTGAGAAAAAAAAATGACCTAAGCAAAATATGATGATGAAATGGGGCTGTAACCTGGGTGCTCTCTGTGGATAGCTGAGTATTCTACCACAAAGTCGTGCTGGTGCTTGAAAAAGACATCAAAGTGAAAGCAAAGAAAAAGTAAAAGTGCCAGGAAAAAAAATGTCGAGCAGTTTTTTTCATGTCAAACTAGCCAAAACATCCCCACAGATTTCTCAGAAAGAAGAGACAATCTTTCGTCAACAAGAAAGGTTTCTTTCTTTGGAATAGGTATTGATTTTCACTACAGCTGCTTTCTGCAACACCAGGGCCTAAAATTATTTCTCTTACATATTGTGTTGCGTAACTGAACAAGCGACATTTCTTCCGCAAGGTCTTAGGCTTCTTTTTTTCCTGAATTGAGAAACACTAAAAATTATTGGCTATCTCCTTTTTTTTTTCACAAAAGAAGCGAGCGCTTTTCTCATATTTCTTATTCTCACGCGAAGCGACGGGAACGCCGAATGGACAAACAGGCGAGCGGAACACCTTTTCATTGCGGAGACGCATTGCCGAAACCTCATCTTGTGAAACGTGATACTTCGGAAACATTTCCGAGACTTGCGGATACCCACGCCGCTGCCGAAGAATTAATGCGCGCATGTGTCTCGGAAAAAACGCTATCTTTCATAACTTGCGAAAGCAGTGCAGCTACGTGATATGTATTTATTGCCAGGCGGTAACAGATGTTCTCATCTTTTCGCTGACGTCTCACAACGGCCCCATTGTTCTCAGTTTAATTCAGTTTGACCACAACTAATATTTCTACAATGCCTTGCTTAAGAAAAAAAAAACGTTACGTTGCCAGTTTTCTTTTTTTCATTCGCACTTTTTTTCTGCTGCTTCATCACTCAGAATTGTCACTTGAATGAGGGCCCATGTATACTACCCTGAGTTGAAAGACGAAAAAAGGGGTTTCTTTCTCGTTTTCACAGCCTTTCCCACACAAGGTACGTCTATTCTCGTCTCTTATTACTTTGTAAAACACGTGGACAACGTTAGCCCTAAGCGTTGAGACAATCACGATTTCAACCACGCTGTTATCTTTATTAGCGTAGTCGAAAATGCACTGAAATACGGGAAATCAGTTGGTCGCGCACTGTAGTCATGCGTAGCAAAGCAGAAAAGGCGTGAGGCAGCAAAAAAAATAGTGAATGAAGCAATTCGCAACAACGATCCCTCGTATATGAACCAATAGGGAGCCTATTCATACACGAAGTCAAAGAAACAAACTGCTGGCGTCATGAATTGTGTCGAAAGAAGGGTAAACAGCAGAAGACAAAGGCGTGCTCGTTTTTTTTCGGGCGTTATTCAAGGGTGTCTGGCAGGGGTTGTGAAAGCTCGCTCCTAAAACGACTCTTCTTAAGCTGGCGTCAGCTAGTTATTGTTGTGGCTGCTGGTGGTTCACCGTTGTCGTTTTAGTAGCAACATTTCATGATCTTGTAAAGAAGTCACAGTTTCTAGCGGTAAAAGAAGACGCGAGAGACGAAGATTGTATTTTCGTCTAGAAAATATGGACCGAGCGTGTACAAGTACGGTTTCACCAGAAGAACAACGATATCGTGGCTTTAGTTCTGCCGCGCAAAAGGTGCTCTGGTATCCATGCGACTGAGAATCACAAAATTGACACAGAATACTGCTCCCGCGCACGCTAGCCCTTCATCCCCTGTTCTACGAATCCACCTTCGTACGCGAAGTGCCAGGCCCTTCATAGGGTTAATGGCAGAGCTCTGCTTGCTGAGAGCCAAACAAGGCAAGGTTGGGCCCTTCAACTGTGGCTCGTGACTTAAACGGGGCTAAATGAATATGACAGTGTCCCTCCATGCATCTCACATTAGGAAAAATTATAATCGTATATGCATATTTATCCCGCGAACCGACGTGTGATGCCACTGTAGAAGCTTTAGGGGCCTTATCAAGCTGCCCAGAGCACACATTAACCCCCAATACCACCCAAAAAGTTCTTGAGAAATAAATCTATTATTTATTTATTTATTGGTATTACAATACCTTAACCCTTGCTCATTTATCTTTTGCCCCTCCACACTTTGGCCACGTGACCGTTATTACTTGAACTAAAGATTCATTAATTATTTATTGTTTACACGATTTTCTCACAGTTTCCGCAGTTTCATTTTCAATTACACCCTTGTATGCGGTTTCACGACACCAGAAACAATTCAGTCCTGGAGCTTGTATGAAAGTAACAATGCCTTGACACCGTGGTGGTTTCATTTTTCCACCGGGAAACTCGTACTTGAGTTTGCATTTTGAAGGGAAAATGCTTGATGAAGCAGACGGAGTGTCATCTTCCCGACACTATAGTACAAATGAACAAAACAGTTCCACGCTGGTATTTATGAACGGGAGCTTTTGAGTGAAAGAATAATAAGTTCCGGTATGAAAATCGCACCTAGCACCAACGCCTGGCCTAGAAGATTGCTTCTCTTCTGAGCAAGCTGAAAGCCCCGGAAATGGTAGACTTGGGCTGAGTTAACCACAAACCTCAACCACACAGGGACACTGAATGTGAATGACAAATAAGCTCGGCAGACGCTCACATAACTATTGCTGCTGTTCGGGTTGTTCTTTGATTGATCCTCACTCGTAAATGTGTACAATTACTCTAAACAACACGCGTGTAGGTTTTCTTTGAGTTCTTGTTAAAGTTGGATGGGTGAAAGTTTTTACCAATCATAAATCTTCGTTCATCTTGCCAGCATCGACAAATCAGCTTTCTAAAAAGACGAAAAATGGTATATACCAGAAAACGCCAAATGAAAGACCCGCTTTCAAGCCGGCCGGTAAATGGGTCATTGGATTGTACAAATGGGTTAACCAGAGCGAGTGCCGCTGCGAGCGCGTTCAAAAAATCATGGGAGCAAACACTCTCGTAAACCGTTCAAACATACCGAACTGAAGTCTACTTAAAAAAAATGGCAGATCCCACGTACAGTGGGAATCGATGATATGCGAAGCACGAATGAGAAATGTTTGTATGTCACTTTAAAATCAGCCCAACGTTACGAGGTGGAGGTAAATGGTGCCGTATATGACTTCCGTGTCATAATTATCATGTTTGGATGTGTCGTTTACCTTCGTCATCTATATCACGTCACGTGATACCAAATTTAGTATATGTGGAGCTAGCGAAACGGCTACGAGCACGCTCTGAGCGTTGTATGTTGTCGTGTTCTTACATGACACGCGTGTCAGGATTATCATGTTTGCACCAGTCATATGTCTGGTCATTCATTGATGTCACATAACACAAAATTTGGTATATGTCGAGCTAGAAAAATTGGCAGATCGTGCACGTACAGTGGGAATTGATGATATGCGAAGCACGATTGAATGAGAAATGTTGATATGTCAATTTAAAATCAGCAAAACTGTACGAGGTGGAGGTAAATGATGCCTTACATGTCTTCCGTGTCGTGAATATCATGTTTAGATGTGTCGTTTACCTTTGTCATCTATTCACGTCACGTGATACCAAATTTAGTATATGTTGAGCTAGCGAAACGGCCGCGAGCACGCAAATGAGCTTGGAATGTTGCCTTGTTCTTACATGACGCGCGTGCCACGATTATCACGTCTGCTCCAGTCATATATTTCACCATTCACTGACGTCACGTAACATAGACAGACAGATAGATAGCCCCTGCCGCGGTGGTCTAGTGGCTAAGGTACTCGGCTGCTGACCCGAAGGTCGCGGGATCAAATCCCGGCTGCGGCGGCTGCATTTCCGATGGAGGCGGAAATGTTGTAGGCCCGTGTGCTCAGATTTGGGTGCACGTTAAAGAACCCCAGGTGGTCGAAATTTCCGGAGCCCTCCACTACGGCGTCTCTCATAATCATATGGTGGTTTTGGGACGTTAAACCACACAAATCAATCAAATCATCAATCAGACAGATAGATAGACAAATAGACAGACAGATAGATAGGTAGATAGATAGATAAATAAAAAGATAGATAGATAGATAGATAGATAGATCCGCTCAAAGTCACCTAAGTTCGCTAAGAAATGCTTCGCATTTAAAGCCCCAAAGTGGGCCATGTTTGAACACTGTGCCTAATAAAAACATCAGTACAAGCGTTGCTATCACGTACTGATATTTATTCACAGAGATTACATTCAGTTATTCTCATTAGGCTTTCTTTAATCACCCGACTAGTGGCTAATCTCTAGAATAGCGAAGGAGCCTATTTGTGTGGTCTAATGATGTAGCGAATAAAAAGTAAATAGAAAGAAAATTGCTGCAAGTTTAGCCACTATACTTGCCATGCAAGCTGAAGTTCTATGTGTCATGCAGTGTAGGGTAAACTTTGCGATAAGATCATCAAAGCGTTGGCACATAAGAACAACCCGTATTCTTTGTTTTGTGCTGAAATGAGGCTGTTGTGATCGGCAAGATGATGTTTAATAGTAGTGACGTCATACGTTTGATATAATTTACGGACCTTCTAATTTGGTGACGTTATACAGACTCCGAAGTATTACTTTGCTACACCAGAAAAGCTGTCAGTTAGTCATGTGGTCAATGAAGACATGACGCTCAGATATCTGCGTTGAATCGATTCCCATGTGTCACTTTTGCTTAGCCTTCTGGTCAAAAGCGACGCGTGTGCACGCGAGAGTTAGTCTAATGACCGATGCTTACATGCCAAGGAGCTTAACAGGTACGGACGCTTGCCAAAATTTATGTAGGAATTTATGTTCACTTCTTCATTCAGCAGTCCTATATATTTGTGTATCTTATTTTTCACCCACACTTTAGCACTCTCCGACCTGCCTTGTGACAGTAGTGGCTGCAACAAAATCGCGAGTATGGCTAGTTGGTAGATGATCATCAATAATAATATCTGTGGTTTTACGTCTCAAAACCACGGTATGATTATGAGAGACGCCGTAGTGGAGCGCTCCGGAAATTTCGACCATCTGGTGTTCTTTAACGTGCACTCACGTCGCACAGAACATGGGCCTCTGCCATTACGGCTTCATCGAAATGCGACCACAACGGCCGTGGTTGAACCCGCTACGGCAAATGGTCATCGTGAAGTAACTAACTACGCAAATGAGTCAGAATAGGGACAACGTTGTGTTCTTTTTTTCTGCTGTTCGTATACTAACTCCGTTGCCCTGTTAGTCTATGATGCGCAATGACTTAGTTTGTGCACTAACATAGTCCTGGGTTCAAAACACTAAACGTTCTCCTCTTTCTATACCTTTTACAGTGCAGATTCAGTGGAGAAGAATGACATCCGACATCGCTGTCGCAATCCAAATGTTCCCGGGGGAGATTAAAAACAAAACAGAATTCTCGGCTAACAAGTCTGTTACACAGGCCTGTTTGCGTGGGAATAAATCTTTGAATTCCGTGCAGTTTTTTTTTGTGTGTGAGGTACAATAGAGTAACGTTGAGGACACTTTATTTTACCACCCCCAATAAAGCCACGTGTTACATAATTCTACAAATCCCATAAGGGCTTTAAGCAAGAACTCGGTATCTGAGCATTCTGGAGAAACGCACATTATAAGCAACACAGAGAAGCAAGCCCATATCACGTAACTACCTTCGCAGTAACGGTCTAAATTAGAGTCCACACTTTTCTATATTTGTCAGATGTCTTCGCCAGTGCCATTAGGGTGAACTTGCTGCACAAGCAAGTTAAAATTTTGTGTCTAGTAGCTCTGAATGGGTACATTTGTTCCTAACGTGGCGCAATGGTTGACTTTTTTTAACAGCGCAGGAAAGCGCAAAAGCTGGACGGGTGATGCTTGCTCACAAAAAAAACAAAAACGAAAAAGTGCTAGTTCAAGCGCAAGTTTTCTCATCACGCTCTGGGAAACGGAGAGTACTCTAAAATGCTATATTTAGGATCTATAGCATAGTGAAGCAACTTGATATGGATTTCCTGAGTCACAGCATTAACGGAGCCAATAAGATGGCGAAAACGAAACTCGTAAACGCTATCGCTTCAAAAACAAAGCAAAACTGAACCATCGAAGCACTGGAGCGTTAAATTTAAATCAGCCTTATTTAAGCCCCCGGCCAGAAGCTGAATGCAGCCGAATCAAGCATGGTGTCTGGGTTATTTTGTTAAAGTGACATATTTTAGGCTTATGTTTATAAAATTTTAGTTAGTGGACGCTATAACGAAATAAAAGAAGGAAAGAGTAAAGTTCCTTTTTTGATGACCCTCAGGCTCTTAGAAGGAAGACAACAAAAGTGGTTCCCTGGCCTCCACTGTACTCCTTTCTCATCACTAGGTTCTTCATTGTATGCGTACTGCACATGACTCACAGTGGCTCCGCTGGCTTAGAACTCTCCTTCAGGATACAAATAGTGCTATGTTTATGTTGTTTTCTTATATACAATACATTTAGCAAAGACATTGCAAACTCACAAGAGTGGAAGCTTGGGCTAGTTGGTGCGTAGTCATATTTGCAAGGTGTTTCAGCGCGCGAACAAAGGAAAAAAGGACAGCGTAGACAGAAAGAGCGCTGACTTCCAACTAACTTTATTTCGCAGAGTGGCAAGAATTTATACGTCTAAAAAAGAAGATTACAGAGCATGAAGGCAAAAAAAACAAGCCCGATCTTCACACCAGTAACAGCACGTGTGACAGGTCCTCTAATGCCTCAAAGCCCAGCCAGGTAATCACGTTCAGCCTGGGATAAAGCAACCGATGAAGTGCTTACGCATTCTCCTAGCACGTGTATTTTTTCTGCTTCGATAATTTCTCAGGTAAGTTGCTTCCTGTGCCTTGCCAATATAGAGCACTGATCAAAGAGGGGGGTGCACCCACAATCTCGGCAATGAATGCCAAGATGCCCTTGTACCACATTGTGCACATGTTTCGGTGTTCTCGCAGGCGGTCGTTTATGCACCTGCCGGTTTGGCCTACATAGACGCACCCACACGTCAGTGGAATTAAGTATACGACTCCCACTGCGCATGGGACGTAGCATGTCCTGTGTCCTGTGAAGCTTTGCAAACGGCTAAATACACCTCGCGCAACTTCGGCCGCGTGCTCTGTCTCGCACAGGAAATGCTACGTCTCATGCGCAGTGGGAGTCGTATACTTAATTCCACTGACGTGTGGGTGCGTCTATGTAGGCCAAACCGGCAGATGCATAAACGACCGCCTGCGAGAGCACCGAAACAATGTGCACAATGTGGTACAGCAAGATGCACTACGTTTAGTCATCGCGGCAGTGAAGACTGAAGACGCATGCGCACATGGACCGACTTTCGCCAACAACCGCTGGTGGACACCGCCTCCTGGACGATCGACATCAACGGAGCAGCATATAAGAAGACCGTCCCCATCCTACCGCTTCAGTGGGCACGTTGGCTGGCCTGTGAGCAACATGCGAAATCCGTTTCTCTTTTTGTACAGTTCCTGCTGCTCGGCATATCATCGGAGGCCGGCGCACAACAAGATGCACTACGTTTAGTCATCGCGGCAGCGAAGACTGAAGACGCATGCGCACATGGACTGACTTTCGCCGACAACCGCTGGTGGACACCGCCTCCTGGACAATTGACATCAACGGAGCAGCATATAAGAAGACCGTCCCCATCCTACCGCTTCAGTGGGCACATCGGCTGGCCTGTGAGCAACATGCCAAATCCGTTTCTCTTTTTGTACAGTTCCTGCTGCTCGGCATATCATCGGAGGCCGGCGCACAACAAGATGCACTACGTTTAGTCATCGCGGCAGCGAAGACTGAAGACGCATGCGCACATGGACCGACTTTCGCCGACAACCGCTGGTGGACACCGCCTCCTGGACGATCGACATCAACGGAGCAGCATATAAGAAGACCGTCACCATCCTACCGCTTCAGTGGGCACGTCGGCTGGCCTGTGTGCAACATGCCAAATCCGTTTCTCTTTTTGTACAGTTCCTGCTGCTCGGCATATCATCGGAGGCCGGCGCACAACAAGATGCACTACGTTTAGTCATCGTGGCAGCGAAGACTGAAGACGCATGCGCACATGGACCGACTTTCAGCGACAACCGCTGGTGGACACCGCCTCCTGGACGATCGACATCAACGGAGCAGCATATAAGAAGACCGTCCCCATCCTACCGCTTCAGTGGGCACGTCGGCTGGCCTGTGAGCAACATGCCAAATCTGTTTCTCTTTTTGTACAGTTCCTGCTGCTCGGCATATCATCGGAGGCCGGCGCAGAACAAGATGCACTACGTTTAGTCATCGCGGCAGCGAAGACTGAAGACGCATGCGCACATGGACCGACTTTCGCCGACAACCGCTGGTGGACACCGCCTCCTGGACGATCGACATCAACGGAGCAGCATATAAGAAGACCGTCCCCATCCTACCGCTCAGTGGGCACGTCGGCGGCCTGTGAGCAACATGCCAAATCCGTTTCTCTTTTTGTACAGGTCATAAGAAGTATTATTCTGTCAAAACCAGTAATCGTTGTTTGATTCAAGTGACGTGGCCCACCAAAGTGTCTTTTTGGCTTGTTTTGGCTCATTCGGAATTTGTAGTGTCCTTACTGATGCTATGTGGGGACATCGAGTCGAACCCAGGCCCTACGGTTGAGGAACTTCTTGATGAGCTCCTCACCGGCCAGAAGAACATTCAAACAAGGCTTGAGGCGATAGAAGCAAAATTAAAGCAGGTAGAAGCTGTGGCCTCGGACATTAAAGAAGTAAATGTGAAATTGTCAAGTTTGGAAAAAACTGTCCAATATTTGGAACACAAAGTGATTAACTTAGAAGACCGCAGTAGGCGCAATAATATTATTGTGTTCGGTATACCTGAGGATGAAAAGGAAACCGCGGATGCCCTTGCTAATGCTGTTGTTAAAGGTGTGTTTAAGGGTGTGCTTGGCGTACAGCTGAGATCAATAGAACGAATGCACAGACTTGGGCGCAAGCTAACAAAAACCGACCGGTCATATTAAAATTGTTTGATTACCGGAAAAAAGAGGAAGTGCTGGCTAACTGCTTTAAGCTCAAAGGTACTGATATATCAGTTTCCGAAGATTTTTCCCTAGTCACAAGAGAAAAACGAAAAAAAAAACTGTGGGAAAGCACTTCTGAAATTAGAAAGGCAGGCGGAAAGGTTACAATAAAATACGACAAAATTAAAATTGATGACGAGCTGTTCGAATGGAATAACACTGAAAACAAAAAAATTCCCGTAAAGAAGGGCCGGGGTAGCAAAGAAAACAAAAGAATTCCCCTAAAGAAGGGCGGGGGTAGCCAAGTACGCAAAAAATGAAATAAAATTGAAGATGGCAAACCCCTCGTATGCCTAAACCAAAATGCTCGTAGCGTCATGAAGAAACTTGAACACTTGGAGAGTATTGTAATGACACATCGCCCTCACATCCTGATAATCACCGAAACGTGGTTATATTATGATACAAGCGATGTAGAAGTTACACCACCCGGCTACAAGATTTATCGAAAAGATAGAGACACGCGTGGTGGTGGCGTTGCTATTATGGTAAAACAATCATTGCAAGTGATAAGGCAAACCGATATACCGGGCGTTGAATGTGTTATTATCAAACTCTATTTACACGACCTAAATTTGTCTGTAGGCGCATTCTATCGCCCCCCAAATAGTGATCACACATTCTTCGAAAAACTGAATGAGTTCCTGTGTTCTAGCAGATGTGACACAAGCAATGTGTTGTTAGCTGGAGACTTTAATGTTCCGTCCATCGACTGGTCCGGTGATTTTCCGCAGCCACACGTCTGTGCGGCGGAACCCATTGTGGACCTTATGCTCTTTCATAATTTAACGCAATTAGTCAAACAACCCACGCGCATTCAGAAAGACAAGAGCTCACTCTTGGATCTCTTTATTGTTAGCCAGAGTATTGCAAGTCGAAACGTTGATGTACAAGTAATGGAAGGAATTTCAGATCATAAAATGGTTTTCTTGTCGATCCCTGGAAATCGTATCAACAAAACAGAGAAATACCGACGGTCGGTTCCAGATTTTTCACGTGCTCAAGATGTGGACATTATTGACGCTCTAGACATGTCGTTTCCAACATTCTGTTCTCTTTCCGAGTCAAATGATTGCTCTGTCGAAGACTTGTGGCACTTTTTTAAATCACTTGTTTTGTCGTGCATTGAACGATTTGTGCCCTCAGAGAAATTTTCAGCCATAGGGTTAATCCATGGATTACAAGGGAAATAGTGCGCATGGGACGAAAGACAAAAAAATTAAGAAAACAGCATCGCAAGTCTCCATCACCAGCTAACAGTGAAAAACTTGTGTCAATGCGTAAACGCCATCAAGAAAGCAATAATAAGGCTAAATAATTTCACCACAAAGTAACTATGAAACATTTTTCTTCTCTCGTCTCCTGAAAAATTTTGGCGCTATTTTCCCTCAAATAAGAAGTCAATTTCTAACATTGTAGTTAACGGGGAAACCATCACTGACCGACTCACCATTGCAACGTCTTTTAACGACTTCTTCTGTTCAGTATTCACGAAAGATGACACTATTACACCTTCAGTCAATCAGTTCGAGAACATTCCCCCAATAAGCAACATTTCGATATCCCAGGAAGGTGTCCTTTCTCTTTTGCTTCAAATTGATCGTAAGAAAACACCCGGAATAGACTGTATTGATAACCACTTCTTGGTGAGGTACGCTGAATGGAGCTCACATTATCTGCATCTTATATTTAACAAATCCTTATCCCAATCTAAGATCCCAGAGGACTGGAAATACGATAAAATTACGCCTATACCTAAATCGAACACTCCACATTTGGTTACTTTATATAGACCTATCACCCTCTTGTGTACATGCGCAAAAATATTGGAACATATTATGTTTAAGCACTTATCAGCATTTCTAGATGAAAACAAACTTATTGACCCCAGGCAACATGGCTTCCGAAAAGGTCTATCTACCGTAACACAACTATTAGAAACAGTACATGAACTCGCCAAAACCATTGACAGGCAAGGTCAAACTGATATTATTTTTCTAGATTTTGAGAAAGCGTACGATCGCGTGTCGCACCAAAAGCTGCTCTTAAAACTTCAACCCATACTGAAGATCGATACACTTTTGTCATGGATAAAATATTACTTAAATTTAAGACGACAATGTGTAACAATTGATGGTACGTGCTCTCCAGCAGAGACAGTTATATCCGGTATACCTCAAGGTTCGGTGCTTGGGCCACTTTTCTTTCTTGTGTTCATTAATGACATAGTACAGGATATACCAGTTAAAATTAGACTATTCGCAGATGACTGCATCCTCTATCATGAAGTTCAAAGCCGCTGCGACCAAGTTCTTTTGAATTCTTCTTTAGCGAAAATACAAACTTGGTGTTCAACGTGGCAAATGAGTGTTAACAAGACTAAAACGGTAGCCATGTCAATAACGCGTAAACAGCATCCCCTAAGCTTTCCATATTCCATAGATAATCACACTCTTTCCGTTGTAGAAAGGTACAAATATTTAGGCGTATTTATTACCTCGGACCTTAGATGGAATGAACACATTTCGTATATTACAAAAAAAGCCATGCGTAAACTTGGATACCTTCGAAGGTCATTGCGAAAATCAACCAAAGAAATAAAGTTACTGGCTAACAAAACTTTCACTAGGCCCTCCCTCGAATATGCATCAGTTATATGGGATTCGTACACAAAAAACATATTGATAAACTAGAACTCGTTCAAAGGAAGGCCATCAGGTTTGTTCATAATTGCTATTGCTGGCAAGTATCTGTAACTTCAATCTTGGCAGAATCAGAGCTGGATACATTGCAAAAGAGACGTCAACGTGAACGGCTCAAGTTTTTGTACTCCCTTTACCATGATAAGCTGGCAATAGACAAGAGTAATTTTATCGACCGGGTTGGTAAGCGCTCGACGTGATCACACCACACGAAAAAGATAAAGGATTTTAGCTGTAAACAGGCACATTCAAAAACTCTTTTTTTCCTAGAACAACGCGTGAATGGAATCGACTTCCATCCAATGTAATTGATTGTAATACACTAAATTTTTTTGCTAAAGCATTGTCAGATTAACTGTAATTTTTTCGGTATCTTTGTCGTCACTCCGCTTTCCTAGTATCGCGACATCTGCAACTGATATGTGATTGTGAAACAATAATGTCGTTCTGATGTTTTTTTTTTTGTTGTTGTTCTTGAGTGTGTCCCATTGTAACTCTGCTTTGTTTTAGCGGTACACCTCGGTGGTGTTACTAATTAGTGTCCTCTTGTACAATCCAGATTTCTCCTGCTCTTTCCAGTCATGTCTTGTATATTATTAATTGTTTCTATCAGTGTAGGTCTGGCTTGGTACCAAACAAGTTGTTGATAGTACCTGCTGTCACTTTGTTGATTGCACAATTGTACATTTTTATTTTTATTTTGTTCCCGCTCATTGTTGCGGTTGCTTTGTGGACGTATTTGCGTATGTTCTCGCATTCTCTTATTAGTTCTGCCCACTCCTGCCAAAAGCCTTTTTCAAAGGCTGGCAGTAAATCTGAAAATAAATAAATAAATAAATAAATAAATAAACAAGGGCATCTTGGCATTCATTGCCGAGATTGCGGGTGCACCCCCCTCTTTGATCAGTGCTGTATATTGGCAAGACACAGGGAGCAACTTACCCGAGAAATTATCGAAGCAGAAAAAATACACGTGCTAGGAGATAAATGCGTAAGCACTTCATCGGTTGCTTTATCCCAGGCTGAACGTGATTACCTGACTGGGCTTTGAGGCATTAGAAAACCTGTCACACGTGCTGTTACTGGTGTGTAGATCGGGCTTGTTTTTTACCTTCATGCTCTGTAATCTTCTTTTTTAGACGTATAAATTCTTGCCACTCTGCGAAATAAAGTTAGTTGGAAGTCAGCGCTCTTTCTGTCTACCCTGTCCTTTTTTCCTTTGTTCGCGCGCTGAAACACCTTGCAAATATGACATTGCAAACCCTTGTTACAATAGTTACGAAAAGTTGCACTGTTGTGTTTTTGAGCTAACCTTTTTTTTTTTGGCCACTTTCGTGACGCCTGTGCGAGCCATCGAAGTGTATCGTTCAGTATTTAACGAAAATTGCCTGTTTGCATGATAGAGATTGATTTCAGAGGACATCCAATACGTGTATTAGAACAGAGCTGCTATGATGGACGTTTGCCGTGTGTCGTAGAAAGAGAGTTATAATAATAGTGTACCGGCCCTTGCTGGATAACCGGCGAAGCACTTGGTAGATATCGTCATGGGGTCATGACCAGGACGAAGGGTGCAGTCGATAGTTTGCAGATTAAACTTTTCGTTTGGGTGAACCTGAGCCCAAAAAACGAAACATAACTTTGCAAGCAACACGCGCTGTCAGCTGATATTGGCGAACAGAGCACCGGATGTCGATCATCTAATCATAGTGGGCCGTCTTTTTTTTACATCACGTGTCGAACTTTCCAGTCTTATCACTGGTCGTCGCGCAAGCTAGAAGAAGCTTGACTGTTCGCGTCCTACGTGTAATATTAACAAAACGGTCTTTTACATCGACGAAGCTTTCTGTGTGGTCTACACCGAGTACTGCTGACAGCCTTTGTTGGTGTAAAAATAATATAGCAAAATTGAAACAAGAAACGCGCGTGGCAACATGGTTGACAAGATAAGCTGGAACGTGCGGCGCTTAATAGGTGTTATCAGCTCCCGTGATCTCTTACCCCCGTATTCACAAACGCTCCTCGACTAGGACTTCCACCCTTCACTTGACAGAGTTGAGCACTGCGCCACCGCTCGGCTGAAAATGACGCTGCGCTACTCAAGAATCGCATGAAATTGTCTCTGCTATGCAGTGACTTGCCGTGCCTAGAGACGGCGCTCCCATCGGCTTTCTCAAGTGAAGGTGAAGCGTTGAGTGAAGGGACGTTCTAGAATACGGCGGTTAATCTATAGTGAACCAGTGTGATGAGAAGGGGGACATTTGCCTAATTTTTGTGGCAAGTACGTGCTACCATAAAGTTTTCCTAAAATTAAATAGTGGGAACTTTGTTGCTGTGATCGTTCAGTGACCAGGGGAATGATGGGTAGTACACGGATTTGCCTAGTCTTCGTACTTGCGGGCGGCGTATACTATTGTGGCTTCGTTTATTGCTGTATTTCGGTTTTGCTCAGAAGTAAAAATTAACCCTTTTGAACTTCGTGACCCGATTTGAAAAGGTAAGCATAAAAGAATAAAAGGTTGAAGCACAACCGCTGAACATTTGCCGATTTTTGTTTCGTGAGAGAACAGCTCCAAGCCACACGAACACACACGGAGCTAGAAGTACGAAGATGAGACAAATCCGTTTACCACCCATCATTACAATGCTCGCTGAAGCACCGTGCGTTGCTGCTCTCGTAGACACTTGCGCCAGAGTTCTCTCTAGTGTATATTTAGAAAACTATATGCGTGCTACAAGAGGCAGTAAGCATAGCCATTTATATGTGTAGTACAGAAATAGACAGACGAGAGAGCATAAGCCTATAGCCAAGCCAGAACCAACTAGGTGCCCAGTAGCTCTGCTGAAACGCAATCCTGGACAACCCAGCGCAAGCTGCGCAGATGTTTTTGTTGTCAAGAATCTCAGGAAGTAGGCGGTGTCAAAGAAAATTGAATCGTTAACTATGCCAAATGTCTGCTGAAAACCCTAGAAGGAGTGTCTCTCTGCTCTGACAAGACAAATGCTCACCATTTAGGAGGTAACCCACATTACGTCATTGTGTATCAGTGCCAGCTGAAGCAATTCCGAATGGGGCCAACGCATCGTATTTGTATTTTCCGAAGATGATCTTTTGGTCTCTGCTTGCTACGCATTCATTAAGCAAACACTTCGGCGTAGTACCGCGTGGAAAGTTATTACGCAAGAGTGGAATAACTATGAGAGGAACAGAAAAAGGAAAAGAATATCTCGCTCTTGGTTTGAGATTGGACTTAAAAGTGAATGATTGAATCCCGGCCGTGGCGGCCGCATTTCGATTGAGGTATAGTGCCAGAGGACCGTGCACTGAGGCTTATCCCTGTATTCTAGAACGTCCCTTCACTCAACGCTTCACCTTCCCTTCAGAAAGTCGATGGGGGCGCCGTCTCTAGGCATGGCAAGTCACTGCTTATAAGCGATATTCTTCTGCAATTCTTGAGTAGCGCAGCATCATTTTCAGCCGAGCAGCGGCGCAGTGCTCAACTCTGTCAAGTGAAGGGTGAAAGTCGAGTCGAGGAGCGTTTCTGAATACGGGGGTTAGGCACGCGTTAGAAAAGCCCAGGTGGTCTAAATTTTGCGAGCCTTTTTCTTTGCGTCTACCAATATCACATCGTAGTTTTGGAAAACAAAACTTGATTAAAATAATATTATCGTAGTTTTCAACTTCTTATTTTGCTATTCGTAGTTTAACCTAAATGCGTTCACGAGGTCTCCGCATCACGTGCTTGTAACAACGTAGAACAGATTAAAGCTAATTACTAAGTATATCTACATGTGCTTCACAGTATACTCTACTGTGACAGCATGAATAAATAAATAAATGAAAACAAATAATAAATAAAAATAAATAATAAATACATACATATACAAGTATGTTGATCCCAACTATATCATAAGTGTTCGACATGTTGCCGTCTCTCTGCAAGAGCTTGGAAGGGCCACCGTCAACACCACATAAAATACATGGCGCTGTTTGGCCACTTATGACCCTTGTGCCACAAAACACGATTATTCATAATCATCGAGCTTGGAAAGGCTTATTTTAGGCGTAATCATAAAATGTTCAAAAACTAATTCAATAATGTGGAATGCGATTTCTAATCACCGTACGAAGACACACTGGGCCTTTTGTAATTTTAAAATGGTGACGTGCGAATGGACACGGGTATGAAGTCATCACTACTGGTGCAGGTGAGAAAAATTCCCTGAGCTTATAGCTCGACGTTGTAAACAACGCTATTTTAACCGGCACTTTGTGCACCTCAGGAGGTCCCACCGACGCATGTATGTGTCACAATGACGTCATTTCCCAGAACGCTTCAAGCATAATTTAGCGAAGAATGCAATGTGAATGGAAACCCTTCAATACTGAGGTAAAATTAAAAAAACAATAGTGTACTGTGTAACCAAGTGAGTAAGCTCCTGGCTCACACTCCCGTGATAGTGGAGTCAATTGGAGGGACATTGGACATTGTAGTTAGACAATCGATCCCGCAGACACACACACGCAAACGCATAAAAAGGGGTGCCCTCGCTTTCTGGGTGTACTTCGGATTTATATTGAAGAACAATGGAACCATTGCCCATGCGAAGATGAGTGAAAGACAGAGTTTAAGAGTGATGTAAAGGAAAAGGAAAGGTTACAAACGAACAAATGCAGAGGTGCCGCTCGAATTAACCGGTGGTATTAATCCCTCTTGAAAGGGCGCGAATGGTCCCGACAGGCCTGCATGGCCACGGAGGAACAATGGACCGCTCTCGCAGGCACAAAACCTTGGGCGAGCCATCGCCGCTGTGAGCTATAACAATTGGCTGTCTGCTCTTTGGAGCCTCGGGCGCCGGTAGCGACGTCCTCTGAACTTCGAGCTCGAAGTTTTCAAAGCGTCAAACTAATGCGTAGAAAAAGAGAAAACGTACAGGCATAGTCATATCCTTTCCCCGTGCAAGTTTCTAACCTCTGTTGTAATCAGCCGCGAGTGTAAGTGTCTTGTAACTAACCGGTTAGGGTACAGAGACAATGCCATGGCGTCACCCGCCGGCAACACAACACTCTAAATATATGGTTTGTTCTGGCCATACCACCGCATAGGTGATCTGGTAATAGTGCGTCGAATCTTCGGTGGACAAAATAGAACGCTCCAGGCAGTGATGCACTGCAGTACTGACAAGATTTACGGTGCGCGAGGAATAAATGCTGGTTGTCTACCAGTGTTGCGTACGAAGCAAGAATTTAGCATGCTGCTGTGTGCGACGCCCGGCTAAACGCCTCATTTTAGTCTACGAACAACCGTAGTAACAAAAGAAAGACTGCATACAATGCTCTCTGCGAAAGAAGCTCTCAGCCTTGTTGGGCCGAGGTTTGGCTCACTCGCTGCGCGGGTGAAAAACCTGCGTGTGTAACCTTCGTGGCCCGCGATTCATAAATCAAGACGAACAAGCCGCAGAATTCTCTGTTTCTACAGTGCTTCCTCTGTTTCTGTTTTCCCCTTGCACTAGCTTGTTTTTGGCCGCGTTTCACGTGAGACGAAAAAGGAAAGAAGAAAAGGTGTCCTACGGTGGCGTTGCATAAAAGAAGACATTTAATCCAGGTAGCATGCTTCGGAATCCTGAGTGGCCATCTTGGTTTGAAAAAAAAAAAAGCGAGGGCAGAAAATGGCGCATGGGAGGCCAACGACAAAGCCAGCGAGCCCTACCGAGCAAACGACTCTAACGGCCGAGACAAATGGTGCGGCAAGACCTGGCACATCTAGGCGGTAAACGAAAATAAACCAAGGGAACCAATTTGTAGAGACTTGCCCGTATTCATTACGACGGACATACCAAGGGTAACAATGTATGAGTAGCGGGTATTCGTGTTAAGCTGCATGAGACAAACTTTCAAAGGCTTAACAGGGCACTGTTATGGCTTATCCGCTGCACTTAGAGAGCCGTCAGTTATGGCGACGCTGGGAGAAGGGTGTAGGCTACTCACGAATGGGAGGTCACAGTTAGTAAATTCTAATCAGTACACTATAGAGATATTGGCCTGACTTATCGCCTGGCTTGCTAATCGAGGCACCGGGTGTTGATTGTGACATACTGTACGATGATCATACATGCAAATCACGCACACATGGAAGACGCGCAGAGATGAGCGCATTTCATTCGGTGACCGCTAACACAAACTTTCCCAATTAAGAGGATCTGTGTAAATTGAAGGTGTCAAACCTATTACGTTGCCGCCTATCGCTTCTACAAGTGAACAAAGCTTAACGCCGCCCCGCCGCTGTGGTGTAGTTTCTAAGGTACACGGCTACTGACCCGCAGGTCGCAGGTTCAAATCCCAGCTGTGGCGGCTGCATTTCTGATGGAGGCGGAATTGTTGTAGGCCCGTGTGCTCAGATTTGGGTGCACGTTAAAGAACCCCAGGTGGTCGAAATTTCCGGAGCCCTCCACTACGGCGTCTCTCATAATCATATGGTGGTTTCGGGACGTTAAACCCCACATGTCAAAGCTTAAGGAAATATGAGCGTGAAGATCGAGCTCAGGAAAACGTTCCCCGACCTTTGCATCTACCACCTCCCTCTACGAAGTGTGCTGCGCCGAAATATGTCACAGCCGTTCCTGGCCGGACTGACGAAGGAATGAGTGGATGTTTTATGCACTACAAAATGCTTAAAAAACTATTGGAATGACTCTGCATTATTGTCTTAGGCATTGTGATTAACTTTAGCGCAACGCCTTTTAGCGAGAATTACCTTTTTTTCTAACCAAATGTGATATGTGGCCGTAAAGAATGCTAAGTGGTTCCCCTAGCTTAAGAATACGTAATAAAAAAACCAAAGTTGTCTCCCCCAGCTTCAGCTTGAGAAGTAGTCGAAATTTGGTATGATTAGCTAGTATGATTTGTGCGGCTTTCCCTGACTGATCCATAACATCCCATTGCATGACTTTCTCGCGCAAACATGCTACGCGTTTTTCGGAAAATTGGTCGTTTTGTGTGACCAATACAGTCACCGGAAGCATTTCTGAGCACGTGACCACATTACATACACATTACATAGACTGGTGTGTTTGTGTGTGTGTGTGTGTGTGTGCGTGCGGCCGTGTATACGTGCGTGCGTTTGCCTGTGCGTGTGCGTGCGTGCCTCTGTTTGCTGGAACTTCCACCTTGAAACCCCTTGTATTCGTGATCGTTTCCTCAATCACACATTCTTGGCCTCGACGGAAATTCATCACTCGGGACGATAGTTGCACGTGTGGTAGTGCTCTTTTTGAAATGCATCGGCCTCAGAGTCTTTTTACTGCTTGCTTCTGCATCCTCCCGCGTTCTCGTAGCCGTTATTTCTTTCCTACTTTTATTCCTTCCTCCTATTGATTGACCTCGTGATCTAGTCTATCCTTTTTTCTCCATCTCTCCTAGCTTTAGTGAACTTAGCCTGTAGTCATCAACACAAAGAAGAGAAACAAACGAAAAAGAAAGACATATATAGAGAGAATTGAGGAAAAGGTGAAACTGACACAGTGCGTTAAAGTTTACCTTTTAATTATGATCCACCTGAGAATCTTTAGGATGACAGTAGCGTATCACGCACATCTCTGGAGGAAGCGCATCTCGACATGAAGCATCCCCTGGTCTGAAGAGTCTTCCAGGTGCGTCCAGTAGAAGACGTGGCACCCTGGAATGAAATAAACAATACTACAGTGACGCTTAAAAAAAGCTCAATTAGTAGCATGTCAGAAAAAAAGTTTCCGGCAAGAGAGAAAATAAACTCTCGATTTGAGCCCGTGCCCTCTCCGACCCAGGTGGGTGGTCTTGATATTCAAGGTAGCCGTGGGCTTTCGCCATCTCAGGCACCAATTGAACCAAGCTTCGCTGATCTTTCGGGCCTGGGTCCAATAGCGTGGTCTCCCACTGCTCTTCGGTTAGTGTAATGGTTTGAACAACCTTTAAATTCACGTTAAGCCTGTTCAAGCGCTTTGAATATATTTTGTTTCCGAACTTGTGATGACATCTTATTGAAGAAAATATGCGACACCTGTTGAAAATTACCCTAAGGAAGCAGGCCTTTTTGAAGCTCTACACAGATACTCCATGTATCTATTCTTTCGTAACTAGTGTTGTTTGCATGCACTACAACTCGTTGGAGTAAACAGCGTTATACTTATTTACAATATGATACAGGCCTCTTGCACAACCATTTAAAACATTTTTTTTGTGTGTACATAAAACAGCGAGAGAGAAAGTCTCAAAGGAAACTAACGGAGGCTAAACGGAAAAGCAACTTCTCGGTTAGAGCATAGCTCTATAGATCTATAAAAGAAAAAAAAGAGAGAAGGGAAGGTTAACAATTGTTTGCAAGCTTCCGTCATTCTTTCCAGTAAAGCTGCATGGCGCTGTCTTACAATAGAAAGGAATTATGTAAATGACAGCTGACTACGGACTGGTGAAGCCACCTCTCGGCAGTTTCTTTTTCTGCAATCCTACATGTGTAAGTTTGTACAAGGTGAAAATAAAATTTGATTATATTTCAATAAAAGATGAAGTGTTAAGGGTCTCAGTGTTACCGAATAAGAAGCTAACGACCAAGGCAAGGAAGGCACCATATAAAACTGGGTACATGAAGAATAATACGCTGCACAATGTTGAAGGCATAAGCCTTGCTCATCCTGTTACACACGCCTTCGTAAAACAACACCAAGTGCTACAGTATTGACACCAACCATGAGAACGAATTACAATGTTCTTTGGTTTTCACCTGTAATTGGAATATTATGCAGATCTTGTGGCAGAAGAAGACGCTGACAAGCTGTTTGTCTCTATGCGCTGATCGCTGGTTCCCGAACTATACTAGAACAAATATGATGCTTTGTTCGCTCCTCCAAGAATGATATGCATGCATAAGTAACTATTCTTTTCCAGTAAGGCGCTCCTGTAGTGAAGTGATAAATTATGTGCGCCTGTAAGACAGTCCGGAAAACGAATAGGCGCCACTTTATCTTTCAGTATGACTCAATCATTCATGAAAGCATAGGTGCCCGCCGCAGACGCTTGCTCCAATAGCTCCTCAACTTCAACATCGCATGCGTGCATGTTATTAGTATTAACGCACGCTTTTGTGTTGAGAGCACGAACGTTCGAATCTCGACATTGTGGGAAAGGATACAAAACAAGTTTACTACTTTTGCGCATACGAATAGTATATCGATATGTAATGCTAATAGAAGCAGAGAATCACAGATTTGGTCATGATATGAAAAAAATTGTATCAGTATTAGTGATATATGCTTAAGTATGTATGAGAAATGAATGCTGCACGAGGCAGCAAGAGAATGGCTGGTTAAATGTCCATAATTTTATTCCGGAAAAGGAGGCGCGTTTAAAATTATAGATGGCACCACTGTTGTATCACGTTCTTTATTGTTGTGCGTGTAGGATGTCAGAAAAATAAAGTGTATGTGATAATCTCACATCTATCATTGCATCGCTACGTGGGACATTGCTTAGTTGCTGTACTTTGGCGTTATCTTTACTGCGAGTCTGAGAGCTATTCGGGGAAGTACTGACGGAATAATGGCACTCTCACGAACTCTTTGTTAAGATTAAAAGACAATTTTTGCGCAATTTGATTTTCCTGTCCGCTATATAAATGATTACAGACACATCCGTGAGTTGGCACATGAGATGATTGAACCTTTGTAAACACCTCCAATTACTGGTCTGTCGCTTTACAATCTGAATTGATGAGGAAACCAGCAGATCAGAAAGTGAGGTCAGTGGCAATTTGTTTCTGTTATTACATATATGTTTACGCGTCAATACTTTAAAGTGAAATTGGAAAACAGAATTGTTGTGCACCTATACAGATGCAACGTGCAAAGGTTGACCAGGTATGCTACGCTGCACTGGCGAAGAAATAATGCACACAGATAGGTAACGAAGAGAAGACATTATACTAGTTCATAACACTCACGTTCCGTACACTACGTGAGAGGGCATTCTTACGCAATCTTGTAAAAGATGATATGCAGTTCTAGGTAGACCAAGTTGACAGTGTGAGTTATACCCAGTTAGAACATGGGTGACCAGCAAAACTCTTTAGTACACAACAAAAAAGTGACACTCAATGTTGACTTGTGGTCATTCCCTTTTAGGGCGTTATTGTGGTGATGAAGGCCTTGAGACCGGTATACGGTACACACTGATTGTCCCGAGTTGCACCTCGGACACATTCTTAACCGTAGTTAGATATATTCACGACCGGTGTTAAGTGGTGAGGTTCACCTGATACAGCAAATGAAACCAGATTATTCCTTCTTAAATTGCGTTACTATTTCATGTTCAGTCTGGAAGTATCGACGTGTTTCCTTCGTCTTCCCTTCTAGGCAGGTTGCTCTTCGGAAGCACCAAGTATACTTGGCCTCACCATTAGAAGTTACGGGGTAATAATAATATATACTACTCGGGGGATTCTGGTTTCATTTGTCTTGTGTGCGCGCAACATGCGTTCACGAGGTGTACCAGGAATGGAAGCCTATTCTACTGAAATAGGTGTCAAGAAACTATATCGAAAGATGCCGAAACCGAGAGAGTTAACATTGCAGGCTAATCTCGCTAGAGTCATGCAGTAGTAGTAAAGGTAATAATAAATGGTAGTAACAACTATAGTAAAGGCGGTCATAGTGTCTTTGAAATGAGCGTTTCCTCACGCGTATTTTTTCAGCATGTTTTTTTTAAAGTATGGGACATTTGTTATTGTCAATGTGGTAGTTTCATTGTACTGCTCTTGCGTCGGGTCAACAACGATCATGTTGTTCATATTGTTGATTAGTGTAAGTTTGTATATATCATTGCAACAAAATATACATACTGACCACATATGTAATTATTAATTTTTTTGTTCGTGTGCGATAATCATTTTACACTGATATATTTTACACCAATAAACGCATTTAATCAATTTCCGCCACATTTTTCCTTGTAGTCACAAACTGTTCTTCATAACGTATGTCGTGCAGGATGGAATGTGTGGCTACGGTGGTAGTTAATTTGAGTATAATAATTAGTTGCACGAGTTGGTGTTTGTTATTGATGTGAAACGAGGTCTCGCTGGCATGGCACACAAGAAAAGATGTACAAAAACAGAGGTAGGACGTCGACCAGTGCCCATCTATTCTTGCTTGCCGGGTTAGTCATGCCCCTTTTACATTATGGCCACAACGGGGTTTCGAGGTTTGAAGGCAATGTATAATTAAAATTTCTGAGCTATTATTATTATTATTATTATTATTATTATTATTATTATTATTATTATTATTATTATTATTATTATTATTATTATTATTATTATGACATGCACAAGCACTTGCAAGAGACAGGAAGACAGCAGGCTGGCCACTGCCAGTCAATACGAGGAGCACAACGCCTCTCCATGCTTCCGGAAAGAGGGTAGAGAGGGAGGGAAGGAAGATAGGAGAAGAGAAAAAATAAAGACAATTGAGAAGTAAACAAAAAAAAATTGAGAACTTGGACAGGCAAGCTAGCGCATGGTATAAGCAATTCCTTGTCAAACACACAATACAATTCGAGAGTTGTTCATAGGCACCGCTATGGAAAGTATCTCTGCATCTAGAAAATTTCTGCATCCTTCACTTTATTCGCTGGAAAAGGACGGTGTGTTTGTTGTACTTCGTTGGCATTTTCTGCAGCGGCTTAAGACGCGGTGCAGCCGAGAAAAACCGAAGGGACATCCGACACACTCATAGTCGTGGCGTGCATGAACATGCGAGGTCACGAAGTACCTGCGGAAGGGATTTTAAGACGGAGTGGCTGTCAACAACGCCAGTGGCACAGCGCCCACTGTTCTCAGGAATCGTGGATGTTGTTGCCTGGTCTCGAAGACCGCAGCCAAAGCTTGCCTTAAAGCGCCCGAGCCGGCCTACGTTCTCCTGATCCCGTCTTGATCTTCGGTGGATGGCGGCAGAAAACTCGCTTCAAGAAAGTTTTGACACGTCCAGAGGATGAAGAATGCAGACTTTCACCATACGCGTTCTTCTCATCTGTTTGTGATCAACAGTGACGAAAAAAAAAACAACCAAAAGAGTTGAGAGATCGCAGTGTTATATATGCCTGTATATAGGTGTGAAGAGCTATATCTTGATGATGAGTAGCTCGTACCTCGGCGATATTTTTCGCATTCTTCTCGCGTGATTACTATAGCATGCCAGCATATATACATCGATCACCAAATAAAATCGTTCAGCGTGTGCTGGCAATATCATTACTATAGAAAGTATAATTTTTGCACTTCTTTTCTGCGCTCCATTTAGAGAAGGCGTACATCTTTTAGGGCGTACATACCTTTACTACGCTTAGTAGTACTTCACCGTGGTATATAGTCCATGGTGTCATGACCCGCATCAAGCAAACTAAACGAAGCATTTGACGTTATAGGTAATTTTGAACAAAATTTTGGAAATGATAAAAAACTGGCTACACCAGAATGACCAGTCCTTTAAATGTTCACCATAAAACTTTATTGCAGCTTGTATCAATTATTGTGCCCTATTCCCGTAATAATCATATTGCTTTGGTTTCGATTATCGTGGACGTTCATCTGGAAACATTGCCCATTTGTTGTGACGTAGCTCGAGTGAAATATGTCACATTGTTTTTAAAAATATGTCCAAAATAAAAGGCAACTCCGAAGACGTCGTAATAGCATTGCTGATCAGCCTTTCCTTTTTCTTTCTTATTTAGCACCAATAACATATCCCAGTGGAGGTTTTTGGTACAAGCCTATTGCATAGTACACTTTGCAATGAATGATTCTCGCGATGTCATGTACCAGAAACACATGGTGCTGCCACGTGCTAAAGTACCGACACCCCGCTTCATGGATCATCATCATCATCATCACCACCATCATCATCATCATCATCATCATCAACCTGACTACGCCCACTGCAGGGCAAAGACTGCTCCCAAAATCTGCCAACTGACCCGGTCTTGCACTTTCTGCTGCCACGTTACACTACGAATGTTTTAATCTCATTGGCCCACCTACCTTTCTGTACCCCCTTCGTGCGTCTGCCTTCTCTGGTAATTCAGTCAGTTACCCTTAATGACCAGCGGTTATCCTGCCTACGTGCTACGTGCCCGGTTCATGTAGATTTCTTTTTTATTTAAATTATGACATCCTTAAGCCCGCTTTTGCTTCCTCACCCGCTCTGCTTTCTTCTTGTCTATTAAAGTTACACTATTACTTTCCTTTCCATCACTCGCTGCGTCGTTCTCAATTTAAGCTGTACACCCTTTGTAAGCCTCCAGGTTTCTGCTCTGTAGGTAAGTGCCGGCAAGACGCAGCTGTTATATGCCTTCCTCTTGTGAGTTAGGGGCACATTACCATTCATTATTTGAGAATGCTTGCCGAATGTGATCCACCCCATCATTATTCTTCTGGTTATTTCACTCTGATGGTTTGGCTCCGCGGTTACTATACCTGTTCTAAGCTTCATGTAATAGGGCGTTTTTCACTCATTACTTCAGTCTCTTAAATCTTTATGCGTCACATAATTGTCTGAATGCCCTGTGTCAACGCAGGAACCTCTGCTGGATCCCACCTGATTGTACTACTTAACGAACAAATTAGCATAAAAAGCCATGCTACCATCCCTGTCGGTTCACATTCAGCAATAAAAGACTAGAGTTTCTGTCTCTTGAATCTGTTCCTTAGACCTGCAGGTTTGTTTTATATTTAATGCGCGTCTTTGAAACATTTTGATGATCTTTTCCTTGATCTCGAGTGACATTTAACGAGCACTGCTTAATCTTTACAATAAAAAAAAGCTATTGAAAGAAAAGAAGTAGTCGGAGAACAAGAGTGTTCCTTTGCGATCCCGCTGCGAGCTCGCTCTCTTCTGCCCAGAAAAAAATAAAACAGAAGCATGGTACATAAAGGCGAGGCCAAGGGAAAAGGACAAAACAGTTCTTGGTGCTCCCTTTGCAAGAAGGTTTGCAGATTGCGCCAGCACTGACCGGGGTAATTGCCTGCTGCGTGCGCTGCAAAACTGCCAGTCACCTGTCAAACACTGCGGGGCTAACATGATCCTAATACGGTCGAAGGCCCGTGACGTCTCATTCATTACGAGCCACTCAGTTCGTCTTCACAGCAACGCGTTTTTTCAAAGGAGATGGTGGGAGAGGCACGTGGTAGGGGTTGAACGGGAAGGTAGGAAAGAGTATGGAGAGGGCTGTTTATAGTAGGGACTTCTCTACTGTTTGCTCGAAGCACCCTGCTGTCTTTGTTTGTGAAGAAGGAGTCTCTCTTGCAGCACGCCTAATGGGAAATGCGCTACTACCGAAGCTAGCCTGTATGCCGGGTACTGACCTTTAGTGTGGTGCCTAATGGTTGTACAATGCCATTGTGCTTCGTATTTCTGCAACGCTCGCTTGTCGTCGACTGTGAGTGCATTAGGTGGAAGAATACACTGCTAGAGGTAGATGGTGTGTTTTTAGCTTATACTGCTCAAATGAGACGGCGTACTTTTTTTGCGCCTAAGCGCCTGTCGAGCAATTCGCCTTTAACTATCTCCCTGTACCTAACCACTGAACCGAGAACGGTGCACAAATGGGTATTGCCAGACGAAAAACGAAATTGTTGTTTTTTTCTCTCTGGAAGAACAAATTAAGACGGACGAAGCTCGGTAAGTGCGACGCAAGCAGTAATGTTTGTTTTCACGAAAGGGTAAGGTGGCTTTCAGTGAAAAGCTGCCTACACGTTTAGAGCTGTCAAGCTTAGTGTGGCAGTGGCTAGAGACCAATTGTTCTTGAAATATAACTTCTGGAAGCACGAGGCAAAATTGTTGAAAGAAAAGGGTCCTGTTTCCAGGATGCTTGGAAAGATAAAAGCTTTTACGCGTGAACGTACGCCTCCATTTAGACATGTTTTACGAACCATAAAAAACGAGATATTATTTGTCATCATGCGCATGCAAGCCTGCTGTATAACGCGTGGACGATCATAATGGTTAGTAGCCGGTGAAATAGTATAGAATACTTAAAACGCCATCGGTATAGTCGCTGAGCCATTTCACGAGTTTGGAGGAGAGGGGAGGGTGCTTGTCACGGAGCGATCTACCTATGTGGCGCCACTACACGGTGCGATAAAAGCCTCATACATAAGCAAGTTTGCGTGTCTTTGTTCTTTTATTAGAAATATTACTTAAGCTGCACGCTGTGTGGGTAAAAATACCTGACCTTTTATAAAGTTGAGAATATGTATATATATTGATAACGCATATTGGATACTACATACTCGCCTGAAGCGAAAGGGGTAAAACCTGATTCACGTCTGAATTTCGATTAAATCTATCATGTCACTGCTGGGCTTTCACTGCTCAATTCTAAGAGTTTTTTAATCACAGTGAAATACAACGGTTCAGCTGACGCTTTATTCAAGCAACAGCAAGATGGCGCCGATGAAGAAGAGGCACGGGCTGAAGACTGATGATGGTTATTGACAGATGAGGAAGATGACGTCCAATGAATTCTTACACTAATTCTCCCGTCGACAGAAACGGCCAGCCTGGCCGCGAATTACGCTGTGGAACGCATACGATAGGGCTTGAGACGCGAAACGTGCACAATCTCTGTCCCGCGGCAGCGTTGGTCAGTGGGCACATGAACAGGTGTGACAAGTTAGTTCACCAGAGAGGTCTGTTCGACAACTTTGTAGGGGCCAAGATAGCGTGACTCAAGCTTCTCGCATAAGCCAGGCGTTCGCGCAGGAGTCCACAGAAGTACATCGTCGCCAGGGCGGTAGAGAACGACGCGGTGAGTGGCATCGTAACAATGTTTGCGATCTTCTTGGCTAGCTTCGGTGTTTACACGGGCAAGACGATGGCATCGAGCAACACGGGACAGAAACTGGTCGCAAACGAATGGTGAAGAGTTGACGGGGCCAGGAAAGAATGAAACGTCAAGTGGTGATGTCGGTTGGCGTCCGTATACTAGGAAAAATGGAGAATAGCCTGTGGTTCGTTGAACTGACGTATTACATGCATACGTGACAAAGGGAAGTATGGCATCCGAATTGCGATGGTCTGGTCGGATATACATGGACAGCATGTCACACAGCGTGCGATGAAATCTTTCCGTTAAGCCATTGCTTTGCGGGTGATAGCTAGATGTTGTTTTATGAACTGTTTTTGATGCTTGAGGAACTTCGCTGAGCGTGCTTGAAAGAAATGCCTTGCCCCGGTCGCTCAAAAAAACACGAGGGGCTCCGTAACGTAAGTAAATAGCATTCAAGAAGAACGTTGCTACTTCCGAAGCAGTTCCGGAAGTGATCGAGGCCGTCTCAACGTACCGGGTCAAGTGATCAACGGCGGTGACGATCCATCTCTTGCCGTCTGATGTAGTTGGGAGGGGCCCGAAGAGGTTAATTCCGACGACAGAGAACGGCTCTGATGGACAAGGAAGTGGTTGTAGGGTCCCGAATGGAGCAGTTGTATGCCGCTTGCGGTGTTGGCAAAGTGCGGACGAGGCAATATATTTAGCTA
Source organism: Rhipicephalus microplus (assembly GCF_013339725.1). NCBI lineage: Eukaryota > Metazoa > Arthropoda > Arachnida > Ixodida > Ixodidae > Rhipicephalus > Rhipicephalus microplus. The sequence goes on from NC_051165.1 coordinate 253,319,717, forward strand.
CCATCGTGGAAAGACCTGGCCAGAAGAATCGACTGCGGATGCACTCGTATGTTTTGTAGTAACCAAAGTGTCCTGACGTCGGGTCGTCGTGGGAAGTGCGCAGAACTTCAGTGCGTAGTGCGCGTGGTACGACGGAAACCCATCGGTGGCCTTCCGGGTCGAAAATGTATCGATATAACACATCGTCCTCCAACTTGAATAGTCGGAGTTGTTTCCGGAGCCTGGCATTAGGGGAAGATGAAGCTCCGGTAAGCCGACCGATGATGTCAGTGCAATAAGAATCGGCTTGCTGGTGAGTAGTAAGTACTGACGAACGGGTGGATGAAGGTAGGGAAAAAATGGCTGATATCGACGAGGCGTCCTCCGTATAGCCAATTTGACAAGGGGATGTGACGTGCGCCGAAAACGGCGGCGAAGGGCATCGTGACAAAGCGTCGGCATCTTGATGTTGTCTTCCAGTCTTGTAGATGACGTCAAAGTCATAAGATTGTAATCGGAGAATCCCGCGGCCAAGTCGTCCGGACAAGTTTTTGATTGCAGACAACCAGCAAAGAGCATGGGGGTCTGTCACAACAGTAAAATGTCGACCATGTAGGTATGGACGAAATGTTCGGATGAACCAGACAACAGCCAAGCACTCTTGTTCGGTTATCGAGTACCTCTTCTCTGCAGAGGTCAGAGTGCGGCTTGCATACGCGACAACTTTCTCGCGAAAGGCATGGTCACGCTGGAGGAGTACGGCGCCGATTCCTTGTCCACTAGCGTCAGTGTGTAATATCGTAGGTCCCTGTCATCGAAATAACAAAGCACCGGTGGGTATGTCAGTGTCTGCTTGAGTTCTTGAAATGAGGCTTCGCATTGATCATTCCAATCGAAGGAACTGGTACTAGCAAGGAGCTTGTGGAGAGGAGCGGCAATAGTGGCAAAGTTGCGAATGAAGCGGCGAAAGTACGATGCGAGTCCAAGGAAACTGTGTATTTCTTTGGAGCGAAATGGTCGCGGAAACTTGAGGACTGCGGAAATTTTGTTCGGATCGAGCTGGATGCCATCTTTACTAACGAGATGTCCTAGAACTTTTATAGCTGTGTTGCCAAAATGGCACTTCTTTGTGTTTAGTTGAAGTCCAGCATTGGAGAGACATGTGAGCACTTGATCTAGGCGTTGCAGATGATCAGCAAAAGTAGAAGAAAACACGACGATATCATTGAGGTAGCATAGACAAGTTTTCCACTTGAGGCCACGAAGAACAGTGTCGATCATCCTTTCAAATGTGGCGGGAGCATTACATAGGCCGAATGGCATTACGTTAAACTCGTAAAGACCGTCCGGCGTAGAAAAGGCGGTCTTTTCTTTGTCTGCTTCGTCCATTGATATTTGCCAACACCCGTACCGAAGGTCAAGGGTGGAGAAGTATTGGGCGCCTTGCAATGAGTGAAGTGCATTCCATACGGGGCATCGGATATACATCCTTTCGGGTAATCTTGTTGAGCGCGCGGTAATCAACACAAAATCGTACCGATCCATCCTTCTTTTGTACCAACACAACGGGTGATGACCAAGAACTGGTAGAGGGTCATATGATGTTTCTTTTTAACGTATCGGTCACGTTCTCCTCCATGATTTTGCGCTCGGCCAAAGAGACTCGATAGGGACGACGGCGTACAACAGTCTGACCTTCAGTGTCGATGCGATGATGCGCAACTGTGGTCTGTCCTAGTGCCGAAACATTGGCGTTGAAGGAGGCCTGGTGTTTTGTTAGCAAATTTAGCAACGCCTCACGTTGAGAAGCAGAAAGGTCAGGATTTATCCCGGGAGCAAAGGAGGAGGAAGTAACAGACTGGGCCTGTTGTGGCTGAGCTGTCAAGGTGTCAAGAGAGACCAAAGATACCGGTTGGGTATACACATAACATGGCACTGATGAACCTCGGGGTAGGAGGACAGGATGTGAGGTAGGGTTCAGGCTAAGGATTATCGCAGCACTGTCTTTGAACCACACCAGGCTTGAGGGGACTACAACGCCGCGAGCTAGACAGCTGCTGGAAGGGGTGATAAGGACGTCACCATTGGCAATATCCGGAGAAGGGATGGTGATGAGTTGCTCCTGACCCGGGAGCAGTATGGATTTGGAAGCTCTGAAGAAACGCAAAGGTTTTTCGTCGACGCGTTCACTGCTGTGATCGGTCTCGGTCATTTCGACTACACGTTGACTGCAAGAAATTAATGCAGTTGCTGATGAGAGAAAGTCCCAATCTAAAGCACATGAAATTAAGACAGCGAAGGTGATGTGATGACGAATACCATCAATGAAGACACGCGCTGTACATTGGGCTGATGGTCTAATTATTCCTGCATTGGCCCCAATCAAAGATGATCCAAGGTAGGGTGTCTTCACGTTTCACAATCGAGAACACAAGTCGGCACGCATAACTGAAATAGTTGCTCCCGTGTTCACCAAAGCCAACACCCGCACACCTTGCACAGTTACAAATAACATGTTTGACGGTCGTTCAGGAGGCCTTGGGTCAGTTCGCCGCGATGCAGTTTTCCCTCCAAAAACTGCACTGTTTAGTTTTCCGATCGCTGAGCAGCCAGTTGAGAGACAGGCCGATGTGGTGAAACAGAGCGTGGAAGTGGCGAAGGGGAGCGTGGTCTGGATGCACGTGTACTGTTGGTCGTGTTAGAAATGCGCACAGGAGACGCTGATTGGTGGTCGGAACGACTGTCGGCATAACGGTAGTGACCTCGAGCACATGTGTCGTAGTTCAAAAGCGGCATAACCACGACGTTCATCTTGCTGCCGACGTCGACATACCCGGGAAATGTGTCCTCGAATTCCACAGTAGTAGCTAATCGGCCGTGGGGCCCACCAGGAAGAATGGTAGCTTGGGTTCGGTGGACGGGTGACTTGAGGTGCGAGATGTTCATGATCAGGCACAGGTGGCGGTATTTGAGACGTCGATGGTGTCATTGAAGCGATCTGTGCATACGAAGCGGGTTGGGGGCATGGTGGAGCACAGTGGGTGCTTTGAAACGCTGACATTTCTTTCCTAATATTGCCACGCAGATCGCTGAAGGCGGGTTGAGCGGGAACGTTGTTAGAAGGAGGTACACTGCAGGCTTGCAATTCCTCATGAATTATGGCTCGAATGATTGATCGGAGCTCCATACTGTTTGCCAGGGGGTTCTCAGAGAAGTCGGGTCGCAGGCGGATTGACTGCAAGGTATCAAGCCGCTGGCATACGGAGACGACGTCGGAAACCATCGAAGGGTTGTGCGTGACGAGGGCATTGAAAGCAGTAGGTCCGATACCCTTCAGAATGCGCCGGACACGATCACCTTCTGGCATGGTGTCGTCCATACGGCGGCAAAGTGCAAGCACATCCTCAATAGGAAGTGTAGGACTCACCGCAATGTTGAACGCGTTCTGCCAGTTTCTAGCGAGCAACTTCTGAACGGACGGTCGGCGTGCCGAAAATGCGTCGGAGCTGGTCTTTGAAGGAAGAACAATCGCGGAAGTCGCTCTCATGATTCAGGAACCACGTCTTGGCAACCTGAGAGACGTAAAAATGGACGCGTGCTTCGATGCCTCGTTTCAGTTGTTGTAGACACCTTCGCGGTCATAGTTGTCGAGCCAGTCTTCGACATCTTCACCAGGCAGACCGGAGAAGATTGGAGGCTCCCGAGGGGGGTTGTTGACCGGGCTAGGGTTGGCGGCTGGTGGTTGCGCCGGCGGGTGGTTCGGTTGGGCTTGCTCTTGCGCCATGGTGCTCTGCTGGCGTAAGCGACGTCCCGAATGGAGCTCCAGGAGCTGGCTTTGGATGGAGAGAGGTCGAAGAGATCGGGAAGCACCTTCCACCACTTGAAATACAACGGTTCAGCTGACTCTTTATTCAAGCAACAGCAAGATGGTGCCGATGAAGAAGAGGCATGTGCCGAATACTGATGATGGTTATTGACAGATGAGGAATATGACGTCCAATGAATTCTTACAACAGATAAAAATATGAAAGGTAGACGACGTTAGAGCTGGCTGTCTCATTATCACATGAATATTATTTAAAGTAGGAAATTTAGACAAATCCAAAAAACGAAGCATTAAGAAATGAAAAAAATCACATTATTCATTTTTTTACGTCCGTATAGATACAAGTAAAGGAAAACTGATCACTACTTCTCTGACTTTCCAATTTCTACGCAGGAAATCTCTTATTTGCCTTAAATATATGACCGTATAATCAGCATGTAGGGTGCGTTGCATATTTCCGCATCATTCTTGGGACACATGGGAAATGTCCTGAAATTTCTGGACGCACACAGTCGTCGCTGAGCGGCTTCTGCACCGGCGACACCCTTTTTCACAAAGTAATACCCTCTGTCTGTCTGACTGTCTGTCCGTCCGTCCGTCTGTCTGTCTATCTAATCTATCTGTTCACGGTTTACCGATAAAGCTCTCCGAAGCTTCGCCCCACTCATCATAATTCACTCTGAGGATATGCTGTGGTTTTTTTTTTCTTCTCTTGTAATCATAAAGCATGTCGCGTGCAGCCACTATTGTAGAAATTAATTAGTCGTTACATGGGTGTGGTGGTGGGGCCTATTTAACAATGCCGTGGCTTTAATAACCTTGCCGTCAGCGCACCGACGATAAATCCAGTGGTTTTTCTACCGTGGTATATGGGCACGCTGCCGCGCTTGTGCTTCTTGCGCAATGTATGCCTTTCCCACTAATTTATAGCGTGTTTCGTTATTAGCCGGACACGCTTTTCTGTATGCCAGAGCAGAGTGAACCACACTGCTGCGCGTTCAATTAGAGAGAGTCTACTGCGAAGGTGTACTTTTTAATGACGTTACCCGAGACGGCAACAGAAGCCGCGACAATTCCGGAAAATATAAGAGGAGAAACAAAGTCAAAGATCAAATATATATATATATATATATATATATATATATATATATATATATATATATATATATATATATATATATATATATATATATATATATATATATATATATATATATATATATATATATATATATATATATATATATATATATATATATATATTATAATATATATATATATATATATATATATATATATATATATATATATATATTGATGTAACGGTGAAGGCAACCTTTATTAGGCCCAGAAGACACGGTGAAGCGACCACACCCAAGGCACAGAACTCAGGCAAGCCAAACCCCACAGCAGATGAAGATGACGACCACTCATGATGATGAATATGTGTAACGATAGTAATGTGGCTTAAATAATCCTACATATAGAATATATATATATATATATATTATATACAGTATAAAAAGAGGTCGACAAACGTGCGAAAAAACACTAGTTGTACTATTATAATAATATATATATATTATATATATTATAATATATATATATATATATAGATATATATTATATATAATATATATGAGATCTAACAGACAATATTCCAAAGAAATGTAGGCGAAGTTAGTAGAACCAATGTAATGTAAATAAGAAAAGAAAGTGGGGGAAAAAATGAGCTTGCCGTGAGAAGGAATTTAGTAATAATAATATTGTGTCAAAACCACGAAAAAACGAGCCTTTAGGTATATGATCTTTCACTTATTCATTAACAAGGGTCTCGTACTGGCAGACTTGTTTCCGTTAGTTTTATACGAGGGACTACTGGTCAGCTGCCCAATCGTAATACATTCACGTACTACGTGATGCCACACAGGCTCATAAAAGGGTGTTCTACACTCGCCGCGGTGGCTACAGATGGCGCTGACTGACACTCCCGCGCTCTAAACTCACTTATAAACCCAATAAAGTGGTTGGAGGAATAGCCGCCGTGATATTTCAGTGGTTAGAGCATCCAACGCGTTATTCGAAGGTCATATGTTTGATTCCTGCTCACGGCAAGTGATTTTTTCACCCACTTTTCTTTCTTTTTATTTACATTACATTGGTTCTAATAACTTCCCCTATACACTCCTTGGCATTATTCTCTGTTAGATCTCATTAGTATTGTGTCAAAACACGCAAAAAGAAGCCCATAGGTATACACTTCTATTCTTTAAATAAATAAATCAATAAATAATTATATATATATATATATATATATATATATATATATATATATATATATATATATATATATATATATATATATATATATATATATATATATATATATATATAGCTAAAACGAAAGATCTTAGCTCCAATTACATGACGTAATCGGACCTATTTATTCCAAGGATTTGCGGTCGAACGGAAGCTTCAGTGCTAACAACGTCATAAAAGGCCTATTAAAAATTGAAATTCATGGTTCTGGTTCTAGTTGATAGTTATATTGGCTACATATCACATGGGAGCGTGAGTTTACTTAATATAAGGGCCACTTAAAATTCAGACATATAAGTTCAAAAATGATTCATTGGTTATTTGAAAGATTGTGTTCAGCCGGTATTGCTGCGATACCTGGTTAGACAGATTTAAACTAGGCGCTTCTTTCTATAAGGCCGCTGATATCACCTTTTACAGCACACACATACAAAAAAAAACTAAGTCAAATGGAGTACTACATCTGTGCACACGAATGTCGACGTGTTAACTTAGGTAACCAAGTCGAGCATTTCAATCGCCTTAAAAATTTCTTTCTCTGCGAGTAGCGGTAATAATAAGCTGTAGTGCCTGATTTCGAAATTATTAGCGCTTAATTTCAAAAATAATTAGCATATGATGTACTCTTGTTTTAACTTGATAGCTTCCAAGTGCTTTTGGTTGGCTGTATTTTTGCACAGCTTTTCTGAGATGCCTTGAAAAGCAATAGTGAGTAATTAGAACTAACAATGATGCAGTGAAATGTATACGGGTTCTTGGTAGTAGTAATTATAAAGTAAATGTGAAGAAAGAAAATTGGATGGAAAGTGGACGATAACATTATCTGTTAGTTCTTATTAAACTGTGTCTAACAAAGAGAAACGAGCCCTTAATTTCCACGTATTTTCTTCTTTAATACCATATAACACTTAGCTTGATTTCATTTTTAATAATAATATGAAGAAAACTGAAGTGATGTGCAACAGTCAGGGCAGAGAGTAGCGCTTTGTGGTAGGAAGTGTTGATTGATTGATATGTGGGGTTTAACGTCCCAAAACCACTCTATGATTATGAGAGACGCCGTAGTGGAGGGCTCCGGAAATTTTGACCACCTGGGGTTCTTTAACGTGCACCCAAATCTGAGCACACGGGCCTACAACATTTCCGCCTCCATCGGAAATGCAGCCGCCGCAGCCGGGATTCGAACCCGCGCCCTGCGGGTCAGCAGCCGAGTGCCTTAGCCACTAGACCACCGCGGCGGGGCGTGGTAGGAAGTGTTACGCTGGATGTTGTAAAGGAATATGTCTACTTAAGACAGGTAGTAACTGCGAAGCGGAACCATGAGATTGAAATAACTAGAAGAAAAAATAGGCAGTGAAGCACATTCGGCAAGCACTCGCAAATCATGAAGGTTAGTCTAACACTGCTCCTCGAGAGGAAGATGTATAACATTTGCATTTTACCAGTACTTACAGACAGAACAAAAACCTGGAGGCTTACAAAGTGGGTTCAGTCTAAATTGAGGAGGACGCAGCGAGTCACGGAAAGAATAATGATAGGTTTAACTTTAAGAAACAGCAAGAGAGCAGAGTGTGTCAGAGAACAAACGGGAATTAAGGATATGATAGTTGAAATCTGAAAAGATTGGACAAGGGTGGGGGACGTAGCGCGAAAGATAACCATTGGTCATTAAGCCTAACTGATTCAATTCCAACAGAAGACAAGCACGTGAGATGGAAACAGAGAATTGGCGGGTGGGTAGATGAGACTAGGCAGTTTGCAGGTATAACGTGGCAGCAGAAAACAAAGGACCGGGTTTACAAGCTTAGCATCAAGTAGGCCTTTGCAATGCAGTTGGCGTAGTCATGCTTATTATTATGGTTTCAAGTCATTTCTGTTGAGGTCACTATAGCCTAAACAAGGTCAACATAATCCGTACTTGTCAAAATCACACAATACTGCTAGGTAATGACTTTGCGGCACTTGACAGTCATTGAACAGTATCTAGTCCCGCGGCAACAACACCTATAAGTTGTGATGAATAAAACTGTTTGCCTGACTGCGCTTTCTCTCATTCCCTTTTCCTTACTTTTCTGTCGCCTATTTTCCCTTCCCCAGCGCACAGTATACAGCGAACCAGATACATGCTTTTCGGTTAACCTCCCTGCCTTTCTTCTCACACACACACACACACACACACACACACACACACACACATATATATATATATATATATATATATATATATATGTATATATATATATATATATATATATTGTGAGCGCTGATTGTGTTGCTCATCATTTTCACTTTCACCTGCGCATACAAAGCACCGTGATCATCATCATCGTAGCGGCTCGCTGCTTGTTCGGTTGCTGGCTCGCGCGTCTGGGTTGACAATAAAACGGTCGCTCCTTCGTACCTGACGTCGTCTCACAAGTGGTGGAGCGTGCTGTGATTCCCAAGTCCTCGTGCACTACCGGTCACCCCTGGAGCTCCGATCAGGTCGACGGCTGTGCTTGCCAACAGTGATGGCGCAAAACGACCCACCCCCTACCGCCTTCTTCGCACCACCCGCTCAGCCTGCTGGGCCTCACCACACCGTGAGTACCTCGCAACGAGACCCTCCAGTGTTTTCTGGCCTTCGCGGTGAGGACGTAGAAGAATGGCTGGACAGTTACGACCGTACCAGTGCTTGCAATTACTGGGATGAGGCACATAAGCTGCGCTATGTACCCTTTTATCTGAAGGAGGTTGCTAAGACGTGGTATCATAACCACGAACGCGACTTTCCTGATTGGTCAGCATTCACGGTGCAGCTGCGTCAAATATTCGGCACTTCTACAGGACGCTCTGAGGTAGCTAAACAGAAGCTCGCTACCCGCATCCAGGGGCCTGACGAATCGTACACATCGTACATTGAAGACGTTCTGGCCCTCTGCCGCCGCGCCCAAAAGGACATGCCGGAGGCCGATCGTATTCGCCAAGTAATGAAAGGCATCAACTCCGTCGCCTTTAATGCTCTTGTCATGCAGAGCCCGACAACAGTTCAGGACATTATTACCACCTGCCAGCGCCTGGACGCACTTTACTCAATGCGCCTTCCACACGCCTCCTATGACACTCGTCTTACTGGCGAGCATGAGCTGCGAGCTCTAATTCGCACCATAGTGAGAGAGGAACTTCACAGCCTTGTTCCTGCCAGCGCACCGACTTCACCTGCCCGCTCACCCCCTCCTAACCTGCGGGAAATTATAAAGGACGAATTGGCGTCGATGACGAGCGTCGCACGTGCCCCGCCTCCTGTGCCCTTACATGTGCCTACGTATGCCGAAGTCGTGTCACGGCCTCCTCCACCTACTCCACCTGTAACTACGGACGTCGTATACGACCATTTGGCTGCGATGGCAGCCAAGGCACCACCACAACCACACTTCCCTGCCTGGCGCCCTACGCGCCCCGTCTGTTACTACTGTGGCATAAGAGGACATATCTCCCGCTTTTGCCGTCGGCGCCAGCAAGATGAACGACGAGGTTATTCTTCGTACGAGAGTGACCGGGCTGCGAGGTCTGACCCCTACGTTCCAGGAACCTACATTCCCTCGTCACGACGTTCGCCTTCGCCTCCTTTGTCCCACGGTGAACCTCGTTCTTCCCGCTCACCCCGCCGTCGTTCACCATCGCCCTTCCGCCGTACTACTTCGCCTTTACGTTCTGCCCTGATGCCCCTCGACAGCCACTCGGAAAACTAGCAGCTGCAGTTTTTGGAGGAGAAACTGCCTGTCGTCGAAGTGTCCCAATTCCTCCTGCGCGCCCTGCAAATTTACTAACTGTTTGTGTAGAAGGCATTTCGGTTGACGCACTCGTGGACACTGGAGCAGCCATTTCGGTCATTGATCGCGAACTATGTCATCGTCTACGAAAAGTGCAAACTCCATATGTTGGTCCGGTGTTATGTGGTGCTAATGAAAATAGAATTTACCCTATTGGACAATGCACTGTTCGTGTTCTGATCGACGGAATTCGTCACCATATACAATTGGCTGTGCTTTCTTCATGTGCTCATCCGATTATATTGGGCTGGGACTTCCTGTCAGCCGCTTCCGCTGTCATTTCGTGTGGTCCGCCCGTTATTCGCATTACGGACACTGAAAATTCTAGTGCTTACGATTTTTCGTCGCCTCACCTTGTTGCAGCTGCAGACTTTGTACTGCCCCCGGCCCAAGAACGTATCCTCACCATTAGATCCAGCGATACCATTGACGGTGACGCAGTGGTTGTCCCCGATCAGCGCTGCATTTTCCGAGGAATCGCCATCGCATGTTGTCTAGTGCGGTTTTCGCGTGGTCATGCCAGTCTCACCGCCTACAACACGACAACAGAGCCACAACTACTGCCAGAGGGGTCCACTGTTGCCAGCCTTATCGACATAGCACCGGTATGTGTCGTCACTGTATCGTCTCCGCCGTCAGTCGCTAAGTGTACGCCACCAGGAGGCTCATCTAATGCGCTTAAAGCCACTTTGAGTCCATATCTCACTCCAACGCAAACTAATGACTTAATGGCCCTTTTAACAAAACACAAGACTTGTTTTGACGTTTGTTCGGATGGCTTAGGTCAAACTACGGTGACCTCTCATCACATCGCCACAGACGGTTCTCGTATTATCCGCCGTCGCCCTTACCGCGTGTCGTCTTCAGAACGCAAGGTCATCGAGGAACAAGTCAATGACATGCTCGCACGCAACGTTATCAGACCTTCCACAAGCCCTTGGTCTTCTCCTGTTGTCCTAGTTAAGAAAAGGGACGGATCAGTGCGATTTTGCGTTGATTACAGGGCACTAAACAAAATTACGCGCAAGGATGTATATCCTATGCCTCGAATTGACGATGCACTTGACACCTTACAGGGTGCAGAATATTTCTCAAGTCTCGACCTACGATCTGGGTATTGGCAGATCCCGATGCATGAGTCTGATAAAGAGAAGACAGCGTTTGCTACTCCTGATGGTCTCTTCGAATTCAATGTGATGCCTTTTGGGCTCTGCAATGCCCCAGCCACATTTGAGCGGATGATCGATACGGTGCTGCGTGGCCTAAAATGGAAGACCTGTCTTTGTTACCTGGATGACATCGTCATCTTTTCATCCAGCTTCTCGCAACACCTAGAACGTCTAGACGAGGTGCTCACATGTCTAGCCAAAGCCGGTCTCCAGCTAAATACCAAGAAGTGTCGGTTTGCGAGCCGCAGCATCAAAGTGTTAGGCCACGTTGTCAGCAAGCTTGGCATCGAACCTGATCCCGACAAAGTGGCCGCTGTGCTGCACTTTCCTAAGCCCACCACGCTCAAAGACCTTCGCAGCTTCCTCGGCTTAGCCTCTTACTTCCGCCGTTTTGTCCGTGATTTTGCCACTATCGCGGCTCCTCTTCACAAACTCCTGACCACAAGTGCATCATTTCTTTGGACAGATGACTGTGAAGCTGCTTTCCAGACCCTGAAGCGATGCCTCACGTCAGGGCCAGTTCTTCGCCATTTTGATCCCACAGCCCCTACTATATTACACACTGACGCAAGTGGGCACGGAATCGGCGCTGTTCTGCTGCAGCGTGACCAGGCTTCACAAGAGCAAGTCGTGGCTTACGCGAGCCGTACTCTCTCCCCAGCGGAACGCAATTACAGCATCACTGAACAGGAATGTCTCGCTATCGTATGGTCCGTGCAAAAATTTCGCCCCTATTTGTATGGCCGCCGCTTCACGATCGTCACGGATCATCATGCGCTCTGTTGGTTGTCATCATTAAAAAACTTGTCAGGACGCCTCGGTCGTTGGGTGCTCCGACTGCAGGAGTATGACTACAGTGTCACATACCGGTCGGGCCGCAAACACCAAGATGCCGACGCTTTGTCACGCTGTCCGCTGTTGCAAAATCATGACGCATCTACCTGCTGCGCAGCACCTCCCAGCCAAGAGACCACGCAGATGACCAGTCTTAGTCCCATCGAGCCCACTGCACCGGATGACTTCCTTCAATCCGCAGACCTCACCTCGCTCCAACGTGCAGACACATACTGCCGTACAATCATCGATCGGCTCACCGGCTCATCTCGTGCTCCCAACAGCCGCTTGCGACGACAACTCACGCGTTTCAAACTTCATGACGGAACGCTACTTCGACAAACTTACCATCCTCTCGGTAGCCGATGGGTCCCGGTCATACCTCGCTCACTTCGACTCCAAGTCTTAGAAGCCTTTCATGACGACCCGACGGCTGGCCACTTGGGTTTTCATAAAACCTACGATCGCATTAAGACTCGCTGCTTCTGGCCTGGCCTCTCCACTAGTGTTTCCAGGTACGTCACTTCCTGTTCATCATGTCAGCACCGAAAACGTTCGACATCTCTTCCCGCCGGCCCTCTACAGCCTCTCCCGTGCCCATCCGCTCCCTTCGAGTTCGTCGGCATAGACTTATACGGACCCCTTCCGCTTACCACCGCCGGTCACCGCTGGATTGTTACTGCCGTAGACCATCTTACTCGCTACGCTGAGACGGCAGCTCTTCCTACTGGAGCTGCCAGCGAAGTAGCCGACTTTGTTCTGCGTGCCATTATCCTGCGCCACGGCGCCCCTCGTGTTCTCCTGAGTGACCGTGGCAAGACATTTCTTTCTCGTGTGCTCGCTGAAGTTTTACAGGCCTCTGACACAATCCATAAGACCACCTCGGCATATCATCCGCAAACCAATGGTCTTACTGAGCGTTTTCATAGAACTTTGTCAGACATGATCTCTATGTATGTCCAACCCGATCACAAGAACTGGGACACAATACTACCTTTCGTCACGTTTGCCTATAACACTGCCATACAACGCACTACAACTTACAGCCCGTTTTTTCTTGTGTATGGCCGTGCACCATCTTTTGTTCTAGACACCAGCTTCTTGTCCACGCCTTCTGTCCCATCTGCGTCCCTTCCGGAAGAATTCGCTGCCCGTGTCAACCACTGCCGCACAATCGCCCGCGCCAACACCTCTACCATTCAGGCCCAGCGAAAAGTTCGTTGTGATGCGACACGTCGAGTTGTGTCATTCTACCCAGGCGACGAAGTGCTCCTCTGGACACCTGTTCGCACACCCGGCCTCTGTGAAAAATTCATTCACAGATACCTGGGTCCTTACACCGTGCTTGAACGAACATCGGCCGTAAATTATCGCGTCGCGCCGGTTACTTCGGCTTCTGATCGCCGTCGTCGCGGGACCGAGATCGTCCATGTGTCTCGCCTGAAACCTTATATCCAGCGCTCATACACTTACTAAATGAACGTCTTGCAGACCGCTTTCGTGTAGGGGGGAAATAGTGTGAGCGCTGATTGTGTTGCTCATCATTTTCACTTTCACCTGCGCATACAAAGCACCGTGATCATCATCATCGTAGCGGCTCGCTGCTTGTTCGGTTGCTGGCTCGCGCGTCTGGGTTGACAATAAAACGGTCGCTCCTTCGTACCTGACGTCGTCTCACAATATATATATATATATGTATATATATATATGTGTGTGTGTGTGTGTACTGACTGTACACACACACACACATATATATATATATATATATATATATATATATATATATATGTGTGTGTGTGTGTGTGTGTGTGTGTGTGTGTGTGTGTGTGTGTGTGTGTGTGTGTGTGTGTGTGTGTGTGTGTGTGTGTGTTGGATAAAAAACTCGTCGGTAAATTGGGACGTGTGCATACAAGGCATGCCCGCAAGCACGCGGCTGATCTTTTCAAAAGTACTGCTGAAGTTCGTTTTCCATCTAGTGCGTCGCAGCTTAATACCACTCACCGCAAACCTAACCAGGAAGAATGCACAGAGAACTACGCATTCTCCCTCCCAAGAACCGCGCGAAACTTTAATCACACGTCTTCCCAAGGGCCGCACGTCGCTTTTACACGCCTCGCTAAGCGTCTGCGGTATAACGTACAGTCAGTGCCCGCAAGGCTTCGACTACGGCACTGGCTTTGAGTCACTCCTATGGACCTGCGAGAACACGGAAGCCTTCTCGAGTTCACGTGTACCTACAAACAGCGCTCCTAGGGCTCTGCCTGCCACGCACATGACTCTTTAAATAATCATATTTACACGCTTAGCGTTTTGAATCGCACACCTTGAATAATGTCGTTTTTCATATTTCTTTTTAGAACTAAGTGGGGACGAGAACACGGGCAAGCAGGTACATGAGCTGTTGAATTGTAAGAGCAAAAGTGGGTGAATTACGACTGTGGTTCACCTTGAAAATCGCCATATCCTGAAGAAAGCTGTGATGTTTCCAAACAATTTTTTTTCTTCCCCATTTCATATCACGCCCAAGTGAACTTCCTGCCAGCGCACCGACTTCACCTGCCCGCTCACCCCCTCCTAACCTGCGGGAAATTATAAAGGACGAATTGGCGTCGATGACGAGCGTCGCACGTGCCCCGCCTCCTGTGCCCTTACATGTGCCTACGTATGCCGAAGTCGTGTCACGGCCTCCTCCACCTACTCCACCTGTAACTACGGACGTCGTATACGACCATTTGGCTGCGATGGCAGCCAAGGCACCACCACAACCACACTTCCCTGCCTGGCGCCCTACGCGCCCCGTCTGTTACTACTGTGGCATAAGAGGACATATCTCCCGCTTTTGCCGTCGGCGCCAGCAAGATGAACGACGAGGTTATTCTTCGTACGAGAGTGACCGGGCTGCGAGGTCTGACCCCTACGTTCCAGGAACCTACATTCCCTCGTCACGACGTTCGCCTTCGCCTCCTTTGTCCCACGGTGAACCTCGTTCTTCCCGCTCACCCCGCCGTCGTTCACCATCGCCCTTCCGCCGTACTACTTCGCCTTTACGTTCTGCCCTGATGCCCCTCGACAGCCACTCGGAAAACTAGCAGCTGCAGTTTTTGGAGGAGAAACTGCCTGTCGTCGAAGTGTCCCAATTCCTCCTGCGCGCCCTGCAAATTTACTAACTGTTTGTGTAGAAGGCATTTCGGTTGACGCACTCGTGGACACTGGAGCAGCCATTTCGGTCATTGATCGCGAACTATGTCATCGTCTACGAAAAGTGCAAACTCCATATGTTGGTCCGGTGTTATGTGGTGCTAATGAAAATAGAATTTACCCTATTGGACAATGCACTGTTCGTGTTCTGATCGACGGAATTCGTCACCATATACAATTGGCTGTGCTTTCTTCATGTGCTCATCCGATTATATTGGGCTGGGACTTCCTGTCAGCCGCTTCCGCTGTCATTTCGTGTGGTCCGCCCGTTATTCGCATTACGGACACTGAAAATTCTAGTGCTTACGATTTTTCGTCGCCTCACCTTGTTGCAGCTGCAGACTTTGTACTGCCCCCGGCCCAAGAACGTATCCTCACCATTAGATCCAGCGATACCATTGACGGTGACGCAGTGGTTGTCCCCGATCAGCGCTGCATTTTCCGAGGAATCGCCATCGCATGTTGTCTAGTGCGGTTTTCGCGTGGTCATGCCAGTCTCACCGCCTACAACACGACAACAGAGCCACAACTACTGCCAGAGGGGTCCACTGTTGCCAGCCTTATCGACATAGCACCGGTATGTGTCGTCACTGTATCGTCTCCGCCGTCAGTCGCTAAGTGTACGCCACCAGGAGGCTCATCTAATGCGCTTAAAGCCACTTTGAGTCCATATCTCACTCCAACGCAAACTAATGACTTAATGGCCCTTTTAACAAAACACAAGACTTGTTTTGACGTTTGTTCGGATGGCTTAGGTCAAACTACGGTGACCTCTCATCACATCGCCACAGACGGTTCTCGTATTATCCGCCGTCGCCCTTACCGCGTGTCGTCTTCAGAACGCAAGGTCATCGAGGAACAAGTCAATGACATGCTCGCACGCAACGTTATCAGACCTTCCACAAGCCCTTGGTCTTCTCCTGTTGTCCTAGTTAAGAAAAGGGACGGATCAGTGCGATTTTGCGTTGATTACAGGGCACTAAACAAAATTACGCGCAAGGATGTATATCCTATGCCTCGAATTGACGATGCACTTGACACCTTACAGGGTGCAGAATATTTCTCAAGTCTCGACCTACGATCTGGGTATTGGCAGATCCCGATGCATGAGTCTGATAAAGAGAAGACAGCGTTTGCTACTCCTGATGGTCTCTTCGAATTCAATGTGATGCCTTTTGGGCTCTGCAATGCCCCAGCCACATTTGAGCGGATGATCGATACGGTGCTGCGTGGCCTAAAATGGAAGACCTGTCTTTGTTACCTGGATGACATCGTCATCTTTTCATCCAGCTTCTCGCAACACCTAGAACGTCTAGACGAGGTGCTCACATGTCTAGCCAAAGCCGGTCTCCAGCTAAATACCAAGAAGTGTCGGTTTGCGAGCCGCAGCATCAAAGTGTTAGGCCACGTTGTCAGCAAGCTTGGCATCGAACCTGATCCCGACAAAGTGGCCGCTGTGCTGCACTTTCCTAAGCCCACCACGCTCAAAGACCTTCGCAGCTTCCTCGGCTTAGCCTCTTACTTCCGCCGTTTTGTCCGTGATTTTGCCACTATCGCGGCTCCTCTTCACAAACTCCTGACCACAAGTGCATCATTTCTTTGGACAGATGACTGTGAAGCTGCTTTCCAGACCCTGAAGCGATGCCTCACGTCAGTACGTTCGTTCATGCCATGTGTGTCAAGTACACAAAGTCAAGTATAAACAGCCTACGGACACCATGATACTACCTTGCCACTCGAACGTGCCTTTTGAAGTAGTTCACCTGGATTTCGCCGAACTTAACAAGAAACGGGAAGGAGTCAGAAAAACGCAAGCTTTTCTGCTGGCCATAGATGAATGCACCAGGATGGTCGCGGCACGAGCAGGAAAAGAAGATGCAAATAGCGTCATAACCCTTCTCGAAAGGGACATGTTTAGAACTACGCGGACAATCGTATGCGATAACGGCCCCGCGTTCAAGAGTGAAAAGCTAGTAAGATGGGCTCGAGATCACAATGTATCGATCAAGTTCTGTGCGCCATACCATCCTGCGGCGAATGGGCTTGCAGAACGTGCCATACGGGACGTGAAACAATACATCAAGATGTACGATAGTTTTCCTGGGGGATGGAAATGTTCTTTAGAAGCAGCCGTAAAACATCATAACCGATCCTACACAAGTGGCTTGGGGTGCAGTCCACAGTACGCTTCTACAGGAGAGACCCCTATTCTGCAGGCAGACCGTGAGTTGGGACTCTTGGAAAACCTCAAGATTGTCGAGGAGAGGCAACAAAAATCACAGGAGGAGAGGTACCGAAAACGAATGAAAAAGAATTTCGACAAGAGGCATCGAGCAGACATGCCAGACATTCAAGTCACCGACCTCGTACTAGTGAGAAAAGGAATAAGAGATTCCAGTGCCAAATTTTATGGGCCTTACTCTGTGACCAAGACAGCCACCCAGAACGGAATTTTGAAGACTGTCTGGTACACTGGTGAACGTGGATCTGTTGAATGTGCTTCAATTGGGAATGTCTTCAAGTATTACCCCAGGAGGGGTAATTAAAAGAAAGCGGGAAGGGTGAAGCGGTATGAGCCTTTGGACAGAAGATGAAGAAGCGCGAGGGCCGGGGCAGGAAAGAAGAGGGGGATGAAGTGAAAAATAAAGCAGATTAAGATGGACGCCAGTTCCATACTGAAGCTTTAATGCTGTTCCGTTATTTTAAGTAGGAACACTACATATATATATATATATATATATATATGTATATATATATATATATTTATATATATAGCTAAAACGACAGATCTTAGCTCCAATTACATGACGTAATCGGACCTAAGATAGGGCGTTTTTCGCTCAACAACACAAAATTTCACAATGCAACAACTAGTGACTCTACTCTCGCTTTTATTCCAAGGATTTGCGGTAGAACGGAAGCTTCAGTGCTAACAACGTCATAAAAGGCCTAATAAAGAATTAAAATCCTTGGTTCTGATTCTAGTTGATAGATATATTGGCTACACATGACATGAGAGCGTGAGTTCACTTAATATAAGGGCCACTTAACATTCAGATATATTAGTTAAAATGATTCATTGGTTTATTGAAAGATTGTGTTTAGCCGGTATTGTTGCGATACCTGGTGAGACAGATTTAAACTAGGCGCTTCTTTCCATAAGGCCACTGAGATCACTTTATAGAGCACTCAAAAAACTAAGTCAAATGGAGTGCTACACTTGTGCCCAAGAACGTTGACGTGTTAACTACTAGGTAACCAAGTCGAGCATTTCAATCGCCTTAAAAATTACTTTCTCGGCGAGCAGCGATATTTATAAGCTGTAGTGCATATAATTTCAAAATTATTAGCATTTAATATAAAAAAAATAATTAGCACATGAAGTACTTTTGCTATAACTTGATAGCTTTCAAGTGCTTTCGGTTAGCTGTATTTATGCACAGCTTTGAGGAGATGCCTTGAAAAGCAATAGTGAGTAATTAGAACTAACCTTGATGCTGTGGAATGTATAGGGGTTTTTGGTAGTAGTGATTGTAAAGTAAATGTGAACAAAGAAAAGTGGATGGAAAGTGGACGGTAACATTATCTGTTAGTTCTTATTAAACTGTGTCTAACAAAAAGAAACGAGCCCTCAGTTTGCACCGATTTTCTTCTTAATTACAATATAATAGTTAATTTATCATATTTTTAAAACTGATATGCAGAAAACTGAAGTGATATGCCACCATCAGGGCAGAGAACAGCGCTTTGTGGTAGGGAGTTTTACGCTGGATGTTGTAAAGAAATACGTCTACTTAAGAGAGGTAGTAACCACGATGCGGAACCGTGAGAATTACATAACTAGAAGAAAAAGTAGGGGGTAAAGCACATTCGGCATGCTTTCACAAATCATGAATGGTAGTCTACCCCTGCACCTCAAGAGGGAGATGTATATAATCTGCATTTTACCGGTACTTACTGACAGAGCAGCAACCTGGAGGCTTTCGAAGTGGGTTCAGCCTAAATTGAGGAGGATGCAGCGATTGATGTAAAGGATAATGATAGGTGTAACTTTAAAAAAAGAGCAAGAGAGAAGAGTGTGTCAGGGAACAAACGGGCATTAAAGATATGGTAGTTGAAATCGAAAAATAAATGGACAAGGGTGGAGGACGTAGCGCGAAGGTAGGATGACCATTGGTCATTAAGCGTAACTGATTCAATTCCAACAGAAGACAAGCACTAGAGATGGAGACAGAAAATCGGGTGGGCAGATGAGAATAGGCAGTTTGCAGGTATAATGTGGCAGCAGAAAACAATGAAGCGGGTGGACAGGCGGAGCATCGGGTACAGCTTTGGCATGCAGTGTGTGTAGTCATGCTGATTATTATGGCTTCATGTTATTTCTGTTGAGGTCACTATAGTTTAAACGAGGCAAACATTATCCATACTTGTGAAAAATGCACAATACTGCTAGGTAATAACTTTGTGGCACTTGACAGTTATTGAACAGAATCTAGTCACGTGGTAATAACACCTATGAATTGTGGTGATTAAAGTTGTTTGCCTGACTAAGCTTTATTTCATTCCATTTTCCATACTTTTCTGCCAACAATTGTTTTCTTCCCCAATGCACGGTATACAATATATATATATATATATATATATATATAATATATATAATATATATATATATATATATATATATATATTATATATATATATATATATATATATATATATATATATATTATATATATATATATATATATATATATATATATATATATATATGCTGCTTGTGTAAATTGACAGAACACGTTGAATTTTTACGTAGAGTTGAATCCAAAACTCGTCTGTAAAGTGGGACGTGCGCATACAAGGCATCTCCGCAAGCACGCGGCTGATCCTTTCAAAAGTACTGCTGAAGTTTATTTTCCATCCAGTGCGTCGCAGCTTAATACCTCCCACCGCAAACCTCACCAGGAGGAATGCATGGAGAACTACTCATTCTCCCTCCCAAAAACCACGCGAAACTTTAATCACACGTCTTCCCAAGGGCCGCACGTCGCTTTTACACGCCTCGCTAAGCGTCTGCGGTATAACGTATAGCCGGTGCCCGCCGACTACGGCACTGGCTTTGAGTCGTTCCTACAGACCTGCGAGAACACGGAAGCCTTCTCGAGTTCACGTGTACCTACAAACAGCGCTCATAGGACTCTGCCTGCCACGCACATGACTCTTTAAATAATCATATTTACACGCTTAGCGTTTTGGATCGCACACCATGAATAATGTCGTTTTTCATATTTCTTTTTGGAACTAAGTGGGCACGAGAACACGGGCAAGCAGGTACGTGAGCTGTTGAATTGTAAGAGCAATGTGGGTGAATTTCGACTGTGGTTCACCTTGAAAATCGCCATATCCTGAAGGAAGCTGTGATGTTTCCAAACAATTTTTTTCTTCCCCATTTCATATCACGCCCAAGTGAACTTCTAGAAAGTTCAAGAAAGTTTTGTTCAATGAACGCGGAGAAGGAAATGTAGAATGAAAATATTTTGAAAGCGACAGCATCAGCTGGCATTGCATCATCAAGGAAAACGTCATGAGAAGCAATACTTGTAAGCGTAAAGTGCGCTAATCCATGCTTTTAAACTCACTTGGTCTCGTGAACTAAATTGAACTTGGACTCAGTGGATGGGCGTTGTACTATGCACCCTTGTATAGCCTTGTGTTCTTTTTCTAATATGCGATGACGACTGTTGTGCAAGAGCAGAGGATTACCCGGCGCCACACATTGGCACCAACGTCTCCTTATTTACATTTATGAAAAAAGTGCTGCATTTGTCGTTGTGCTTTATATGCAATTGTCTTTTAGACAACTACTAATTATGCAGTGCGAAGTGTATAACGTTATTATCAAGCTCTTTGATGAGCCCACAGTAACACATGTGTAAAACGACAAATTTGTCGGGCTCATTGAAAATTGCACTATTAGAAGCCCAGCTTTCTTGACTCTTTCACATTGTAAAACCCAGGCTATTTTCATACTAAGCAGGTGTTCTACCGTATACAGCCATGCATCTAATTGGCAGTGCGATGAACATGGCTTGTTCTGTTTGAAATTCAGTGGAAATAGAGTTCATGCTTTACGAACACACGCGTACTGTACACAGGCTTCCCAATACAACATGTGTTGTCACAGTAACATAGCCTGCTACAAGCGTGCATTACCATCGGACGTTAGGAAGTGGGATTATCATAACGACTTCACGGTTTAAAGGTAGCCACCCATCCCAAAAAAGTACATGCGTTGCTTCACGTACTCCCTTAATTCCACGTAGGAGGTCCATGTCAAGTTAAAAAACATTTCACGCACATGATTGCTCGTGGTTTAAAGTATATGCTACCCATTGCACAGAATGTTGCCATATGAGAAAGCTGCACTGACACGAGTGCCCTTACAACTTTCTTGATTACGTCGTAGTAGTGCACAATTTAAACTTCTCGAGCAAGATCGTACAACAAACAAGTGTGCACTAAGTAGTTGAAATACGCACTAGGAACATGACATTGCTACCGCTATCGCATTCAAACCTTAAAGGGGAAACTTAGAGATATGCTAATTTTTTATTATTTTTATTTGTTTTGTTTTCTTTTAGTGAACCCTGAATGAGGTTCCTTTTTTAAAAATAAAGTTATTCTCTCTCTCTTTTTCTCTCTCTCTCTTTCTCTCCCACTCTCTTTCTTTCTCGCTGTTTTAACGTCTGGTCTTGTCTGGAACAAAAACTAGACAATTTATTTTGGGAACTTACTACTTTGCAATTTATATTGTTCTTTTAGAGATGACGCAGAATTTGAGAGGCATACATCGAAGTGCGACAAGTGAGCACTGAAAACCTAGCGATGGCGTCTCGGCAAAAAGCACCGTCATGGCGAACGCCTGCCATCTGCCACATGTGCATCAATGCATAGAAACGAGCAGAAATGTAAATGGCCACAGAGAAACCACATATTTTATTATTTATTTATATCCTTATACATGCACAGAGAACAATATTCCATTAAGACGAGCATATGCTATGGCCGTGGCCTAAAGGTAAAATAAAACAATGACTAGGGTCATTCCAACTTCGCGTGAGTGAACCTTGCGCAAGAATAATGAAACGGAACAGCATATACGATTCCTTCGCTTTCATAGACAAAAAAAAGGCCTTTTGTACACAGGCATGAACCAGACAAATCAAGTACGTAGTTTTCTTGTTTTTTTAATACGATCGATTTAGACGCCATTCAACTTTGTCGTTTCAAGTTAGCTAATCCAATCAGAAGTCACATTTCTGCGTGCGCTGCGTTCTAGGGGACGATTAGGTGAAGATTCAGAAGGATGGGGAGGAAGTCGCTTTTGAATGCCTACGCATATCACGAAAGCGTTACTTTGACATCACCTTCTATTCCAACTAGTTAACCGAAGTGGCCTTTAGCCACACCCTTACAACATGTCCCCACCACAAAAAAAATAAATAAATGAAAAAACTTCATGTCTTGTTAGAGTCGAGCGTACTTCTTTATTCTACGCTGCTGTCCGACATGGTTGTAGCCAAAAAGCTGCCTTTGTAACGTTGTTTCATACGTGAGGTGGCGATCAGTATAATAGGAAAAAAAAAGTCTCGAGACTGCTTTATAAGAAATTCGTAGCAGCATCAACGCGACAGATCTTTTCAGCCTCTTCACCCCCTGCATCTGCTAAGAATGCATGTCTAACTACAATTAGGTAAGCTTCTTGGTTCATTGGCCTGGAACGTTTTTCACGTGCTAAAGCTTAGTTCTATGATGATGGAAACAGCTTTTTTTTGCATGTGTTTGTGTGCGTGCGTGCGTGCGTGCGCACGTGGAGCTTCAGACGCATAAAGTAAATGGTTCAAGTAATGTGAACCGCTGTCCTTCATAGGTATGAATGGCGCAAAAAACACAAGGCACAAAATGATGATAACACAAGGACGGGCACTGGTCCTTGTGATTCATCATTTTGTGTCCCGTGTTTTTTGAGCTGTTCATAACTATGAACCCACACCAACTCACCCAACTGTCTGTGCTTCTGCCTCCCATTGAAAGTTCGGTGCATACTTATTTTTATTCCTTACAATCACTATCAATTACCTTTACACTGCAAGGCTAAATGCTAAGAAGTAAATTGCAGTTAGATACGTTTTGAAAAACTTAGAACATATTACTAAAATCAAACATGTGTGGCCGCTGCTGTAAGCCACTATAGTGTTTGAAGGCACCCAAACTTCTACCCAGCTTCTGCAGCTCAGGAAGCCTGATTAATACTCCGGAGTGGCATCCTGCCAATATTTTAGCGTTCAAAAAAGTAGAACTTTAAGTACTTTCTTTTTTACCGAGAGAGAGAGAGAGAGAGAGAGATAAATAGAGAGGAAAGGCAGGGAGGTTAACCAAGCTTGGCTCGGTTGGCTACCCTACACTTGGGGTGGGGGAAAAGGGGAATAATAGAACGAAAAGAGACAGAAAAGAAGAGGAGTAAGAAAGAGAAGCATAAATAGTCAGCTCGAAACTACACAGCACGGCCTCGCACAGTTCTTTCACAAGCGGTCGTGAAGTTTGGTGTTCCTTAAAAAGTACAAGAGGGCTTTCGTGGCTTTGCGCGTATGGGAAGCCGTTGGCCAAGGTCCCAGGATCTTCTCTTCTGTAAGCGGCCGTGAATCCAGCTGACAGAGCTTGGCTTCCATAATACGTCGTTCGGTCTGGTATGCCGGTCAATGACATAGAATGTGCTCAAGCGTTTCCTCGCAGGCGCAGATGTTGCATGCCGAAGTGCTCGCCATTCCAAGGAGACGAGAGTACGAATTCGTAAATGCCACGCCCAACCTCATACGACACAGTAAAGTTTCAGCGCATCGTGGGAACCCGGATGGCAAACGAAGTTGCAAGTTTGGGTCGATCGAATACAGGTGCGTGTTGGAGAAACCCTGCGTATTCCATTGTAGGAGAGATATACGGCGAGCAAGTGATTGTAGTAGCCTTGCAGCGTCCGTTCTCAAGAGTGGTATGGGTGTGCGCTGGTCTTGGTCATGAGCCGATCGAGCAGCTTCATCTGCGCGGTCATTGCCAACGATTCCGCAATGACTCGGCAACCACTGAAATACAATATCGTGACCTTCCGCGAGCGCTTCGTGGTAGTCGTGCCTTATCTGATATACTGATTGTTCATGTAGCCCGTGCTGACCGAGAGAGAGAGAGAGAGATAAAGTAAGGGGCGAAAAGGCATGTGGGTAAACTAGATGACTATCCGGTTCACTGTACTTAACTGGGAACAAAAAAGTGGGGACTAGCAAAAAGTAAGGAGAGGAAAAATACGAGCGAATTCGAGAAAAGCATGACTGGTAACCGAGGCGTATGTTTCTCCGACATATAAACGCGACGTCGGCGCTCAAGCATTCGACTGAGAAATCTGGCCTCGCTGGCTTTTCGCGGTCAGTGACCTAAAGCCACGAGGTTGACATCTGCATTTGGCCTTTTTCTGATCCACGCGTAGCAGGCACTCAGATTACCTTTAGCGCGTACTTACTGTAACATTTAGCTTTTGATACAGTGGTACCGGAGATTGCTATTTATTGCCGTTAGAAATAAGGACCTTGGCTATGTCGGCTGTTGCTTGCGTCATCACTAATCCCCGCCACTAAATGGTCGTGGCATTGACATATGGAGCCAATGCCAGACATCCAGTCATCGTACTTTAGCTGAAAGAGAAATAAAGAGAAGCTATCACGAGACCGAAAAAATAAAATATCAGGCGGCCACGTAGACCGCATGTATAGCTTTCGAAACCGATTGTAATGGAAATAAATGCTACGTGGTTGGTTGACAGGGAGACGATTTGATTATCTTGCTGCGTAACAGCTTCTATCTTAACGCTCACTGTCTGTCAGAATGAGAAAAAAGAAAGAAAACGGGCATTGCAAACATTGACGTCCTTTCTATGAGCGTACCTTAGAAAGAGTTTGCTGCCATCACTGACCCTATAATCTTTGTAGAGGGAGCCTGATAGCCATGGCTACGTGTTTCTGCGTCGTTTTTGTGAGTACAGAATCTCATAGTGCTTGCCATTTGTTGCCTGACATAGGTGCGTGTTACCATTGGGCAATTATATATTGCAGTATGACAAGAGCATGGTGTATCGCTCCAGTTGTACTCGTTAGTGTCGACGTCTATCAACGTGCTTGTTATTACCAAGAACGCAAGAAATTTTCTCAACTCGTTTCAACCGTCGGTCATCGACTTTCGTCTTTGATGGCAGTAGTACTACGTACATTTTGGGTACCACCTCGCCCGCCGTGCTTTTCGTATTTCGCTTTGACTTTCAACAATATAGTCAATAAACAAGTAGTTATTTTCATAGGATAGTAACATGCTTAATAACGCGGTATTTTAACTTCAATAATGATAAAAAACTGTGAAAATGGTACTTAAAGTGCGTAAATAAATTTGAAGTTGAGTAATATAGTTGACCGCCTAAAATGACTATATTTGTGTGAAAAAATAAAATAAAGGAGTACAAAGTAAAGTATTTATGATTTTGTTATTTTTCACTCTTTCTGGAGCACTATGTTACTGACACATTAAAAACCATACAGAAACTATGCGTTTTTGCCACAGGTAATACGGTCTATTGTTTCGTTTTTCTTATTGATATGAAAATAACTAGAGCAGTTTTTATTTGGCACACACTGCTACATTTGATTTGATTGATTGATTGATATGTGGGCTATTACGTCCCAAAACCACCATATGATTATGAGAGACGCCGTAGTGGAGGGCTCCGGAAATTTCGACCACCTGGGGTTCTTTAACGTGCACCCAAATTCGAGCACTTGGGCCTACAACATTCCCGCCTCCATAAGAAGTGTAGCCGCCGCAGCCGGGATACACTGCTATACTTGTTTATTATATAAAATCAATTTCGGCATTTATGTCTTAAATAATATGAGATATGTAATAATTCTGGGATTACAAGGCAAATGAAACGGAAGTTTTTATCCCCATTTATGTTAACTGTATTTTCAGGGGGCGTCCAGGGCAGCGAACTAAGAGCCTTGATTAAAATAAAGCTCGATTATATCAAGAAAAGGCAATTTCAGATGCGCGAACGAGGTACAACTGTGGTGTCCACAATTTACGTCCTGTTTGGTCGAATCAAAACTGTTTCTACGTGGTGCCAGCTGGTAGCTTACTTCCAACATCAATAAAAAAACACAGCATATCTACGGAGTGTATGATGATGAGTGGGGCGAAACGTCTGTCCGTGCGTCCGTGATTCTGTGCGCCCATCCATGCGCTTGTCTCTGTCCATCCGTCCATGCTTCCATCAGTGCGTTCGTTCTTGCTTCTGTTCATCCGTCTGTTCGCTCTTGCTTCCACCCATCCGTCCGTCCGTGCGTCCGTCTGTCTGTCTGTCTGTCTTTCTGTCTGTCTGTCTGTCTGTCTGTCTGTCTGTTTGTCTGTCTGTCTGTCTGTCTGTCTGTCTGTCTGTCTGTCCGCCCGTCTGCACTTGCTGAGTCATCGAACTAGGTGGTAACGAACCACGACGAGCTAGGAGGGACAAACCCACTGTTTAAGGAGCTTCGCCCCTAAAATCAGTCGCGAGAGTTGTACGCAATAAAATTGCACTATGTCCCATCGTGGTGCTCTAGCGACTTATGCACTTTGCTGCTGACGTTTCAAAACCACCATATGAATATGAGAAACGCCGTAGTGGAGGGCTCTGGAAATTTTGACCACCCGGGGTTTTTTAACCTGCACCCAAATCTGAGCACACGGGAATGCAGCCCCCGCAGCCGGGATTCGATCCCGCAACCTGCAGGTCAGCAGCCAAGTACCTTAGCCTAAAGACCACCGCGGCGGAGCTGACCATGAGCTACTTCGCATGTAATAAACAGTAAAATTTGAGGCTTTACGTCCCAAAACTACAATATGACTCTAAGAGACGCCGTAGTGAGGAGCTCAAGAAATTTGGAAAATGAGGTGTTCTTTAATGTGCAGTGCCACCACACATTACACGGACTTCTACCACTTGAGCTCAATGTAAATGTGATACCGCGACCGGTTTCGAGCGCGCGACCTTCGTGAACAGGCAAGCACCATGACTGCTCCACCACGGCGGATATGAGATGAAAAGGCATTTACCAAAACGAGATTGGAAATAAGGAAGAGCAAATGCGAAGGCGCCATTGATACACATCCCGAAAGACAAGTTCTACATTTTCGCTATCCTTGTTCATTCGTAATTCGGTGTTTTCTGAGACCGCTGCAATTGCGTGACACAAATTTTCTTTGCTACAATTCAAACATACACGTGCCCCGGTGCAGATTGAATTTTGTAGCTGTTGCAGACCTGAACTGATTTCCTCATGCTCAGAATATATATATATATATATATATATATATATATATATATATATATATAGTGAAGGTATGGGATATGGCACAACGGGAGCGTTGTCAACAAGGATAAATATATTTATTTCCCAACAGTTTCGGGAGGGGACCTCCCTTCATCAGGGGATGAGTTATACTCCCATCGTGGTGCTCTAGCGACTTATGCACTTTGCTGCTGACGTTTCAAAACCACCATATGAATATGAGAAACGCCGTAGTGGAGGGCTCTGGAAATTTTGACCACCCGGGGTTTTTTAACCTGCACCCAAATCTGAGCACACGGGAATGCAGCCCCCGCAGCCGGGATTCGATCCCGCAACCTGCAGGTCAGCAGCCAAGTACCTTAGCCTAAAGACCACCGCGGCGGAGCTGACCATGAGCTACTTCGCATGTAATAAACAGTAAAATTTGAGGCTTTACGTCCCAAAACTACAATATGACTCTAAGAGACGCCGTAGTGAGGAGCTCAAGAAATTTGGAAAATGAGGTGTTCTTTAATGTGCAGTGCCACCACACATTACACGGATATATATATATATATATATATATATATATATATATATATATAAGGTTAATTGATACACGTGTTATTTTCTCTATTTTCTCATTAGCTCATTTCAGAGATTAGTGAAAATTAGAACTGCTCTCCAGGTGATGAGAACATGGAAGCTTGCTGGAAGTATAGTTCCGAGTTTTTTTTTTAAGTTTCATCGTTTTAATGTTCGGAGAATGTGTTTTGTATATATATACATATATATATATATATATATATATATATATAATTATATATATATATATATATATATATATATATATATATATATATATATATATATATATATATATATATAAGGTTAATTGATACACGTGTTATTTTGCCACCGATTATCGTGTCGGTTATTTAGAGCCGTTCATTTTTTTTTCTTCGTAATGTTTTACTTTCCAGGCTTTGCTCTAATATGCCCCCCTTCTCGAAGCTATAGTCGGTACTAAAGACATAAAACGCAAAACAAATTGGACGACGTTCAGAGACTTGCTTAGTTTTCAGCATAAGTCGTCACTTTTAAATATCAAGGCAAGGCAACGTTGCCCACTTGAAGTAAATCGTCTTTTTGATCCATTACTGTGTCATTCCGCTATGTAGCCAGTCCGAGATTTCGAAGCACCGATTGCCCATCATGGTTTGGTTGTTTCACCGTTTCATTCAGCAACGAGCGAACAGAAAGAAATAGTGTCAAGATCTGCTCCAGTGTGCGCCACTGGTGCGCAAGCAAAATTCGAAGTTGAAGCGCACAACTCGGAACCCAAGAGAGTTAAGACACAGTTTTCATCTCTCAGCGGAAGTCAACAAAACAAGATCTCATCTTCAATCACGAAGTCACCTAACGAAGTACTCCGTCGAGAAGGAGATAAAATATTGCGTGGTCAGAAAAAAAAAAACGTAATCGAGAAACGTGAGTCACCATCCTGCAAAAAGTGAACTTTCGCTGAACGTCCTCGTTTATTTATCCGCAGTGACTTATTTATTTGACGGCTGCCGTCGTTTGAGTTTGCTAGTCCAGCCGAGGTAAGCGCATCTACACTGCGTTGCGCAGACACCGTGTGTTGTGCCTTGTTCCACCTGGAAGGCGTTCGCCGATCGACGAGGAAACGAGGGCGAACCATCTCGTTAGTTCGGCATCCAGGCATGGCCGAGAAGAAAAGAGGCAAGAGTGCTCACTGGCTCAGTCGATGAAAAGCCCCGTTGTCGTGTGGCGTAGGAAAGGAAGGATAAGCGCGTGCCATGCATGGTCCAGCGAATCTGAAGACACGAGGTGAGGGGCGGCAGTCGCGCTGTAATTAGTAGGGGACCTCTTTCCTCCCACAACCGTCGGGTGCCGAGTGAAAGGACCATTGCACGCCACTGGGAGCTCCAGGCAACGCACACGTTCTTTGGTATACTGCAATGGTAGGCGAAGCAGACTCAGCGGCCAAGCGTAAGTGCTTGCTCGTGGTACATAGCCAATTCTATGTTGCTGCTCCCCTTTTTAATGTATAGTTGCGCTGAACGAAAGGCAGAAAGGATGAACGACACAATACTCGATAAGTGACATGAAAACTTTCAATCATTTATATTCGCGAAAGTGCGACAAATATCGAAGATTCCCAAAGCGAGGCAGCTTTCAACTCTATTGATATCTGTGAGAATAGCGAGCACAACACACGCGGAACTCGAGGACATAAAATGACTTGCCTTCATCTACATCTCGTTGTGGCAAAGTTCATTGCTATCATCACTGTTTTGTGTACACCATGACTACAATTATTTTGATAACAACAATAAAGATGTTATGTTCACTTTACTTCAACATATTTAAATAATGATTTTTACTTTAAATATCAAACGCATACACGTAGCATGACTTTTCGCAACAACAGAGCCGAAGGTGAAACTTCATAGTGCGCGGAAATCACGGAAGGTATTTGCCAAGTTACATTTTGTGCTCTTTCTGATCGTATATAAACATCAGAAAAGGTGACCTTTCGTATTACTCTTTGCGTTTTAAACCCCGACATTTCCATTATATTAATTTCTGTCATCACATTATAACATTAGACAAAAAAAAACAATGTGCTCTATATACCTGGATAACTCATAATGAACCGGCTTTTCAAAGCGGGAGTTTAATATCAGTGGCTGCTCCTTCGGGACGAAATGTGCGAATAAAGAACAGACCAACTGCAGTGTTAGACAGAGCTCAGGAGTGATACCAAGGACTAGCTTCCGTTAATCCATTGACAGCCTGGTCCGGTGCGTGATTAATAACTCAATTATTTTCTTTCGAGTAGGCAACGAAGGCGATAGAGACCACCATTAATCACAAATTGGAGTCCCACTAACTGAAACGAAACGTTTCGCCCCACTATCCTTTCAGGCATACCCGGAGCATGCTTTTTAAATGGGCCTTCGCATTCTCAAAATGTTGTATGAAATTATTCATCAGCTCTTGTAAAAGTGGCCCGAGTATTAGGAATGAATGGCTTGTCATTACCGTTTCTATTTTTCTGTAATCAAGTACCCTTTTTGTTCCCCATATTGCGCATATTACCTTACTCGTCCTTTCTTGTTTCAACAACTCGGCAACGTACCGAGGCGAGGCACTTAATATCTCGTCTCTGAATTCATTAGCGGAGTCGAAGGCTCTAGAAAAGTGTCCTCAAATTTGATTATCGGGCACGCGTGAGTGAAATTGATGACTTACTTCCTCCTTAAGAGCACACCCTTCAATGATTTTCGGGTCCAGCAGAGAGCCAGTTTTGCAATGCACATCGCGGCGCGGTGGCAACGAGGGCCTTTGCGGGCTCATAAATGGTGCGATAGGTCGGGCAATTGGGCTTCACGGAGCGGGTATTTATCTCAGTCAGGGTGGCGCGAGACAGTCTCTCCCAGCTTAATCAATGCTGTCAGTATCCACCGCTTGGTGAGACTGAAGTTCGTGTTCTGAGCAGGTATATCATTAGCATATATTAAAACTTAGACCCGGCCATATCAACATTAACGCCTTGTTTAATTTTCAGGTTGGTCACTGCTTGCGAAATATGTGCGCCATTACTACATCGCGAAATTTCCAGCACGCGGAATATTGATAAACATTTTTGGAGGTATTGCTTGTAACGCCTTCAATGCACTCAAAAATTTTTGATTGCTTCATTCAGTTTCAGTTTGTCAATCCTGCACACAAGTAAAATATGATCTCTTCGCAACATTGACGAAGAAACAAAGATTGTTATAGTGTTGAAGTTTCCATGAAAAAACAATTTCAACGAACTACTTAAGAAAAATTGTAACAAAGCGCTATCGTCCATTGATGTTATGTAGTTATTACAGGTGAACACAAGGTGTTTTCACAAAGACAAACAGAAATATCTTCCCAATTAGCGTACACACAAATAGTAAGAAATTTCGAATGTTCAATGGCCTTACAAGTGATAACTTTACTTTCGAACTAAACAACCATGTTTGGGGTGAGTTTCCTTGCTTCAGAGCACCATAGCAGGAACTTTTGAATACGTCAGAGAAGTTTGATAGCCGCCATTTGTCAGAAGGCGTTATGGGACACTGGGAAAGTCCGTCCTCAGCACAGAAAAGGTTGAAATCATCGTTGAATTTTTTAAGCAAGAATCAGCGAGACACACATATTTTAAATAGTGTCTTCGTCTCATTTCTTCGCTTATGGTTCCTTCCTTTTAAATGCGAAACATTTTTTGGCGAACTTCGGTGACATTGAGCGTATCTATCTATCTATCTATCTATCTATCTATCTATCTATCTATCTATCTATCTATCTATCTATCTGTCTATCTATCTATCTATCTATCTATCTATCTTGCCACCTACGACATTTAGCTCTCCTGGCCGTTTGGATGATGGTATCGATACCAAACTAGGTATGATATAACATGACTGATATGAAGGACATATTTGACTAGTCATAACATGAAAATTATGACATGGATGTCACAAATGTCATGATTTACATTTTATGGTCCTGCAGCTCTTGCAGTGGTTTCGTTCACATGGCATGTTGCAAAACTGGTATATTATGACATGATTGCATGGCGAACACAAGCGACAGACCCTAATATGAAAATCCTTACATGCGTGTTATGCAACAACATGACTACATGCCGCACTCATGATGTGGTTGCGGCCATTTCACTCGCTTTGCATATGCCAAATTTAGTATTACGAGACGTGAATGGATGACGATGGTATGTGACTGGTGCAAACATGATAATCATGAGATGCATGACGTGTAAAAACATGACTACATGCTCTGCTCATGATGCACTCGCGCCATTATGCTAGCTTCACATGTACCAAATTCGATATTACGGGACGCGAACAGACGACATTGATAAATGATACGTTCAAACATGATGATCATCACATGCATGTCATGTAACAACATGACTACGTCCTACACTCATGATGCGCGAGCGGCCGTTTTCTTACCTTCACATATGCAAATATTTTGTATTACGTCCTGTGAATGGATGACGAAGGTATGTGACTGGCGCAAACATGATAATCATGAGATGCGTGTCATCTAAGAACATTAATACACGTCGCAAACGAGGCGCCAATACACTTCGACATGAGCCGGTGCGCATGCCGGTGATGCCAAGCTAGGCGACGATATCCCTCTAGAAGAGATCAGTTGATCTGCCTACTGACCTTCATTGTGGATATGTATGCCATATACTCGCAGGCGCGTGCCAGGCTGCGTTGCTTTCACGCATGCGCGTTTGAGCGCACATGGCGTCCTTCCGTCACGAAGAGAGGAAGACGCGGTGCCGTCTAAGAAACCTCGTCGGCGCGAAATGCAGCATGACACATTTCACGCCGGTTGCCACTTGCCGACGGACGCTGATCGCGCCGGTCGCGCCCGGCGTCACACTATAGAGTGCTCGCGCTTTGCTAGCGTGGTGTCGCTGCACCCAGCCTGCGCGTGCGTCAACGTTGCGTCGGGGTATATTGGGCCCTTCATGACACGCTCGCCGCCGTTGCGCTAGTTCCACATATACAAAATTTAGTATTACGTGATGTGAATGGACGAAGAAAGCAAATGACGCGTCCAAATATGATAATAATAATATAAATTTCATGTAAAACATGACTACATGCTACGCTGATAGCACGCTCGCGGCCGTTTCGCTAGCTCCACATATACCAAAGTTGGTACCAGGTGTCGTTAATATATGACGAAGGTAAATGAAATGTCCAAACATAATAATGATGACTTGTACATCATTTACTGCATAATTTACCTCCACCTTTTAATGTTGTGCTGATTTTAAAGTTACCTATCACGCTTCCTCATTCGTGCTTTGCATATCATCAATTCCAACTGTACGTGGGATCTGCCAATTTTTTTTTCTTGTAGTGCCGTTTTTGTATTCTCTTATATTCCCCCTTTTCCGAGCGAAAGGTAGCCAGCCAGTTGAATTGGTTAACCTTTCTTTTTTTCTTTATTTCTTTCTTTCTTTCTCTCCTTCTTTACTTCCTTCTTTCTTTCCTTCCTTCTTTCTTTCCTTCTTTCTTTCTTTCTTCCTTTCTTTCTCTTTCTTTCTTTCTGTCCTTCTTTCTTTCTTTTAATGTGCTTTCATGACTGTACTCAGCTGCTTGCAAGGGAGATAAGCGGCAGACTAAAATCTGTGGCCTGTACCTATATTTGCGCACATACGTGCCCACCATGTTCCTATAACAATACTCAAATATCTTCACGAACGCTTGTGATATGTGTCAGTGAGAAAGCGCATTCGGTGGTGTTCACATTACTTGTTTCTTTATATTTTTGCTAATGCGTTTCGATTGCTCAAATATATTACTTCTGTCAATACCCATTTTCGTTTTTGACGTGCGCATTAGTGCACAGTACACTTCCTTCGGTGTATAGAGCCCCACACATTACACTCTTAATTTATTCTTCTGATATGCCATATTGATATTTAATGTGGCCGACGCTGGCTAATAATACATGTTAGGAAACCATTAGTCATGTGCTATTTTGTAAATCTGTTACACTAAAAGGTAAATGAGGGCGACGTGCCCACCTGTCTGTGTATGTGTAAAGCACCCGGGGGTATTGAAGGACAAGTACATAACCAGTTCGCGCAAACAACAGACACGGTGGTGTGGATCATGTCACTTTTGTTCCATTTTTAGATAACAACACGTATAATCTTACCTGAAACTTCCAAACCTAATTTTGCCTGAGAGTAGCATCTGAGGGACGTGCAAGTGTTAATGGCATATTTGCATATTTTAAACGGCGGCTTGAATTTGTAATTGTCTCTTTATGATGTATGTATTGGACGTGTGACATTCGGTATGTGCCACTTTCCGAATGTGCCCGGCAAACGGCTTAGAACGTATGACCGCTGAGGTGCACCGATAGGACCATTAACCATTAAAAGAAATTTAACGTCCCACAGAGTAGAATTACACACATTCTAACACAATTACCTATAGCACTGACATGGCGCCACCGCGGTGGTCTAGTTGCTAAGGTACCCGGCTGCTGGCCCTCCGGTCGATTCCCGGCTGCGGCTGCTGCATTTCCGATGGATGAGGAAATGTTGTAGCCCGTATTCTCAGATTTTGGGGCACGTTAAAGAACCCCAGGTGGTCGAAATTTCCAGAGCCTTCCACCACGGCATCTCTCATAATCATATGGTGGTTTTGGGACGTTAAACCCCACATATCTGTCTATCTATAGCACTAACATGTTAGGTTTAAATACATACGAACATCGGCACCTGCCGTAGATTAGCATTCTTAGCAGTGCCGTTTGAAAATATGGGTAAAGACATTATTACTCCCTTCGCCTTGAACTTGTAAAATTAACGGAACATTTAGTATGATTGATTACCAGTACAGGCCCAAGTCTCTGGTTGCACGAAGCGCAATGAGAGCGATCTTATTTAGCTATGCGTGGTTACCCGCAATGGCTTTCTAAGAATAGGTACCCTCGTGCTTCGAGGAAATGACGGCTTTCTTCACAAATGAAATAAATTATAAATAAAAACGAAATATCATTCATGACATGAGAACACAGGCGTTGCGTGTAGGAAACAAAGGCAGCAACGTTTAACTGCTTCGTGCCACGCAACAGAACTTGTCTTTCTTCAAGGGGAAGGGGGAGGGGGGGGGGCATGAGATTTTGAAAGTGAAGGCTTAGAGGTGGTTCAATGCAAATCACGCGAGACTGCAATCAGAGAAGCCGCTTTGCACCCACTTCACGTGCTCCAGAGAACGACAACGCCCCTTAAAAGTATACGTGTGAACGAAACTCAACAAAATGTTACTCGAGGTCGCTTGAAATCAATTCGAAGCCAGAGGTTGTTTTTTTCACCACAGAGAAACTTTAAACTGGGGAGCTACGTCGTGGATTGTTTTTTGCTTAACTTTATTGTTCATCAGAATGATATTGAGCGCAATTTTTTTTCGAACTCATTGAAAAGAAACTAATGAATACGAACACGTTAGCGCTGTGCCACGATCAGTCAATCAGCGACTAGATCACGCCATGCAAATGACATTTCTGCCAAGGTTGATGTAGGTTTGTTGACCGTGAACGTGCTTTTCAAACCATTTTCTTTCGGTTGCAGTCATTACATGCAGGTAGTCGTTACTCCCGCAAAGGTGGAGCTGAGGCCGAGCCACTGCAAACATTAATTCTACCGTGGCTCTTGCGGCTCTTTTTTTTATTCTAATCAAAAAGACGTGCCCGTTGGTAATTATACTGAGCTTTTTGCAAAAACACACCCCATCGTACAGCCTCAAAACATACGTGTTTAATGTAGTACAGGCCAACTATAACAGCACCTTGTTTTTTCTTGTTTTTCCAATGGTTGAAAAATCTCCCAAACTCAAATGTTGAAAAAAAAAACACTGCAAGTATTATCACAGCTTCAAATCAACGAGGAGAGATGACAAGGTATAACATAGGCACTGCGTGTCCTATAATCTGTCATGTACATTGCACTGTTCATCTGTCTGTCCTTGTGTCCTCTCATCGTTCCTCGTTCAATTCACGCTGTGCAAATATGTCGTTGCCTCATCGGTCCACAACTAGTACAAGCTATCGTTGCACCAGAGTTGTTCTGGCTTCTAGTCTCTATTCGTCAAATGTGTCTTTTCTAAGTTTGGGGCAACAAATGCAAGAAATGCTTTAGCTCGTTATGCTTCATAGGTGGTTGAGTGCTTCTGTTTACTCTGATTATTCCTTTATTGCTTCGCCAAGAATATAGCTGCGCCGCACATGCATAACTTCTATATGACAAGGCGAACATATACGAGTGTACAGAAATTTTTATTTATTCATTCATTCACCTATTTATCAATTTCGAATACCCGCCCAACCTGAATGCGTTAGTGCAGGGGCCTATTGCACAGATTGAATGTGCTCAAACAAGTTTAATTGATATATGGGGTTTAATATTCCAAATTCATGTTTATGAAAGACAGTGCAGGGATCTGAAAATTTTACCCATCTGTTGTTTTTATGGTGCACTGACATCACACCGTACACGGGCCTCTACAATTTCGCCTCTTCTACCATTTCGCCTCGATTTCGCCGTGGCCGGGATTGAACACGCGCCTTTCGGGTTAGCGGCCTAGCACCGTAAGGGCTACGCAATCGTGGCGGACTGTGCTCGAACGAAGACAACAGGACAAGCAAAATGAAAACATCAGCAAAAAAGAAAAAAACACGCCGATACCGTTAAACACCTAACAAGAATGTTGTCAACGAGTACGAGAGTTAGCACTTCGCTTCGGTAGATTATTCCATAGAGGTATCGAGTGCTATATATATATATATATATATATATATATATATATATATATATATATATATATATATATATATATATATATATATATATATATATATATGCTTCCGTCAAGCGCAGTTACGCTAAAAGTCGT
The DNA here is from genome assembly GCF_013339725.1 of Rhipicephalus microplus. Classification (NCBI taxonomy): domain Eukaryota; kingdom Metazoa; phylum Arthropoda; class Arachnida; order Ixodida; family Ixodidae; genus Rhipicephalus; species Rhipicephalus microplus. Next base: position 253,356,761 of record NC_051165.1, read on the forward strand.
AATCGTAATTACCACAGTAAAAGCCCGTTGACTGGAACCATAAAATTGTTCGAATTATACAGAGTTTGAAGCAGGGCTAAAATGAATAGGCATTGCACCATATTGAATTAAGTTGAGTCTTTATTTCAGACATGTATAAATAAATACATGGTTACTGGCGAGGCAAAAAACGTGGTTGATCCCTCTTCTTAGGAATTAGCATAACACGAAAGTGAACCACGTCCTTGCAGATGTAGTTGAGCATTTATTGTGAATTGCTTCGCCACAAGGGCGAAGCAATGAATGCTGCAGTAACAAATCGCAATGTCCCACGAAGAGCGTCAAGCAGCTCGAAACTTGCAGCGCACAGCTCAAGCAGAAATCACGCACGAAATGAGCATACACAGGACGAGAATGAAAAGCGACTGTGCCACCTCGACACTTTAAGCAGGCCGCTGAAATGGAAAGAAAATTGCACGAAATAGATGCATAGCTATACGCAAGACGACCGCAAACCATCATCCACAATCTTTTCTGTATGTGAGTAACGCGCTCCTTTATCGGCAGCTATATTGGAGTGATGTTCGCTGTTAAGGTTGAAGGAGGAGGTTCGTTGATGGCATTCCACCACTGCCACCAGTTGTTGTTAATGGAGGTCTACCCGGTTGCTTGTGGTAGCGTGGTGTAACCGGGTGGAGGAAACGAACGCTGACAGGTAGAGGATACGAAAAACAAACAAGTTTATGACACTATTTACACATATATACAGCAAAGAAAGGTTAGGGGTTTCACAACCCACGAGCGTGGTGGTTTAACCATTACATAGTTCAGAGCGACGTCCAGCACTCTGCGGCGTCGTTTTGAGCCATGTCGGGCTCCTCCTCTCCGAGTGGAACACCAATCACACACACACAACAGGTGAGGGGGACGAGCATGCACGGTCCACGTGCACGTCCAATATTGAGTCGTGATCACTGCACTGCAAGGTGGCGCCAGCAGGGCTCTTCCTCGTCGTGTGTCTGCCGCTAGTCGAGATGTCCCACGATCCTGACAGCATACATCAAAGGGTCCGCCGATTTGTTCGCTTAATTAGCGGAGCGATTTGCGGCACCCGCCACGGTCTCTTCCAAGGAAGATGCTGTCTTTGTTGTCCTCTCTGGAACTGTTTACGATGTCGTGGCGACACGACGTCTCATCCTCCGGCTAGCAGGGACAATGCCTGGCGGGCATAGGCAGCCGGCTGGTCGGCTACTTGATTGAGGATTAAAAGAGCGCCGCTCCCCCGTCAGCTCTGGCGCCGGAAAGTCACAACAGCTTCCCCGTCGCCAGATGAGTCGCCTAGGTCATCAGGTACCACTGCTGTTCGAAGGGACGACGAAAAGGTGCGCATTTGAAAGTCAGGAACTCGCCTTTGTTTGACACATTGTCTGGGTAATTGCCGAAATCTTTGACAGCATCTGGCAGACTGGGCGCCGATGACGCTGAGAGCCTCCCCAGTAGACCGACTTACGCACAATGGCGTCTGTCCAGACAAATCGCCGGGCCAAACGTAACGTCGCACTCTTTTAGACTACTGTAACTTTAAAGGAACTTGCGGCGGAAGCACGAGAAGTACAAAGCGCCCGAACCCCGATATAAGAACGCGCGCGAGTGAGCGACTACACCAGCAAACATCTGTACACTTTTTAACCCCGCCATGTGGAGGCGGGCGTGCACAGCGACGCACGGGGGTACGTGACACGACGACCTGGAGAGTGCGGGCACTCAATGCAGCTCGTCATGCCATCTCGCTACTGATAACGAAAAGGCGCTGAAGTTGCCGAACTCTGAGGACCGCGAGCGGTACATGGTGTATATAAAAGGCTTGCCGCTAACATGTAGGAGAAGGGACACATTTGTACACCACATTGCACAAACCACCATTCATTGAAGCTCACGTTTCATTGAAATGGCTGTTCACCTAAAAGAAATTCATGATGAAATGGACATCAAACTGGACTGGCACCGCATCTTGGTGATGTGCATGGTCTGGCCAACTTTTGTGCATCATGTGATTAGAAGAATTCTTGCTGCCCTACTGACCTCTGTAACTTGTCGAGTGTTTCCTGAGCAACACTAGAGCGCTTATTGTCGCTGCTCAATTGTACTTATGCTCCATGCTAGTATTGCTGTTTTACGTCCATTTTAACAGACATTGTAATAAATCCCATGAAAGAAAAAAAATGTCGCTCTTTGTCTTTGCGGTTAGCGTCGCGCGCTGAAGAGCGTGAGGTCAGTGGTGTGGCACCCCACTGCGGAGCTTTTAAAGACGATAGTCTTCCTTGGGGACCTTCAACACCAAAATTGTAGTCTGTCTGTTTGTACATTTGTCTGTTTGTCCGCGGTAACGATCTTCTTTAAAGACACCAAATGGTATCTCAAATGGCAAACCCCCTCCACAGCGCCCACCAATATTGCTCAAGTTTCAGAGTTCATACTCGTGCGATTGCCAATTAAAATGCAATCATTGCACACATATGGGGCATCCTAACAACGCAGTATTTTGTATGTGTGACTTTATACTAGAGAAGGCATACGTAAGTAATTTTAAGGACCGTAGCCTTTATCACGCTGCACTGACAGTGCAACGCGATGCTCAAAAAGGCAAGTGTTTCCAACGTTTCGCTAAGATGATACGGTGGTGGCAAATTACCGTTGCTTTGCGTTCTACACCTAATTGCCTCCGAGACAGGCGCGCATCTTTTTCCGTGGGTGCTCACGCCTTCCTTCGTTTTCAAAAATAACTGCCAGATGGCGCTCGTGTCTAACGTGCCTCGATGCGCTCGTTCGCCTTCTTCGCACGGATTGAGACTCGCCAATACAGTGCTTCCAGAATACAATTCACCGATTTTCCTGCGCAAATCATCAAATACGCGTTTTGTTCACTATATCAACCCGCAAAACTATCGTGTTTCCACGACATTTGCAGTGGAACATGCAGATATGGGGCCAACTTTTTCTTCATTTTTTTCTTGGTAACCTTTTAGTTAATAATTTACCCCGTGATAGCCGTGACGGAAATGGAGCCATGGCGGACCCCGGCATAAAACACTTGCGTGTTAAAATTCCGCTAAGTTGCAGCTTGACGAAGCTCCCTTCCCCCGGCACACATAGGCAGAGTGGTGTAGATGAAAGAGAAATAGCACAGACTTGAAAAACTTCAAGAGTTGAGAAAAAAAGAAAAAAATCACAGCATATTCACAGAGCGAATCATGATTAGTGACGCGAAGCCTCAGTTAGCCTGTCCGTGCTTCCATTCGTCCGCGCGACCATCCGTGCGTCCGTTCATGCGTCTGTCCGTCTGTCAGTGCGTCCATTTGTCCGTTCGTCTGCTAGTCTGTGTGTCCATCCGTCCGTGTATCCGCCCATGCATTCATCCGTGCCTCCATCCAACACACAAAGTATCGTCATCTCACATCTTGGATCTCCTGTGGCACATGTACTTGCTCTAGAGCGGGTATGTGCCACCGGTAGCTACCAGCGCAGTGCCCGAATTCCGATTTTCTGAAAAATGCTGCTGTTTCCTTGTTTTCCATATTCCGTTGATATATTTATATGTTGGGTTTAACGTCCGAAAAGCACCATATGATTATGAGAGACGTCGTAGTGGAGGGCCCCGGAAATTTTGACCACCTGGGGATCTTTAACGTGCACCCAAATCTTAGCACACGGGCCAACAGCGTTTCCGCCTCCATCGCAAATGCAGCCGCCGCAGCCGGAATTCGATCCCGCGACCTGCGGGTCAGAAGCCGAGTACAATTAGCCACTAGCCCACGCGGCGGGGCTGTTTTGCACATTTGGTATGTTTCGTGAGTTTAGTTGGGTTCGGTTTGCAACCGATAGTTATCACTTTGAGCGACTTCTGCGAGGAGTGATGAAAACCAGGTCCTCCTAATTCAAATTAATTGTTGTATATACGGACGTGTTTAAATTACCGGTAGTCTACCGCCATAAAAATACGCAGGATTGCCAGGACTAGTGCGTCAGCTCACATTAACTGTGAGTTTGAAAATACCGAGTTTGTAATAACAAACTTTTACTGTAAAAATATATTGGGCTGTGTGGCTGCGTACACGTTCTAGCATTTCAGACAGGGTGTTAGTTTGCTGGTCCCAAGCCATGCACGCGTTTTTTAATATCCGTCCTACGTCAAATAACCAAATCAAAAAGATTCATTCGTAGCATATACCCAAACACAATAGGGGTAGAATATACCGAAAGGATATATTTTACATTATGTATTTCTTTGGTTCTGGGAGGCGTTGACCGGAAGTTACGCCTAAAATAATTTGGCATCTGACAGCCTCTCGCCGTAACATATTCAACATGCTTGTTCCAAGTCAAGTTTGATGTGAAATAAACAGCGATTTATTTGTGCGCAGTAACTCACGGTACCTGTACGGTGTCTAATGCATAAATAAGTTTGGTTTGTGTGAATCATGTTTACGTCTGAAGGAGACTCCCTACTATGCAATGTTTATTGGATTTCGCCTCCCTCCCTCGACAGATTCTGAGCTTCGTGCCTTCTATTTTTTTCACGACTTCAAGCTCTACGCGACAGTACCACAGACTGCGCTGTTGTGGCGAGGAGGACTGAAGATAACTTCAGAAAGCACAAATGTTCTGTACCGTTCGAGCTCTGCGCCAGTGATGAATCTGTGCCATGAACATAATATTCTAGATTTTGTTTCATAAATCAGCCAGAAGTCACGTGCATGCTCGTTCGAATCAAGTCGATGCTATGCGCTCCAGTGCCAACTGCTATGTATTGTAGTATTAGGGCCTTAATCTTTACTGAACAACCAATGATCCACTGTGATACCACAATTCCGATTCTTCGAAATGTAATGCAGGACCTTCTCCAGCTCCAATGCGTGAGCTAGCATATTTAAGAGTGTTGCTCTTAGTTGGCATTGCTTGTATAATCATTCATTAGTGTATGCAAGTCAGTGCAGAAAAAGCATAAAAATATCTAATGTCTTGCTCACTTATTGCTTCAAGAATTGTTCTTGATGGTTAATGTCTAAAACCACGGTGTTGTCGCGAAGGAAGCCCTCCAAAAATTTTGATGACCTGTTCTTTAACGTGCACCTAAATTTGAGTACATGTACCTCAAGCATTTCCGGTTTCATCAAAAATGTGGCCACTGATTTTCTTGTTTTTTATAACAGTGCGTCGTTCCGTGGCCCAAGAAGAGAGAGTGAGAGAGGGAGGGAGGGATAGGCGTTAAAAATAATTGAAAGGCAGAGAGGTCAACGAGGACCACAACATCTTGTCTGATGACAAAAATAGAAAAGAAGATTGAAGGAAGAACAGAGAGAATAGCAGAAACGTAAAAAAATATAAAAGAAAGATGTGGAGCAGGAGTACTGTGGCTTATTCAATAGGCCACTATCATGCTGGAAGGTCAATACGACCTTGATAGATGTTTAGTGTACGGGTCAGCATTCTAGTACCGACTGTTCCGGCAGAGGGTCCGGCGTCAAGGCGGACCATCAGAGGCGCTAGTGGCACTCTGTGTGCACTCACTGTGTTAGTACCTGTATACGTGACCATTTTTTCAGATAGCGCGTGCTTCATATCGATGATTATTTGGTGTACAGACATTCTGGAACAAACTTCTTTCGCTGATGAGTGTGAATTCAGCAGGAATTAGGATATTTCTCTTTGACAGGTTTAAAACAAAGGCAGTCAGGTCGTCTACGTCCTACTGCTTCGATCTGGTGCCACGTGTTTACACTCTCATTTTTAGCTATGTAGAAAAAATTAACCACTCTTCGAACTGGCCTACAGTGACCCTGTTCGACTTTGGTTGATTTATACACTACGTGTCATGAATACATGCTCTGGTATGAGCTTTCTTTTATGAAGAAATAAATGGCGGCGGATTTTATTTTTGTGCCCATATCTGCGAACAAATTCATAAAGGGTGCGACCAGCTGTCTTTACTGAACAGCATGCTGAGCACTTTGCCTGCGTGTCCTGCTGCCAAATCCTCAACGTGGAAGACTACTTTGCTTTTCATCTCTTGCAGCAGGCAAAAGTAGGGCACTTCAGAGAGTCAGCCTTGTGCTAAGCAACAATGAGAATGACCGATCACAACTGCAACTGCTTCTCTGTATGCGATTGATTGACCAATTAGTGGTTTAAGCAACGGAATAGAGCTTACTAGTGTGTATTTGTTTACTGTTGGATTATTTTCCATCTATCTTTATATAATGTTGGACAAATACTAGGAACGACTTGGCATCGCTGTTACGCAGTGCATTCCGCAGCTATTACCACTTATATGATATTATTTAACAAATATCCTTCCGTAATTTATTGTCTTTCTGAAATAATCAGATGCGACAATGAAAACTCAATCAACCCTTGCACGGTGCAAAACTCTGATGTCCTGGCTTGCCAACACCTCGCGTTCCATGTCACTGTCTCTGAAATGGCGTTATTCGATTGACACTAATGGCTGCGCATTTGGTTGCTTAAAATGTGAGAATATTCACTCAACATTTTATTACTTCTAACAGATACCTTCATCCACTCAGATACTCCCAAATCACGTTGATAGGCGTGCAAGGCAACAACAACATCGCTAATAGTGTTTTTAATTGACTTAACGCTAATTAGCAAAGACAAACGAGCGCCTTCATGTTTGTTTTACCAACTTAATGAACGCATTTGAAATAAGCGGTGTTAAATTTGCTGAATACGTTTAGTCTATTGGGAAGCATAGAACTGCTTTAACGGGCAACCACTGCCTGACGTAGAATTTTGTTATCCTAACTCTCTGACCACTTACGTAGGAAATATTGCCAATAAAGAAGGCTGTTTTTTTGCAGTCTTCATGTGGAGATCTCATGAACCATTATTTTATCGACTTGTTAGTTTTTGTTGCGATCACGCTATTCTTTTCCTTGTGGAAAAGAAATTTTTAAGGGACCTGACCATGCTTGATTTCGAGATCTAGGATGCAAACATGCAGAATCCATCTTTGCTAGCATTCAAGTTAAGGGCTGACAGATTACACAATTTGTTTTCCCGTTATGAGCATTGTCTTAAAATAAGAGAACGGCCACGTGACCTCAAGAAGTGTGGGTCTAATTTCAGATTCGTCATTAAAGAATAATCATCAAGTAGAACTTTACTCGTTTTTTTTTATTGAAAGAGAAAATAAACGAAGGAGTTCTTGTCACCGCTACTTGGCGACGGCTACCCCTTTTCACTTAATTGGTACAAATAACAATATGAAAAAAACAATAGCATGTATACATATTTTCAGTCCTACACGGGTGAGAGCAAAAGTGCTCCTATATGGGCAGAACAAACACGTAGACGAAACGCTCACTTTTAACTTTTGTCCGCTCAGTATTCGTCACAAATCTTCGTTTCTTCGAAGAACTGTTGCAGCACCTTCACTGCTTTGCCGTTTGTTTTGAATGGCCATGAACCTAGTATTTTTTTCAACCCGAAATGTCGCTCAGGATCTCAGCTATGCAGTTCTTGTTCTAGTCGCCTTCGGTGTGTTTCGTGTTTCGCGCAGTCGAGCAAGAAGTGACAGATATCTTCGTTGTCGTAGCCGCATGAACATGCTGATGATGTTGCACGATGAATACGAAGTAGGAAGTGCTTTTTGTAAGCAGTTCCGAGTCATAGGCGATGAATAAGTGTGTCGATACGTCTTGGGAGGTCACGGTCTAATTGGTATTCAATATTAGGATCAACAGAATACAGGATCGATTTCTTTGTTTTGTCTGTGAACCAGGTAGACAGGCATAATTTACGTTTTGTTGTTCTTAAAATTTTATTTACACCTTATTACGATACCGGAATGAGGCACGTTTGCGTAGAATTATGAGCGGTTTTCGCCAACTCATCCGCCATTTCATTTCCCTTAATTCCACAGTGACTGGGCATCCACTGAAATGCCACTCGATGATTTGACTTCGTAGCTTCCGAGAGCTCTTTTAGTATAGCGTATACTATACGCACATCAATGTGTCTTGAAGTGGCACTTTTCACACATGCCAGTGCTGACAGAGAGTCGACACGAAGAACTTTACTCGTAATCAATTTTTTGTACCTTGGCTGCTGATGTGGGCTAGCAGTACATGGTTCAAATATCGCGAGATTGTAACTTTATGCGATGTACTTCATCTAAAGTTTTCACTAAAAACGAAAGCAATAGCTGGAAGGTTTTGTTACAGTAATTTTGAAGACGCAAACTTGACCTACTGATCGACGCTCGGAAAATGAGAACTCAGTGTAGTAACTGATAAAGCTCATGTGGAAGACCATTGTTTTAGACCATGTGTCGGTAGCCTGCCAATCATTGAGCTGTTTCTTGAGGCCCCGGCACAATAGTAGTACACCTCCCTCTTTCTTGTCACTGACGTGGCAGTGTCACTGACTGACATGTCACTGACATGGCAGCCGGCATGCTGATATGGCAGTTTTGACCACAGATAAGATTTTTGCTAGTGACCTATGCTTGTAAACTGCAAGCTTGTGACATTCGTGCAGAAAATAAACAAACCTTTATTATGATTTTGTGCATTTGTCTTCATTCGCAATACTTTTTTCTACTTCCTTAGCAATGTTAACCCATCCTTTTTTTTCAATTTGCAGTGTATCCCACGCAGTGTCAGCTTTATGCAAACTTGGCCCTTTGCCTCAAAAGGTTGCCGACCCCTGCTATAACATAGCTGGTACAGGGAGCCCAAGTGCTAAGGAGATCAATATTTACTCTATACTACGAATATCTGACGATGTTTCCCAAGCCAGTGGCGTCAGTGGCTTTTAATTTCACTTGTGTAAAAGTAAATGTACCTGGTAGTGCTTTGTAAAGGGCTTCTTTCTCCCAGCCTTCAACCATAAAAAATGAAGAAAAACAACAACTTTGTGAAGTACGTGCTACAAACGGCTGCTGTTAATCAGGCTTTATTACTAAACTTTGGCTCATTCTCCATCATGAAGGATCACCTTAAGAAGCTGCAATTAAATGGCTTTCCACTTTCCTTTTCTTAGATTCACTCTCGCTTTTTTCTTGGTACAGTTTTCGCAAGCTACGAAACTCGCATGACGGCCGAACACAACCAAAAAGAAAGAAAGACAAGAAAAAACAGAGGACGAGAAGCGATCTTCTCGGTGGTCTCACGTGTTTCCTCAGACCAAATTTTGTACGACATATGAGGAGTAATAAAACTTGACAAAGCCAACGTCGAGCCAGCGCCTGTGGTATGGCATTTGCTCGACACGAAGAGCAACGGTATAACGCAGCCGACCGGGTGGCTCCAGTCGGGCTCCCGTGTAGGGGTCACACCCTACAAAGCGTACGGCTTCACTCTGGCAGCTAATTTCGGGTAATGGAGATTTAATTACACATCACACACGAGAGAAAAAGAAGTGCGCCCGCGCGTCGTCCTAACAACTTTTACAGCGTGCTCCGCTTTTACTTTTCCTCCACGCGTCCCGCTATAACGTGTTCGCTGGGCTGCGGAAGCAATTCCACTGGAGGCTCGCGCTTTTAAAGCATGACGCCAGTGCTCAAAGGACACTACATACGTCTACAACGCAAACAAAAAAAGCGAAATGGAACAGCGATGCAAACAAACTCGGCCCCTGTGATCTGAAGGCTTGGTGGCCGTGCGTGCGAGCCCTCGGTAAAGCGCGCTGGCATTGTCCCAGTACCGTAACTGATATTTCTCTGTCTCCCGCTCTGTTTTCTCGTTTTTTTTTTCTTCTCAAGACACGCGACTGGAACACTATACCCGACCATCACAGCTCAGGGTGTTATTCCGGCCTGACGCGATATACTAGTAAGCACGCCAGCCCTCCGAATGGAGCTACGCGGAAAAACCTGCCAGGTTCTGCGACGCGAAATAAGCGTCACCACGCTCGCACCGAATGCGAGGTCCACTGTGGTGATAAAACCAAATACAAATAACTATTTCTGCCTTCATGAAAAAAAAAAGATTCAGTTCAGTCTTCTAACAGTCGTAAACGCTGCTTAGCCTGCATTCAACAAAGGAAAGAAATAGAAAATTGATGCACAAGACAAGGGTACGTTCGGTGCATCAGTGCTCTATGTGCCGTCATCGTCAGTATTTAAGATTATCAACCAAGGAGCGTGACAGAAAATTTTTTAAGCATTGTAGCAGGTTTGTAAGGTAACTAAGTTTATGTCAGGCTGGGTTTATGCGTTCACTAGGCGAAATAGCACAACAGCGCAGTGGTAAAAATTGTTACTTCGGTACTTATTCAACCTTTATAATATGCATGCGCAGGCGTCGCATAAAAAGCATCAGTATGTACCGTAGTACTAAATCCCGCTACATAGAGTCATCATCGCGCAGGTAATTTCTGCGTGCAGAAATAAAAATACCTACTTTGGACGATTCAAGTAATATTTGCATACAACGTGTTAAGAAATGAGACTAAGTAAGTATGTATTTATATGATGAAAAAAAAAATGAGGGTGCTTACATTACCGTGAAGACGACTGAAAGGCGAAAACACGAGTTCTCATGCAATAAAAACTGAAACAATGCGTCTAAATCCAGCATCAGACTCGCTGTGTCTCATTTCATGTCTCTCGAGCCACTTCATGCGCTGCGTCTCTTCGGCATACCAAACGATTTACTAGGTCATGGCACAGTCTTCCTATGACACCTCTTCCAAAAATAAGGGGCCATGGCGTGATCACTCTGCAAATGGCCGTTTCAGCAAAATTAAATAAATGTAAAATGCCGATTGGGCCTGTACATATCTTGAAAAAATTGGACGTTAAAATAGTATTTAATTGACGAATGAGCCCAAGGAAAATCCGGCAACCGCCATTTTCCCATGGCATGTGTGACGTCATGCGCTTCATGAAGTACAACCCTCGTCTTCCACGCAAGTTCCAGCCACTGAAAGCCGTTCAATTTTTAATACCTAAGAGAAAAAAAAATATTTTATTTTGTCTATTGTATGCACAGCTTATCACTAAACAATATCGCTGGCCGGAATAAAGACACTTTCATAGCAAGCGACATGTTGTGCCAAGGCTCACCAGTGCGCCACCATTGCCAGACTCTCGGGTCATTGCCAGACTCACGGGTTTATAACAATGCTCGTCATAAGTAAGGTTTCCATCAGACGCGCTAAAATTTCGAAAGCTTGTTTCTGAACAACCAATGATTCACCCACATAACACAAAATATGAGCGAAAATTGGGTGTTTCGAAACCTTGCAGCCAAACCACGTAAGCGCCGCCTTTCTGACATTCCCCAATCCACCGAAGCCGATCACTACGGAATTTTTCCAGGACATTTCTTGCGCCAGGGGATCACTCCCTCTACTTTATTAACAACTCGATTTCCTGCTGATGCAAAGATTAGGTGACCTCCCATCATTCACTATCAAATCGTCGCTTCTACAATATTTCAAATCGATGCCGTATTTTCGCTCAATGCCACATTTGCGTGATACATGTAATACTTTCACCTTAACAATTTCCCTTTGACCTGATAAAGAGACTATTATTGATATTAGTACTGTAAGTTTTATTTTTCAGGTCTAATCACTACTTTTACTCAAATTTATTGGTGTTTGCTACAGAGCCATGTTCTCGATTTTCTATGTTTCCTTGATTTCAAAGGACTCTTGCTAGTTACCAAACGTTTTATGTTGTATGATAACGCGATTCTTATTGTTTGCTTGAGTTTAATTAAGTATAATATTGTCACGACGTCAAACCGAGGCTTGCCGTGGAGATGAGACACCAGAAGCCGGTGAGTACTTTTTAATTAGAACGCGCAAGCGAGTTCTTCTTCTTCGCCATGTCGTAGTCCGTCGTGGCACATGCCACAACTGCCCTCGTCTGTTCTTGAGCAAGCACGTGACATTTGCCTCCCTCCGAAAGAGCATCGTCCCGATGCGCAACTTAGGAGCTCTACCAGGTGTAGAAGTGGTCGTGCGAAAACGGTAACCGGGAGCTAATTAACTCGATAAATTCGGTTTCATACGCACGACGTGCATGAGTTCGGGCAAATGCTTTTGGCGCTTAGAACTACAATTAGTGTCGGGAACGACTTCGTAGTTCACGTCGTTCAAGCGTCTCGTGACGCTGTATGGACAAAAGTACCGTCTTGGCAGTTTTTCAGACAGGCCACGTCGACGTATCGGAATCAGACCTAAACTTTGTCACCTGGTGAGTATGCTAACAAACTTTTGTCGGGTGTCGTAGCGTTGTGCATCTTGATGCTGCTGATGACAGATGCGCACGCCTGCGAGCTGTCTGGCTTCTCGGCACGCTGAGGTGAATTCTTCGGCGTACTCAGGGGTGTCGTCACACTCATGCGGCAACATGGCGTCCAAGTTGTCGTGACGTCGCGAACCAATAGATCATACTTGAACGGTGTCATTCCAGCGGTTTCTTGTCGAGCGGTGTTATAAGCAACGGTCACGTACGGCAATATCTGATCCCAGTTTTTATGTTCCGTGTCAACGTACATGCTGATCATGTCTGTGAGGGTCCTGTTTAGGCGCTGCGCGTCAGTCCGTTGTCTGCGGATGGTATGCAGTTGTTCTCCGGTGAGCTGTACCGCGGAGTCTAAGAACCGACTCCAAAAGCTCTGCGGTGAAGCCAGGTCCTCTGTCTGTGATCACTGTTGTCGGAGCGCCATGCCGACGGACGATGTTTTCGATGAAAAACTGAGCAGCTTCTGCTGCAGTGCCACGCTGCATAGCTTTAGTCTCCGCATAACGGGACAGGTAATCAGTGACCACAATAATCCATCTATTCCCTGTTGTGGAAGTTGGAAAGGGACCCAGGAAATCCATTCCAATCTGGGTGAACGGCTTTTCTGGTGCTTCGACTGGATGTAAAAGACCGGCTGGCTTGCTGGGAGGCGCTTTGCGTCCTTGGCAGTCGGTGCAAGTTCGCACGTGATGGTTAATAGCAGCAGCTAACTTTCGCCAGTAGTACTTGCATCGTAGTCGGCACAATGTGCGGTGTAGCCTAGATGACCAGAAGTTGCTTCATCATGGCACGCTTCCATAATTTCTTTTCGAAGAGAGCAGGCACGACGAGCAAGTGTGGGTTACTGGTTGGTGAGAAGTTTTTCTTTTAGAGAACATCGTTTCGCAGCAAAAAGATGGCAGTCCTCTAGCAAATACCGCGGCACGTCTTACGTCGTCCTTCTAAATATTCAATGAGTGGTACAGCTCAGGGTCACTGCGCTGCTCTCGGCAATAGTGGCCGTGTTGACAACTCCCCAGAATGCCGCGTCGACGTTTTCGTCATCAGGAGCGACAGTTTGCACTGGCGGAACCGTGAGAGACGTCGGGCGTCGGTGTGGCCACTTCCAGATTTTTAGACGATGGTCATGTCAAACTTCTTGAAGTCTTAGGCTCCAGCGCGCCAACGACCAGATCGATCTTAAGGTTGGTGAGCCAGCACAAAGAGTGATGGTCGCTAACAACCTTGAGGAGCGGCCGTACAAATACGGACGAAATTTGATGACTTGCCCACACCACGGCGAGACACTCCTTCTCGGTGGTCGAGTAGTTCTCCTCCGTGCGAGGAGAGTTCTGCTGGCGTAGGCTATTACTCTTTCGCAGCCGTCTTGCCACTGCACTAAAACGGCACCTAGACCTACGTTGCTGGCGTCAGTGTGAAGTACTGTAGGGGCGTCTGGTCGAAGTGCGCAAGGACTGGAGGTGTTTGCAAGCGTTGTCGCAGTTCATTGAATGCCATTTTGCTCCTGTTCACCCCAAAAAATGGGGACGTCCTCACGTGTAAGTCGTGTCAATGGCGCCGCAATAGACGAAAAGTCCTCGATAAATCGCCGGTAATAGGCACACATGCCTAAGAAGCGTCTCACAGCCTTTTTGTCATGGGGTGCGGAAATTGCGATATGGCGTCTATTTTGGCCGGGTCAGGTCGAACACCCTCGTGATGACGACGTGACCTAGGAAGCTGAGTTCGTTGAAACCAAAATGACATTTTTCTGGTTTTAAAGTCAGGCCGGCCGAGCGTATGGCTTGGATTACGGTGGATAGACGGCTAGATGTTCCTCGAATGATGCTGAGAATACAACAACATCGTCCAGATAGACCAAGCATGTTTGTCACTTCAGGCCGGATAGTACGGTGTCCCTGAGACGCTGAAAAGTGGCTGGCGCCGAGCACAACCCAAAAGGAAGCACCTTTAAATTCGTAAAGGCCATCCAGGCGTCACAAGGCCGTTTTTCACCGATCTTCTCTCGTTGACTTCTATCTGCCAGTAGGGCCCGCTTCGGAGTCCATTGAAGAGGAAATAGCGCGCATGACGCAGCCGATCGAGGTGAATCGTCTATGCGAGGCAGTGGATAGACGTCCTTTCTTCGTGACTTGGTTCAACTTGCGATAATCAATACAGAAACGCAAGCTGCCGTCTTTTTTCTTGACCAAAACCCGGGGGACGCACCCAAGGACTTTTCGAAGGTGTAGTGACGCCATCCACGAGCATCTTCTGTACTGGCTTCTGAATCTCCTCGCGTTCTTTCGGAGCCACATGGTAGGGGTTCTGCCGATCGGTCGCGTGTTATCTTCAGTAGCGATGTGGTGCTTGGTCATGGTTGTCCGCTGGACCTTTGAACGCACGCGAAAAGCAGTCTTCGAATCGGTGTATAAGTCCAAGCAGGCGCTTCCTATGGGAGGGCGGTAGCGTGGAGCAGATGTCCACCGACAAAGCGTACGGCTTCACTCTGGCAGCTAATTTCGGGTAATGGAGATTTAATTACACATCACACACGAGAGAAAAAGAAGTGCGCCCACGCGTCGTCCTAACAACTTTTACAGCGTGCTCCGCTTTTACTTTTCCTCCACGCGTCCCGCTATAACGTGTTCGCTGGGCCGCGGAAGCAATTCCACTGGAGGCTCGCGCTTTTAAAGCATGACGCCAGTGCTCAAAGGACACTACATACGTCTACAAAGCAAACAAAAAAAGCGAAATGGAACAGCGATGCAAACAAACTCGGCCACTGTGATCTGAAGGCTTGGTGGCCGTGCGTGCGAGCCCTCGGTAAAGCGCGCTGGCATTGTCCCAGTACCGTAACTGATATTTCTCTGTCTCCCGCTCTGTTTTCTCGTTTTTTTTTCTTCTGAAGCCACGTGACTGGAACACTATACCCGACCATCACAGCTCAGGGTGTTATTCCGGCCCGACGCGATATACAAATAAGGACGCCAGCCCACCGAATGAAGCTGCGCGGAAAAACCTGTCAGGTTCTGCGACGCGAAATAAGCGTCACCACGCTCGCACAGAATGCGAGGTCCGATGTGGTGATAAAACTAAACGCAAATAACTCTTTCTGCCTTCATGAAAAAAAAGTTTCAGTTCTGTATTCTAACAGTCATAGAAAATTGATGCACAAGACAAGGGTACGTTCGGTGCATCAGTGCTCTATGTGCCGTCATCGTCAGTATTTAGGATCAACCAAGGAGCCTGACAGACAATTTTTAAAGCATTGTAGCAGGTTTGTAAGGTAACTAAGTTTATGTCAGGCTGGGTTTATGCGTTCACTAGGCGAAATAGCACAACAGTGCAGTGGTAAAAAGTGTTACTTCGGTACTTATTCAACCTTTATAAGATGCATGCGCAGGCGTCGCATAAAAAGCATCAGTATGTACCTTAGTACTAAATCCCGCAACATAGAGTCATCATCTTGCAGCTAAGTTCTGCGTGCAGAAATAAATATAACTAATTTGGACGATTCAAGTAATATTTGCATACAACGTGTTAAGAAATGAGACTAAGTAAGTATGTATTTATATGATGAAAAAAAAATTGAGGGTGCTTACATTACCGTGAAGACGACTGAAAAGCGAAAACACGAGTTCTCATGCAATAAAAACTGAAATAATGCGTCTGAATTCAGCATCAGGCTCGCTGTGTCTTATTTTATGTCTCTCGAGCCACTTCATGCGCTGCGTCTCTTCGGCATACCAAACGATTTACTAGGTCATGGCACAGTCTTCCTATGACACCTCTTCAAAAAATAAGGGGCCATGGCGTGATCACTCTGCAAATGGCCGTTTCAGCAAAATTAAATAAATGTGAAATGTCGATTGTGCCTGTACATATCTTGAAAAAAATGGACGTTAAAATAGTATTTAATTGAAGAATGAGCCCAAGAAAAATTCGGCAACCGCCATTTTCCCATGGCATGTGTGACGTCATGCGCTTCATGAAGTACAACCCTCGTCTTCCACGCAAGTTCCAGCCACTGAAAGCCGTTCAATTTTTAATACCTAAGAGAAAAAAATCTTTTAATTTGTCTATTGTATGCACAGCTTATCACTAAACAATATCGCTGGCCGGAATAAAGACACTTTCATAGCAAGCGACATGTTGTGCCAAGGCTCGCCAGTGCGCCACCATTGCCAGACTCTCGGGTCATTGCCAGACTCACGGGTTTATAAAAATGCTCGTCATAAGTAAGGTCTCCATCAGACGCGCTAACATTTCGAAAGCTTGTTTCTGAACAACCAATGATTCACCCACATAACACAAAATATGAGCGAAAATTGAGTGTTTCGAACCTTGCAGCCAAACCACGTGAGCGCCGCCTTTCTGACACTCCCCAATCCAGCGAAGCCGCTCATTACGGAAAATTTCCAGGACATTTCTTAAGCCAGGTGATCATTCCCTCTACTTCTTTAACAACTCGATTTTCTGCTGATGCAAAGATTAGGTGACCTCCCATCATTCACTCCCAAATTGTCGCTTCTACAATATTTCAAATCGATGCCGTATTTTCGCTCAATGCCACATTTGCGTGATACGTGTAATACTTTTACCTTAACAATTTCACTTTGACCTGATAAAGAGACTATAATTGATATCAGTACTGTAAGTTTT
Source organism: Rhipicephalus microplus (assembly GCF_013339725.1). Lineage (NCBI taxonomy): Eukaryota > Metazoa > Arthropoda > Arachnida > Ixodida > Ixodidae > Rhipicephalus > Rhipicephalus microplus. The sequence goes on from NC_051165.1 coordinate 253,373,664, forward strand.
ATTTTGCAGGTCTAATCACCACTTTTACTCAATTTTATTGGCGTTTGCTACAGCGCCATGTTCTCGAATTTCTATGTTTACTTGATTTCAAAGAACTCTTGCTAGTCACCAAACATTTTGTGTTGTATGATAACGCCATTCTTATTGTTTGCTTGAGTTAAATTAAGTATAATATACAGGTTATGTTGCGTATATTCTTAATTGGGTCTCACAATAGCATTTTATTGCGAGACCATAATGTTGGTGCATAATTTGCACGAGGTTCAAAAAACACATGTATTGACTGCTTGATTCATTCAATTTTTATGAGCGTAGCTTATCTCTATGAACTCCTTTATAATATTCCATGCAACTACATTCTTGAACTTCTCGTTATGAGCATAGACAATATAAAAAAACACCAGCATACATCTCATGAAATGTTTTGTGGGCTTGCATGAAGATTTGCTTGACACTCCTAGCTATATACTCCCATTTTGTGATACAGAGAGGGCAAAAGATAATGCATAAAGCGCTGATGAAGAATTTCCTTTAGGGCTACCTTTTCAAAACGCAAGTATATATTGGCAGTGTCTCTAATAGTTAACAGATTTTTCTGCCATGCTGGCCTCGTATCGTGTGTCTGTTTTATGGAAAACTGCGAATATTTAGGCCAGTATAACGTACGAGTTTCATGACTCTAGAGAAGAATAGGGATATTTTTTGATGAATTTACTTGTACCTGTATACAAAACCGTTCTCAAAAATAACGACGGGAGTTTTCTAGAATCGCTCACAGCGGTTGTTGTTGTTCGTAACGAAACTACAAGAGGACCTTACTGTGGAGGCACAAGCTTCGCTAAAAGGCAATATGGGACGAGTGAGACAGCGTATAAGATAACAGTGGCCACTTCCTCGTTCTAGATGTGAGAGTGAATACTCTAAGCTTACCATACACACCCACAGTGGTACAAGTGAAGCGATAAGGCACGCTCTTTCACCTTTACATCTACGCATTGTCTGCAGGGTGCACGTTCTGAAACAGAGATGAAAGTTTTCTTGGTTGAGTCACGTAGCGTGAGCGACACTGAGACTGCGTATTATCCTTTTGTAATTTTTGAAAATTGCTGTTTTTTGTTCCTGCATATACTCCTCCTGCATATTTCTAGTAGTCAGCACAACTATACTGTAGGTTACCTTTGTTTGGCGAAAATAAAACTTTCCTTCGTTACTTATCCATGAAATGTGAAGGCCTGGCGGATGCGTTATTGAAGTTATCACAATAAGGAAATTCAGTTCTACACACTGCAATATGCACGAGCCAAAGGAGAAAGTTTTGCTGTTTTTCTATTTCTTTAATCATGTCAAGCCACAATATAGGCAGGAAGACTATGCACGTAAATGAACGTGTATGTCTCGGGCGTTAACATCGGTGTCACACAAAAATAATAAAAAAAGACCTACCAACTCTGACAGTCTTCCAACAGCCTGGCGATGTTTTCAAGTCATTTGTTTTTATACCCGGTTCTTTGCTCTATGTATGAGCAACGACATTGACAAGGAACGAAAAGAACAGAACATCGCTTAAAGATTGACGATGTCCCGAGGAGAAGAAAACACAAGACTTGCTCGTATTTTCCGGAAATAGCTATACGCTATATTTTCCCAGGTGTGCAGGCGAAATATACCTATAAAAACAAAAACGACAGCCTTTTGTCTGTCAGCACAGTCACGTCCCACGTAGCAGCAAACGCCTTTGTGCGCCAGCCTAATCTCGTGAGAGCATGAAGCCAACGCAACACACGGGACTGCGTGTCGTGGCCCCTCAAGGCAAGCAGTAAAGGGAGTTGATATTGAGTAAATGTGGGCAGGCAGCGTTGCGAGAAAAGGGGGACACTGTTTGTCGACCGGGAACTGACTGAACAAACAGAGTCCCGCTCCGTCGCTTCCTGAAAAACATTGCTTCTACTGGCTTTACGACTGGCCCGCCAGCTGATGTCCCAGAATCTTCTGGGACGACTCTAATAGCCCCGCATCGAGTAAAAAAAAGAGAAGAACCCTGGTGGCCATGGTGCGCGAAAAAGAGAAATGGTCGAGTGCAAACGTGTAGTGCTGTAAGGCAATGAAGACGACAAGCCAAATGGGAATACAAAACAATGCTGTGAGGAACTGTAAGAAAAGGAACTCATTATGTCACTCATTTCGAGAGTGTCCCAGCTTATGAACCTTGTCGTGTGGAGAACTCGCAAGTGCACACAGTGTGGCCTCCAGCGAAGAGAATGATGTTTGAGGTCTTCCTACATGGGTGCAATGAAACGTTTAGCGCGGAAAATGTGACCTTAGTTCTCCGAGGTGGCCCAGTGGTTGGTTGACTGCAAACGTGAATGCAGAGGTGGTGGGGCTGTACACGTATTGTCTGAAGTCTGTGAGTCGGTTGAACTGTCTCTTTCACTTCTGCATCAATATTCAAGCGACAGCAGCTAGAAGTGAACATATGCACACCTGTTTTTCTCTCGTCAGTTTTGAGGTTTAGCATTGATGTGTGAAATACCGACACTAGTGGCGCTACAATTGTTTTTTTTTTTTAGGAATCGTATCGAGTGCCCCCAGTAAGTACTTCTCGTGTGACAAGCAGTCTGTAAAGTCTGAGAACATTATGTAGGATCCTCAACCTCGTGTTCAGGCTTCACCTTGACACTTCATCCATGAAAATTCTTCACGCTTAAAATATGATTTCAATATGACTTTGCAAACGTTCAATTTTCCGTTCATGCAAATTAATCTGCATATGAACGCATAGACGTGGAAAACCATGAGAACGCTGTCCGTATCTGTATTGGCTGCTATTTCAGTGTAGGCTATTTCAAGTATATTGCAGTTACGTATGTTTTCAAAAATTAAAAGAGCATATGTTACGCATCTATGTGTCCTATTTTCAGTGTGGGGTTAACACTTGTCGTCTTAACGCATAATTTTAAGTGCAATGCATTTTTTAGCGAACTACAGAAACATCCATCTGTCCGTCCGTACTTCTATCTATCTATCTATCTATCTATCTATCTATCTATCTATCTATCTATCTATCTATCTATCTATCTATCTATCTATCTATATATCTATCTATCTATCTATCTATCTATCTATCTATCTATCTATCTACCTATTTATCTATCTATCTAGCCACCTACTTCTGGATACTCTCTTGCTACGAAATGAACAACACCGCGTTTACATGAACAATTTGAAAACGCTCTCACGTACGTCGTCAGTCCCTTTCCTCCAAACACGTGTGACACATACTGTTATATCACGGATAAACCGTGGTGTGTGTGTATGAATCACATGTTATTGACAGTTTTTATCTACCCCGGAAAGGGCGATGAGAGAGGTTGGTAAGTTGAAATGGCAGAGCGTTAAGAGAAACTGGCATCGGCATCGTTGGCCTAACGAATGCAAAATTAAAAATAAGAATCTCTTCAAGAATTGAACCCAAACGTTCTGCGTGGCACTAGGTAATCTACCACAGAGTCATGTCACACCCTGTAACTTCTCTGGAAAACGACACTACGTTGGCGTTAGGTCAGCGCAATCTTCAATTGTCGTTGCAGTGCTGGCTATATAATTTGATAACAAAGCAAGAAATATTACATGAGTACACCTAAAACGTATATTACATGCCGGCCTAATGACAATTCTGGTTCCAATGTGAGCTCAATTTTTATAGCTGCCAAATAAGCATTATATTTGTGTTCCTATGATTTGGCAAGCTAAATTCAAGGGTTGTGCGACCTCAGGAGAAAACGCTAATGAAAGTTACGTGGGATATTAACATCTTCACGAAGTAAGGTGCCCTATGTTCCGATAATACTGTCGTCTGTATTCTATAACGTGAGTGCTGACGTTATGTCAGACGATAATTTATCCACTGTAGTCACCTGTAAACGTCAGTGCAGTGGACGTTCCTAGTAAGCCCACGAATAGGACAAAGCTACTGACGTAACGTCTGTCCACCTCGTAACACTTCTTTTAATGTCCCCCTGTCCTCTTCGCCCCTCCCCTTCTTCCCCCTCAATGTGGCATAGACAATTACTCGCCGGTGGCTTCGCATGAAGCCGATTACCACATGGCGTAAGATCTGCGAATTTTTTAGAAAGAAGCGATATGAATGTCTCTCAATTTCATTTCGTCCCTTGACGAAAACTATCTCGCGCCATGAAGACAAAAAAGACTACCGACTAGCCCGGTCATGCACACCCTCATAGGTGTCCACAGACATATACTGTGATAATCTCAATACACAATGAAATGAAAGCAATATTGTATCAATGCAATATTACAGTCATCGCACTCAAAACAAAATTCAATATCTCAGTGTCAACCAAGTCACGATTGTCATCTCTTCACATTTTCATTCAACATTCTTTCTCTTTTTCGATAAAACACATTAGCAGCAGACAAACTGAGGACATGAATATGCAATATGCAAACTTGATTGTCACTCTAAAAAAAAGAAAATCAGCCCTTTATTATTTTTTTCTTAGAGTGCGTGAAAAGGTGGACAGTCAGTTGCACATGCAGCTATGCGGACACTGCGCGCACACAGGACAAAAAGAAGCATAATGAGCATTAGAGATTTAATGAACACGAACAAGGTATTCCTTATTCTTTCGACAGAATGCATAATGGTTGCTAAAATACAAACGTGCAAAGCTCTGTGATCCTATTATCAGCTCTGGTTACCTTCAGGTGCTAATTGTTGGAGAAACTGTGCGTCACTGACTTCTCTTTAGAAAAATAAATGGAGCTTAAGAGACTTCATCCTGTATTCATTGTCAATTCTTAGTCAGGAATCCAACCATCGTTCCCAATTAACACGACTCAATAGCTATTTGCTGCATTTGGCTTGCAAATGGACGTCAGAGCGAGCGATCAATGAAGATTAGCCCCGTAAAACCAGGAGTCTACGTGCGATGGGGACGAAGCTAAAAGACAGAGGGGCATGATATTTCGCTGTAGAAAATGCCTGCACCTAGAGCGTTCAATTAAAATAAACAAAGTGAGGGCGTTTAGAGTGCTTCGTGGTTAATACATTATTTCGCGTGTGTAATTAGCGGCCCTTATCTATAGGCCTGGTAAAAAAAATAGCTTGATCGCGCTTTTGTGCACGAAATCAACTCCTCGATGCCCCTCCCCCCTTTTTTTTTCGCTAAAAGTTCTCTCGAATACCTCTGGCTCATCTTATGTTTTGAAGAAATTAGGCACATTCTTTTGTGTCCTATGCGTCGGTCCTCACAACGCTCGAAATCTAAATTGTTTAGGAGGTGGCTTTATTACTTTACGCTTAGCAAGGATCCATTTTTACGCCACTCCTTCCTCTCTCTGGCTGCCCCCTTCCAGGTCCTTTCCTTCTTTTTTTTCTTTTCGAAGCATTAGGGCGCAGCACGCTCCACTTGGCCTGTTTTCGTTTCGTAGTGCACATGTTTGGAGAGGCTACTAATGACCAAGTCTATATATGATTAAAGGTTGCTTTTTGAGGTGACACAAAATCAGTTTCTTGCTTAATTTTTTTAAACATATGTATATAAGGAGCTGCATCTGGCCTGTGCTTACCTACGGAGCAGAAACCTGGAGGCTTACAAAGAGGGTTCAGCTTAAATTGAGAATGACGCAGCCAGAGAGGGAAAGAAAAATGATAGACGTAACCTTAAGGAACAAGAAGAGAGCCGAGGGGGAGATAGAACAAACCGGGATATCATAGTTGAATTCAAGATGAAGAAATGAACAGGGGCGGGGTGTGTAGCACGTAGGCAAGATAACCATTGGCTATTAAGGGTGCATGGGCATTTGCCGATATCCCGAACGCAAATCAAGGCTTGAAAAGTATTCGGCACCTTACAGTTAATCAAGGGCGTTGTCGATGCGTGGCATAGGGTATACGTCCTTGCGTGTGATCTTGTTAAGTGCACGGTAATCGACGCAAAAGCGCACGGAGCCATCTTTTTTTTTCGTACCAAAACAACAGGGGATGACCAAGGGCTAGCTGATGGACGAATTATATCTCGTTGGAGCATGGCAGCGACGTTTTCCTCGATGATTTTTCGCTCAGCGACAGACACGTGGTACGGGCGGCGATGCACAATGGGTGTTCCCTCGGTCTGAATGCGATGTGCTGCAGTGGTAGTGTGACAAAAGAACCTGTCCGCAGACGTTACATGGAGACGACCCATTTATTCGTCATGAAGCTCAAGCTGTCAATTTCCAGCGCGTGCCTATTTACACTTTGTCCTCTTCGATAGTCTGGCCCGCTCCAAGAGAATATTCTGCAACATTCTCCCGGGGGCCCAACATGACTCACACACTTGGATGAAGTCTGGACCTCTCCAGGTGGTTCTAATCCGGATTATTATTCAACATCATCCCAGGGGGGCCAAGGAAAATCGTACCCACCGAGAACACAGTTCGTGTTGAAATGCACTTGCTTTGCTACCGGGAACGCCTGTGCACTACGGCCGTAGATTCGTGGCTGTCGCACCACTTGCCGTCTCCGGAACCGATGCTGATGAGATGGAGGGTGTTCTTGACATGCGTTAGGCTCATGTGCTAGGCATGCAGAATTACGAAGACACGATGCTTGTCGTCGTGGTCGCCCAAAAGGTGGCCGGTCTAAGACGAGTTGTTGAAGTACGGCTTCACCATGAACAGGCTGGCGCTGACGACGTCGACGCACACGGCATTGACGAGCATCGACGTGCTTATTCGGCGGCTCCGCGGCTTCCAAGTTCCTGCCGCCAGCAACCGCGTAGTCAGGCTGATGGCACTTCTTTCCTGAGATCGAGACACCTTGCTCCCATAGAGATAATCGTGGTGCTTGTTTGAGGTTCGTGAAGACAATTTATCACTCCTGATGACACCAAAACGCTACATCGAAGATATGTCCTGTGTGCGTTGCAGAAGAATTGCGGCTCAAGACGAACAGTGTGCTAGACGGGCGCTGATGCTGTCAGACGACAAGGGTCCTTGTACCATCCAGCCAAACATTGTCTCTATTGCTGTTAGCGTTTCAGTTACGCGGTCGATTTTGCTGGTGGTGACCTTCCAATAGGCGTCAGATCCTATGATGACACTGATCTCGTCCGGTTGCCACGTACTCGGTTGAAAGTGGTCAGCTACGTTGTACTCCCGTTCGAGAAGTAGGCTGCAAAATGTTGGAGTCTAGTGGTGGGCTTGTGACAGAGCAAATTTCAGAAATCGTCAAAGCTTGTAAGGTAACCGTTGAATCGTCGAACTCGCTTCGAAGCCGCACGTTGACATGCTCGGTGCAGAGTCGCCTCCGTGACTTGGATTCTCCAGAAGTGACAAGAGATAGCTCTTCTTTTCCCACGACGGAGCACTGAAGCATCCTTGCCAGGTCTGCACAAATGTAGGTGCGCTGACTGCCACTGTCCAGCAGTACATGCACGAGGAGTCGGTGGTCTCCAGACTCTTCCCAAGCTCCAGATACCAACTTTTGATGGCAGTCTTTGTGGATGGCAATCCTTTTGGGGACTATTTAGACGCTACCATTCACAAGAATACCGAGCTACCACGCGTTGAAAATTTAAGTACCTCCTCACCTACTTGATTTCTTTCTCTTGGATGCCCTTGCCTTGGGAGGATCAGCCCTTTCACTCTGTGTTGGTCTGGGCAGGTTTATTCGGAGAGTGAACGTTGTCTTGGCATTTCTCAACTTCGTAAATATATGCCGTGCCGACCACAGTCTCTCTAATTTTGACTTTTGTGGCTTACCCGAAGTGCCATAGTTTTGATGAGTACTGGCAGTAGGCTTCCGTTTTCTTGTTAACTTTAAATTTCTCTTCCCTTGGTGAAATGGCCTTGATTTCCTTTCATCAGGTATTTGGTTGCACAGACGTGAGGACTGAAATACAACAAAATCTGGCGTCTTCGGCGTGCAATCATCCTCAAGCTCTGGTATGCCATCCTTTGGATTTCCAGATGCCTTCTGCTTTTCCTTCGTACAATTATCTTCCAGCATGTGCACTTGAGTTGCTGTAACTGTCGTGTCATTTGCTTCATTCATAGTGTACGCTGATGGAAGTTCTAAAAGCGTGGGCCAGTTCTTTGTAAGTAGCAGTTAATCTGTACGTGCTTGGCTGCTCGTTACGGTGGTGAAATCGTAGACTTTCTGGCTTCCAGCAAGTTCAGCAATTTGACGTGAATGTGAGTCGTCTTGCTTCCGTAGAACAAGATTGCTGCTGAAGAAGCAAAGACTAGATGACGGCGCCACAGAATAAAAGTGCACATTAGCTTGTAATTCTGTCCAAATACTTTGCCTCATGGCCTCCAAGTGAGCTTGTCGAGCATTTAATACGTCCGTGATCTTATATTCCACTCTGACTTTGGCTAGAATGATCTGGTGTTCATAAAGCTCTGCCTCCTCTATCTCTGCTTCCAAATGATCGATGTAAACTGCGTTTTCAATCTCTTCATCAATTTCTGTGAGAAGCTCGTATTGCTCAGTCGAAGTTCGGTGAATCTTGCGCAACTCACATATAGATGCCTGGTCCATATAACGTAGGTGTTCGATATCTGCGATGACCTGCGTGACGGCCTTGCGTGTTTGACTTCACCTTTCGTAGAGGGCCTCCATAATCCGGTTCAGTGTCGGAAACGGGAGAGATCACTGGCCGGCCGTGTCACGAGGCGAAGTCGGAGTCAACACGGCATCCATCGCAGAAGGTTTGCACAACGAATATCTGTCACTTGTCGGGCTGTCGTTCTTAATGATCTTGTGCATATCGAGCCATCATCGTGAAGGGCGAGTCAGGACTGAGCCGAAGGAGACGTGAGGGCTCCCGTCTCGCGAGCCTCCAGACGATATCTGCACTCACGGGGCTGCACTGTCACGATGCACGCCGTTGATCTATGGACTGCCTTGACTTGTGAATATCGGGCTGTCATCGTGAAGGGCGAGTCAGGACGGAGCCGAAGTAAACATGCGGGCTCCCGTCTCGCGAACCTCTAGATGATGCCATGCTGCCAGATGAGTCCAGACCAGAGGATGCCAGATGAGTCCATGGGTGCCCCTAGTAGTCTTAATTGCAACCGGAGTCACGCTGCCAGGTCAAAGAGGTGGTTAGGCCTCACACATCAGCTTTTTTGACAGTGGCTTCACAAAAGTTCTCGAGGCTACGACTGCGGTGGAAATTCCTGAAGTCCGCTCCATCTCACCTCTGATGGTCCTTCCTCCCGGGTTTCACGGCACCAAAATGTTGAGGGAATAATGAGCCGCCATGCCCATGGCGAAGCCCACCCGTTGACCTCTTCAATCTTGCGAATGCCATGCTCTGATCTTAATGATGATGTCCCCACTGCTCGTATTCTACATAATTTTCAACAGGTAGTTCGGCCCAACGTCGAGGAGCAGGTGTCAAAAGAATCGGCGTGTTTCGTTAACAAAGCAAGCAAGCACTGCGCCTGCATAGTTGTTAAGTCATCACTAATAAGTGCTGTGAAGGGAGAGGAAGAACCAGGCTTACTCATAGAAGGGTCATTGGTAGAGGCAGGTTAAAGTGGCGTGACGCTGACAGGCTCATCATCCACAACACAGGCTACTGCAGTGCCCTCAGGCAGGATAACTTTCTCCGGTGTTGCATTCGTAGCAATGACGAGCGTGGAGCCATGGTAAAAGCGTACGACACCTGAAGCAAGGGCTACGCCTTCAGCGACGCAAGTCGATGAAGGAGACACCAAGACGTCACCGTGGTCAATGTCCTTAAAGGTCAGGGTCACAATTCACTCTTGATGTGGCGGTAGTTTCAGATCTTCGCGAGCGAACAGGCGTAGTCGCTTGTAGACGACTTCGTTGAACATGGAGTCCGTAGTAGTAAGGTGCAGAATCCGTTCACTACAACAAATAGCGGCTGAAGAAGATAGAAGTCCCACCCTAGAATTAGCTGGCGAGAGCACCGGGTAAGCACAGTGAACTGGATGTAATGCAGGATGTCATCGATAAAAACACGAGCAGTACAAAGAGCAAAAGGGTGGATAGTGTTCCCCTGGGCTTCGAATAGAGTGGGTTCATTATAAGGTGTCATTACTTTTTTAGGAGTTTGCACATATCATAACTATTCACAGAAACTGTAGTACCGGTGTCCACCAAAGCGTCCACTAGAACTCCTTCCACCATAACAGAAACCATGTTGAATGGGCATGCTGGAGGAATATCAGTCCTTCTGTTAGATGCTGTTTCTCCTATGAAAACTGCATCATTTAGTTTTCTGACCGGTTGTCAGTGGTAAACGAGGCTGGCTGAAGAGGAGAGAAGGAGCGACAAAAGGGCGAAGGTGATCGGCGTCGGCTTGAACGGTAAGTGTTCCGCGTCTGAGTCGATGCGGGCGGTGATGGAGACCGCTGCTGTCCAAATGAATAACGCCGGGCGTAAGCATCCCCACTGGAAAAGTCGCGTTTGCGCATGTACCTGCGACGCTCGTCCTGCTGGCGCTTGCAGCAGAAGCGCGATATGTGGCCACAATATCCACAGTAAAAGCATGTTGGGCGAGACGGGTGCCAAGACGGGTAGTAGAGGGTGTTTGGCGCACCGGGTGACAGCGCACTCAAGTGAGCAGACGGAGGGTCGGGCGGCATTGGCCGGAAGTGGACCGGTGGTGCAGTAGTAACCAACGTTAACGATGGCAGCGGTAACGTAGAGTTTACGTTGCGAGGAGGCGCGGCCACAACTTACGTGTACGTTGGCGGGCTGGACGGAGGTGGCTGTATGTCAGCTGGACCGGTGAATGATGTTACTTTCTCCCTTACGATGTCACGCAAGGCCATACCTGAAGGCTGTGTGACAGATAGAGAAGGTGGTGAGAAGCCCATTGATTGGAGTTCTTCGCGTATGATCTCCCATACAATGTCACGCAGGTCCCTGTATTCTGAATGGTCTTCGCTATTGCCCGACTGCAGGCGAACAGAATCATGTTCGCCGAGACGATGACACGTGGAGACGACGTCAGCGACAGTAGAAAGATTCTGGGCAACAGGTGCATTGAAGGCAATGCTTCCAATGCCCTTCAGGATGTGAGGCAGTTTCTCTGACTCGGACATCGAAGAATGGACGCACCGGTAGAGTCCAAGGAATTCCCTAATGTACGATATGTACGACTCTCCGGGATATTGTTGGCGAGTATCTAGGGTCATCTTCGCAAGAGCGGATCAAACGGCAGATGTGCCGAATACTTGGCGAAGCTGCTGCTTGAAGGCAGGCCAGTCGGTGAAGTCAATCTCATGGTTCAATAACCATGTCTTGGCAACGCCCGTGAAATATAGCGATACTCGGGGGAGCTTGTTAGAGTCGTCCCAGTGATTAGTTGCGCTTACTCGCTCGTAGTTATTGAGCCAGTCCTCCAAATATTCGCCACGTAGACCAGCGAAGATCGGAGGGTCACGCTGGTGGTTTACGATGTAAAGAGGATGGGCTTACGGCGCAGGAAATGGAGCAGAGAGGGCGTCTGCCCACTCACTCTGGGACATGTTAGCGGACTGAGGGTCCAAGCGGCAGCCTGAATGGAGCTTCGGTGAGTAGACGCTATGAGGAGAGGACTGGGATCGTCAATTCACCTCCACCACGTATCACGACTCGGTCGTAACGAGGTTTATTGGCCGTGAACTTCGGAATGAACAAGCGCAACGGACCCGAAGAGGAAGCTAACTTTCAAAGACGATGATGACTGTCAGCTAGAACAGGTGATGATGATGAACTGCTCTCCACACGAGGATGAAGCGCATGATAGACGCCTACAGTATTGGCGTTTAGCAGAGGTCACTCCTGCCTCTAATAAATATCCTGTAAGTTGGTGAGTTGTTCTTCTGTGTACTCGAGGTGCACATGTCTGACAATCATACGTTTCGTACGTATGGCTCCGGAATGAATAGCTCCACCAGTGAGCCAGCCACCTGCACACGTGTCAATGTTTTGGCTGAAGAGAGAGCTCACAGTGACCGCAAAATTTAATCTTTGTTCACTCGCAAAGAGCGCACTTTCTCTCTTGCTGGTGCAACCATTTTCCAGGCTGCACGTTGGGCTTCAATTTCCAGAAGGTTCTCGTTTCCTATATTGGTAGTAATACCACATTAATTCCCCCAAATCTTCTCTTTTAATATGATACTTGAGTGAAAGAATCTGCTTTATCATCAGATTCAATTTCTCAAGCAATAAAGGAGTAGGTCAATGTCCTCTCCTACGTGTTGTCCACCTGATCATTCACTCTCAACTTTTTCGCAGCGCTTGCTTAGTCCGACATGTTCTCAGCTTTCCTCATCACCTCCAAGACGAGTGTCGGTGCCCTGATGTATGAAACCCTGGTAGCGCAAGGCTGACTCACAGATTTGTCGGTTTTCAAGTCCCGCTGTGGTAATCGTCACTCTTGACACGCTTGCACAGGCTGGCTGGTTCCATCCACCACGGTGGCGCTGAAACGTCGGCACTCAATGCCGTTGCACCATTTCCTGCTAAAGGGGATGACAGCTGATGCTGTGCTCTTCTTATTTGTCTTGTTTATGAGCTCTTCGTCAATGTTTCCTGCTTTATTTTTGTTTGGTCTCATTTTTGGTGGTGGCTCTCGCATCTTTCATACAGTCTCATACAGGATGTGCTCGACCGTAAAAACGCGATTAAAGACGCCTTTAAGGACCCAGCTTGGCGCTTGAAGCCGAGTTTGCGTGTAAAGTACTGCACAGCAATGAACGTTCCGATATGGGGACTTAGTTCGCAGCTTTGTGTGCGGCGGGCTTTGTTTTCAAGGCTGTTTTTTTAATTTTTGTTTGCCTTGACGAGGGCGAAAGAAAAGTGGCCGAGAGCTATTGTTTTGCAGCTACATAATAAGATGCCTTACGGCACTATCTGCACTTTCTAGTGCTGTTTTTTCCTAACTTCCTAAATAGCTTGCGTCCTCATTACCGACTGACCTAGCTTGTGAGCACGGAGATAATATAGTGAAAGGCTGAACTGAATTCAGCAGGAACCGCTCCGTCTCAAAGTCAGCATATTAAAATTAAAGGACAATCAAAACATCTTTCAGGGACTCTTCTACTTCCGACTTGAAAAAGAAAGCCATTCTGTGTGAACAATTTACGATGCTCTTCCTATGGACGTGTAACAATCCAGTAATTAAATATTGCTCAACCCGCTTCCGTTAATTACCTGACTGTCCAATTTGCTTTCGTTCTTATGAGGTTAACTTCAACGCATTCATTCTCACTCATCTGTCTATCACTTAACATTACCATCAACTTCCACTGTTTGATTCCAAACCCAATGAACTTGTTTTGATTGGCATCTTATGTATTCGCAATGACGCTCTTACTCGATTTTATACGGTGATCGCTCCCACAAACGCATGTTACCAGAGTCACGCGAACACCACCTTTTTTTCTTGTCTTTTGTAACCTCCAAGCAGCCGGAGCCGCTGCGCAGAAATTTTTCTTGGCGTCTGCTGCTCGAGGGGATCGTGATCTATCTGACTTATCTTCTTGATAATCGCATTTTTTTCACGTTTTAGCGAAGTCAAATGATGACTTCACGCAAGCACGACTTATTTGCTTTGCACAACGCATGTAATTAGCAATCCACTAGTTCCTTATTATTTCTGTGTGCATCGCGGGATGCGTGCCTTGTTCGATATTGTGTCCCTACTGCTTACTTGAACTACTTAGCGTGCACTCTATTGTGTGATGTTGCTGGACAAGTGGAAAATGTGAATTGCTACAACGTAACCAGCAAGTTGAAAGTGTCAATGAAGCGTTCACATAATGATTGTTTTCGAAATTGCAATGCACCCACTACGTGGCCTCAAGGGTGCAGTACCAAGAGTGCCTTTTGTAGTGGGTCAATAGCTTGAAACTGTGAATTCATGATAATTCGATGTTTTGACACCCGATGGCAATGTGCGCTTGTCCAACGCATTATTGTGGCAGTATTCGATGTTGCATTGTGAAACGTGTATTTGTGAAGCATGTTAGGCGTGTGTTAGTAACGCAAGTCACTTTCACTGCATTTCCAAAAAGAGGAAGTTATTTTTAACGGTATTCACAAGCAAATGCATGGCTGTGTGGTAAAACAATCGCTTTCCAAGGAAATGACCTGGAATTCGATTCCCATTCGCACCCGAAATATCTTATTTTTTATTTTATTTGCATTTTTCTCGATTTTTTGGTCACCCAAAGATGGTAGTTATTTTTGGTCACGCAATGATGATGATGTTTTTGGTCACACCCGCCGATACCGCAATTTCTGCGTAACAAGCTCTTTAAACCTATGGCGTTAAAAAAAACAAAAACGTGTACACAGCCTAAATTTCTTGTCGTAGCGATACACACTGGGGAGATGCAAGTTCTGTCCGACAGTGATCGCTGTACAGCAGAGAACTATAAATAAATGACGCCATGGTTACGCAAGAGAGAATGCGTCAACTGGTCACATGAAACGTAGCGTGTACATCGAGAGCTGTCAGTGTTGAACCATATTGGCTAGGCTGATATTTCTCTTAAGTGATTCCCGGATAACTTAAAAAGAACTTTCTTGTCCACATGGCACAGCAAAAGGTCACGTCCTTCACTTCATAGTTCAAAAGGAAACAGTTTAGAGACTTCTCAGCACAACATCTGATGCTGCAAAACTTGAGTGTGCTAATGTTGAAGTCAATCACTTTTATTTAAACAGAACGTTTCCTTATTGAAATAGGTGTAAAGCTATAAACATGACATCACAAAAGAACGGTAACATAAACATGAGGAGAAAATTATTCATTGATACAACTTGCCCACATTTTCCTCAGGCTGACGAGCAAGGCTTAGCCTGTATGGTCATCTCAACAGCTTCGCCCCGCCGCAGTGGTCTAGTAGCTAAGGTACTCGGCTGCTGACCTGCAGGTCGCGGGATCGAATCCCGGCGGCGGCGGCTGCATTTTTGATGGAAGCGAAAATGTTGTAGGCACGTGTGCTCAGATTCGGGTGCACGTTAAAAAATCTCAGGTGGTCGAAATTTCCGTAGCCCTTCTCTACGGTGTCTTGAAAGATCATGGGGTAGTTTCGAGACGTTAAATGCCACATATAAATCATTAATCATGATTCAACAGCTTTTATCATGACGTGTCAGTCACTGAAAAATTCGGCAGATTCCACGTACCTGGGAATCGATGTTATGCGAAGCATGCGGAGGGAACGTGACCATGTGGTATTTTTTTACTGAGTGACATGTCACGAAATTACGCTTAATATATATACAAGTGTTGCACGCGCCGACATATGTTGAAGAGTTGCAGATCTTTCGTATAACCAGTTGTTCGCACTTGCGCAAGATGCCAACAGGAACATGCGTATTAGCAACACCAGAAGCTGATATGAAGCGCTGATGCTCGCGAAGATGTTGGCCCTTGACACTGTTACATAAATCAACTTCAGCGCATGACAACTAAACACAATAGACGTTAGCCCGACGTGACGGCTGTGTCAAAGGAGTACATATGTAATGTTCATAAAATTGGGTGGGCAGCACTACAACCACTATTGACGTTTCTCGAAGATTAGCGTCTATTTGAAAAGTAGTTCCGAGACCTGGCGTAGCTCTGTAGTAAAATGCTTCATTGCCACGCAGAATGCTTGGGTTCGATTCCAGCTGGGGCCCTGACATTTATTCTTTGCATTAGTCGAGTCGACGCCACCGATGTCGAGTATTTCTTAACGCTCGCGCGTTAAAATTGCCCATGTGTGTTCCCATGGTTCCTGGGTGGATACTAAGTTTCAATCACCTGCAGCACATACCCGCATACCAGCGGCCACTGTCTGGCGGGAAGTGTTTTACGTTTTACAACGTGCGCGACGCAATTGAGACATTATTAATGTCTTTACCAGCACGTCATATTTGCCAAACCACCTTGCCCTCCCATGCTAATTTCTGTTCATGCTAAGTTAAGGGGGTGACCATGAGAGCACCCAAACGCAAGTGGATAAATATTTAGATAGATAGATAGATAGATAGATAGATAGATAGATAGATAGATAGATAGATAGATAGATAGATAGATAGATAGATAGATAGATAGATAGATAGATAGATAGATAGATAGATAGATAGATAGATAGATAGATACGCTCAAAGTCGCCGCAGTTCGGTAGGAACTTCGCATTAAAAAAAAAACGCCAGGCCTGCGCGGTAGGCGGAGCACAGTCACAGCGAAAGCTAGAAGATCAGCCTTTCAGAGCCTTTTCAAAACACTCATTGGGTAACTACTGCAAGCACACTTGCTTGGTGCCCACTAGGACATTATTAATAAACATTTGGGTAGTAGGCCAGAATTCGCTATGCTATTTGTCGTCCTTCTTCTGAGAAGCGTAATATCCGCTAAACACTTGGAAGGAATTTTGTGCCGATCGATTGATTGATTGATTGATTGATTGATTGATTGATATGTAGGGTTTAACGTACCAAAACCAACATATGATTTTGAGAGACGCCGTAGTGTAGGGCTCCAGAAATTTCGACCACCTGGGGTTCTTTAACGTGCGCCCGAATCTGAGCACACGGGCCTACAGCATTTTCGCTCCATCGAAAACGCAAGCCGCCGCAGCCGGAATTCAGTCCCGCCACCTGCGGGTCAGTAGCAGAGTACCTTAGCCACTAGACCACCATGGTGGGGCATTTTGTGCCAATTGTCCATGCAATGGCTGACACCGATGAGGAATTATGGTTGTAGAGGGTATGCGCCACATTTAATAGGGAAACAAGAACAAGCTTTTGTAATGGGTTGGAGCATTGAACGGCCCACTCGTTATGCTAATCGCATTGTGCGACGACTGGTTGTCCTTTCGCGGTTTTAAAGCGCTTTATAAGAGGTAATAACGGGATTGCTTTTCCGACATCAAGCCTGCCTAAGGCAAGTTTGACAACAAGCGACAAACAGGCGAACGTAGGGAGTTTGATTAGCGACAGAGTGCGCATGGCTTACACAGGATGCACGAGGATATTGGATAAACAAAACTGCGGGAGAGCGTATACCTGTGCTGCGGTCAGTGAGACAGGAGTGCCCGCTATCGTGTCTGATTTTTGCTATTTTTATTGAACTTTTCTGTTTAAGCGTAATTATTAACAGTGCAATAAGCGGCTTTATATTGCATGGAGCTGCGGTTAGCCTCCTTGCATACGCAGACGACATTGCAGTTTTCAGTAGAAATTATGAGAGTATACTGCGTGCGGAAAATCCCGTGAAAGCTTTTTTCCAGGTGAGTGGTAGTGCCGTGAACTGGGATAAGTGCTTTGGCTTCTGGCATGGGGAATGGGACGTCACACCAAGAATATTTCTAAACATTAAATGGCAGGAAACACCAGGTGAAGTATTCAGGAGTGCCGCTGGAGTTCTATCACGACAGTGAACCGTATTGGAAAAAATAAACACAGGCATTGCGCAATTGCGCAATAATGTAAAAAATGGAAAGTTTCAGATATTTTGATATTCGCACGGGCCACAACTTGCAACTTGTTTCTAGTGAGCGAGCTGTGGCACATAATGCAGGTTTTGCACTGCAGTAGAATAAGTGTACAGAAAATACACAGATTATTTGCAGTTCTCATTTGAAGCTCTCTCTGGGAAAGATCAAGACGCACAAACCTCTTCGGAAAAGTTCGAGATGGCGGGCTCGGATTAGTTCATTTGTACAAA
This sequence comes from Rhipicephalus microplus, assembly GCF_013339725.1. Lineage (NCBI taxonomy): Eukaryota > Metazoa > Arthropoda > Arachnida > Ixodida > Ixodidae > Rhipicephalus > Rhipicephalus microplus. The sequence goes on from NC_051165.1 coordinate 253,391,357, forward strand.
AGACAACTTGTCAATCGTTTCCTTTTTCTGCCTGATGTAGATGACCCTTTTTTGAGAACTGTTATACAATTAAGGTTACCTAGAGTGCTGCCGGGCTTTCTCGTATCGACATCAAATGTGCAAGGACCAACACAAGGGAATTCGAAGGAAGCTGCTTCGTCTTTTCACTGTTCGTCACTGAGATTTGCGTTAGAGTATCTGGCTGAAGTATCACGTAAAAAAATTGTATAGAGACCTTGTCGATGTCTTACTGCCTGTACCATTGTACCGTCAGCTATACTGTGCATGCCCAGGACAGGATGTTCTGAAACGTGTTAAAAGAATGCTTGTAGCGCCAGGGGTCAAAACTTTTTCTTTAAATTACATACTAGTACCTTACCAGTTAAAACGTGGTTGCAGGATAGGGGAATATTCGTGCCATGGAGCACACATTGCCACTTGTGTAGTAAACTGGAAACAATTGAACACGTGTTTATAGATGACTGAAGCGGGGTCTTTTTCTGGGACATATTGCAAAGAACCTTGAAAAAATAATTAACGTTATGTCCACATGGCATCCGTTTTCTTTCGGTTAAAAATGAGGCAGGTGTACCTTATGATCTAATCATGCTTCTGGGCCTGCATAGTATATGGAAAACCCGATGTGAACGCGGATGTAGAAGTGCTATCTGTGCGCCAATATTTTTGCGAATCTGTGTGCCGTTTTCTTGAAGTGCTGAAGGGCCAAGAGGATGTACCAGTTTTGATTGTGCGCATTGAGCCATTGTTACGAATGCCCAAGTATTGATCAATAGTCAGCTTAGAGCTGACGGTACCTCAATGAACTTGGTCGGTGTATTCTGTGACGTACTTGTATTTTGACCAATATGTAAATATGGGAAGTGTGAACCGTCTTGATATGAAAGGCAACAAAGAAAAAAAACCGGTGTACCTCAATGGTAGAATAACGGGCTGTCACCCAGCGGACCCGGGTTCAAGCCCCACTTGTGCACCTTTAGTGCAAGTTTTGTTTCTTCTGAATTCCCGCTATGTGGTTACGGACACCAGCGGCGGTGGACAACATGCAACTGCGTGTGACCCGAAAAGTGATCTCATAACAACTTTCACTGTAAAAAACGCTCAAAAAAAGTTTGAAGCGAGAAGGATGGGTTTCACATTCGTTGAAGAGCCCGAATATCAGTGGCAGAATGCAGATCACATTCCGCAAATGACATACATGCATGGGGGTTAGAACAAACCGACATTCAACGCTTTCAGCCATGACAAACGCATGCACGCTCCAAGTAGGAAAACAAATGACAGCTTCGCACTAGGTGTGCCAAGTCTGAAGGAAGATCTCAGCTGGGTGGTCTACCTAGCTTCTCTGTTTTATTGAGGCAGCAATTATATGAACACTATCGGCTGGTTTTTGCCGTTGTCGCCACCGGCATGTCTCTTATATGTATAAGAATGGGTAGAATACGTAAAAGTTACAAAGAAAATTATTTCAGAGGAAATTTTTGTTGAAGCACGTGACCTGGGATTCGAACCTGCGACCCCTAACCAGGGTTGAAATCCCCAGTTGTTTAATCAGTGACGTCATTGAAATCTCCAGTGATATTAGTGATGTGACTAATTTTTACGTAATTTATGACGATAGCAATTCACGTGAATGCCTGTCACGCGATTTCGCGTGATTGTAGTAGAGTGGATAGTTGTGTGATGTTACGTAAATTTCAGTTCCACGGCTAGTTGTTACGCAATGTTATGTGAATTTAGCTAGCGACGTAACAGACTCACCTCTGTTACGTTGTTACCTAAATTAACATAACATTGCGTCCAAGCCAGACAAATCGGCGCATGTGTTGTGAGAGCTAAGCTGAAGTTGAAGTGAACGGAGCAAACGAGAAACGCTTCATGATGATAATTCCTGTTCGCAATCGCCAGCGTAATGAAAAGCTTATAGAACTACGCTCTTAAAAGTAATCCCCTAAAGAAGCCAAGAATGCGGCGATGGCGTAGTGGTTAGAGCACCCGCCTCACATGCAAGAGGTCCGTGGTTCAAGTCTCGGTGCCGCGCAGTTCCCAACCGGATTAAAAAAAAAATCCGCGTGTTGATGGAACTGCATTAAGAGGCCTGGGGTGCGGCCTCACCGGTAACCACCGCCGGGAACGCACTCCCTCACCAGAGAAGGATTGGCCACCCTGGTGCAGTATCTGGCCACTACCTCCCACATGCATACGTCAAATAACTCACGGCCCTCAGTCCCCAGCAGCTGCGAAGCAACTGACCACGGCGGTGGTCAGATCTCCAACGCAGCAGAGGGTGCTAAAAAACTCTGGATCCGGAGAGGCCGCCATTGGAACCTGAACTTGGCAACGTTTAACGCTAGAACCTTATCTAGTGAGGGAAGTCTAGCTGTACTATTCGAGGAGCTAGAGGGTGTTAAATGGGATATAATAGGGCTCAGTGAGATTAGGAGGACAGATGAGGCCTATACGGTGCTACAGAATGGGCACGTCCTTTGCTATCGGGGCTTGGCAGACAGAAGAGAACTGGGAGTGGGGTTCCTAATTCACAGAAACATAGCTGGCAACATAGAGGAATACTATAGCATTAATGAAAGGGTGGTAGGTATCGTAATTAAACTAAATAAAAGATACAAGATGAAGGTAGTACAGGCTTACGCGCCTACATCCAGCCATGATGACGCTTCAGTTGAAAGCTTCTATGAAGACGTGGAATCGGCAATAAGTAAGGTAAAAACACCGTATACTATAGTGATGGGCGACTTTAATGCAAAGGTAGGGAAAAAACAGGCTGAAGACCAGGCAGTAGGAGATTATGGCATCGGTACTAGAAACGCCAGAGGAGAGCTACTAGTAGAATTCGCAGAACGCAATAATTTACGGATTGTGAATACCTTCTACCGCAAACGAGAAAACCGCAAGTGGACATGGAGGAGCCCTAATGGCGAAAATAAGAACGAAATAGACTTTATAATGAGTGCACAACCAAGAATCGTGCAGGATGTGGAAGTGGTTGGCAAGGTAGGATGCAGTGACCATAGAATGGTACGGTCTCGAATTCGCCTTGACTTGAAGAAGGAACGACAGAAACTGATACGCAAGAAGCCAATCAATGAGCTAGCACTGAGAGGGAAAGTACAGGAATTCAGAGTGTCGCTGCAGAACAGGTACTCGGCTCTTAGTGAGGAAACCAACCTTAGCGTAGATACAATGAATGATAATCTGACGAGTATCATTACGGAGTGTGCAGTGGAAGTTGGAGGCAGGGAAGTTAGACAGGACACTGGCAAGCTTTCCCAGGAAACGAAGAACCTAATTAAGAAGCGTCAAATCATGAAAGTGTCAAGTACAACAGACGAAATAGAACTGGCAGAGCTTTCGAAGTTGATTAATAGACGTAAGGTATGCGATGTAAGAAGGTATAACATCGAGAGAATTGAAGACGCTCTGAAAAACGGAGGAAGCGTCAAAGCAGTGAAGAGGAAACTTGGGATAGGCAAAAGTCGGATGTATGCACTAAGGGACAAAGAAGGCAAAATAACTACCAATATGGATAGGATAGTTAAAATAGCGGAGGAGTTTTACAGAGATCTGTACAGTAGCCGAGACAACCACGACCTTAATACTATAAGAACTAGCAGTAACCCAGATGACACCCCACCAGTAATGATAGAAGTAAGAAAAGCTTTGGAGAGCATGCAAAGAGGCAAAGCTGCTGGTGAGGATCAGGCAACATCAGATCTGCTGAAAGATGGAGGACAGATTGTGTTAGAAAAACTAGCCACCCTGTTTACGAGGTGTCTCCTGACGGGAAGAGTACCAGAGTCTTGAAAGAACGCTAACATCATCTTAATATATAATAAAGGAGATGACAAGGACTCGAAGAATTACAGGCCGATCAGCTTGCTCTCTGTAGTATACAAGCCATTTACAAAGGTAATTGCTAACAGAGTAAAGAAAACATTAGAATTCAATCAACCAAAGGAACAAGCAGGATTTCGAACAGGCTACTCAACAATCGACCACATTCATACTATCAATCCGGTAATAGAGAAATGCTTAGAGTATAACCAACCACTATACATAGCCTTCATAGATTACGAGAAGGCGTTTGATTCAGTAGAAATATCAGCCGTCATGCAGACACTGCGGAATCAGGGAGTAGATGAAGTATATATAAACATTCTGGAAGAAATCTACAGGGGATCAACTGCTATCATAGTGCTTCACAAAGAAAGCAACAGAATACCAATCAAGAAGGGTGTAAGGCAGGGGGACACAATCTCCCCAATGCTATTTACCGCGTGCTTACAGGAGGTGTTCAGAAGCCTCGAGTGGGGACAGTTACGGATAAGAGTTAATGGAGAATACCTTAGTAACCTGCACTTCGCCAATGACATTGCATTGCTGAGTAACTAAGGGGACAAATTGCAACTCATGATTACGGAGTTAGACAAGGAGAGCAGAAAGGTGGGTCTTAAAATTAATCTGCAGAAAACGAAAGTATTATACAACAACCTCGGAAAGGAGCAGCGCTTCGAGATAGGTAATAGTGCACTTGAAGTTGTAAAAGACTATGTCTACTTAGGGCAGGTAATAACCGCTGAGCCAAACCACGAGATTGAAGTAACTAGAAGAATAAGAATGCGGTGGAGCACATTCGGCAAGCACTTTATGACAGGTACATTGCCACTATCCCTCAAGAGGAAGGCATATAACAGCTGTATCTTGCCGGTACTTAGCTACGGAGCAGAAACCTGGAGACTTACAAAGAGGGTTCAGCTTAAATTGAGGACGACGCAGCGAGCAATGGAAAGAAAAATGGTAGGTGTAACCTTGAGAGACAAGAAGAGAGCAGTGTGGATTAGGGGACAAACGGGGGTTAAGGATATCATAGTTGAAATAAAAAAGAGGAAATGGACAAGGGCCGGGCATGTAGTGCGTAGACAGGATAACCGCTGGTCATTAAGGGTAGCTAACTGGATTCCCAGAGAAGGGAAGTGGGTTAGGGGGAGACAGAAGGTTAGGTGGGCAGATGAGATTAGGAAGTTTGCGGGTATAAATTGGCAGCAGCAAGCACAGGACCGGGTTAACTGGCGGAACATGGGAGAGGCCTTTGTCCTGCAGTGGACGCAGTCAGGCTGAATGATGATGATGATGATGATGAAAGAAGCCAAGGGAACGAAGCCCTTCAACACACAATTGGAAGAACTAAAAGAGCGAACAACAAATTCTTTTTTGACTAGCATTTGCGTTTAAGGTAGCGATATGAACTTTACGTATTCAACTGCAAAATATATCTTTCCGTTAGTTCTTTCAATTGTATGAGCACTTTCACACTCGCCAACTGCGTTTAGCTGCTAGGGCCCTTAATTGCTAATTTAAGCATTCCTGCCCATGACGGTACCTTGTTTAAGACGTTCTGGAAATGCGTGGAATGACCAAATGCAGTGCATGGAACAACTACGCTGAAATGAAAAAAAAAAAACTGCGCATTTGTAGAATAGCTTCGGCTTATGTTTATAGCCAGCGCACATGGAAGCCACCTTATTCTCAATAAGTCTTAATCATCTCCTTCCTAGAACAACACCAAGGATCGATTTAGACAACATACCAAGCTTCTTTTTCTTGTCCCTGAATAACCTCAAACATGCGTCGTCCGCGTTTTCGCTCCCTCTTCGTTCGCCTCCATTTTATTGGACTTCTTACGTAATGCTGCGAACGGCACCGTACTTCAGCGCATATGGAATGAAACTGTGGAAGTGCTCGTGTTAAGGATTTAACGGAACTTTTTTAAACAAAAGCGCCACTAAGCAGCGCCAACAAACTTTGTTCTCACGTTCGGCGAATTTGCCAACGCAGCGATGTTTTTTTGTACTCTTACGCTGCTATCGAAAAACTATACGCTTTCATATATAAAACCGTTTCGACGTTTTGTTCTTTTTTTAAAAGAACTGTAAAAATGATGGCCTGATATTGTCCAAAAACTGCGCGAAGATTATATTGAAGGGACAGCGTGAGGTTGACAGCAAACACACACGAAATTTTTTTACAATGCCAGAAAAAGCAAGCGAAATTGTGCAGCTGGTGAAAATCGTCATACGAAATCAACGGAGGCAGTCAATTTCGAGAAAAAAAATAACAGCTAACTGCAAAAGATGGTCTCACATCAAATAGAGGCATTGCCCGAGAAGCAGTAGAAAAAGAAGATGAATACACCTCAAAGTCTTTCTTGTAGTTTTGCGTCCTCTAATGCCCAAACATTGAGCGAGATCTTTTTGTTGATTGCTCGTGCAGTATACGTCTCTAGTCATACTCTAGCCATATCTGTCCGGAAGTAAGCTTTGAGGCCTTTGAGGAGAACTAGTCTTTACTCAATATACACACGTGCATTCTTTATTATTTCAATGAATAACCGTGCTTTGGTGCATCGACGAATATGTGGTATAAGATGTGATTTTGCCGACTGGCAGAATATCTTCAAGTACTATTGCGTTCCTGGTTGCGCTGCTTCAAAAAACCAAAACAAAGTAGGCTTAGGGAGGCTTACAAGAATATGTTATGCACTTTAGGCCGGATGCATTGCTAAAGCGATTTAACGTAAAGTGCAGCAAATGGGGCTATCGAAACTTTTAATGCAGACAAGCTGAAGAACGATTCCTCCTCCTACGCAAGCTTGAACCACCTTTCGTGATTTGAAATTCTAGAGCCTTTAATATGATCGACTTACAAGCCTCGATGTCTTTTATCTTTCTCACTGGTTTTATCTTTCAACGCTGTACCATTAAAAGGAGGGCTCAAGCGAGTGGTTCTAAATTTTTGAGCATTAAAAGTGAGGGGATAGCACACGTTATTGGGCCACCGCTCGTGTCTTCTAGCATAACAGTGGACTTTGTCTTTAGGTTTTAGGCGATGTGAGCATCAACTTTCTATGGCTAAAGCTGAGCGTAGCACTCGATAGAACGAGAGGTGAGGATGCACTGAAACATAGAGATTTATGCGAACTGTGTATAAAAACAATAAAAAGTGAAATTCGTGAATTTTATTAATATTTGTTTTAATGATAATAATATGTGGGGTTTAACATGCCAAAACCACCACGATATTACGAAAGACGTGTAGTAGTGGGCTCCGGTAATTTTTAAAAATGCAGCCGTCGTGGACAAAATTTCATCCCAAGTCCTTCGGGTCAGCATTCGGGTGCCATAACCACTAGACAACCGTGGCGGCGGGGGTACCATTTTTTTTACATTATAGGACTCTTTGCACCTCATCTGGGGCCGAACTCACACATGTTTTCATGCACAGGGACTCGCTCTCATTGGACCACAGACACGCATCTCGAAGGTACATTACAATGTTCACGCCTGCCTATGGCGTATCTTACGAGCCTTACAAGCCTATGAACTTTCTAGGTATTTCTATGAAATACCGTATGGCGTACCAACGGCGTATACATATGGCAAAGTTTCGCACGGCTATGATGCATCCTACCTTATGGCATACCTTGGCATACTTGCAATGAAATATGCCTGTCATCGCTATCTACTGAAAAAAGTATTGTATATACGGACAACGGAATTGTAACAAGCTTTTTTGTGATCAGTGATTATAACCACTTACGGTTTCTTCTGAAGAGCGTACCGACGGTGCCAACAATCAAATGCAAGTTAACCGTAAAAGCTTCAAAATTATTTCAACCTGTCTGCAAGCACAATTAACGTTTTATTTCCAAAAGCCCGCCCCTTTTTTTCCTGCCTCTACAAGGGCGCTTAATACCACGTGAATGTATTACCCTTTTACCGCGTTTTCTGGCGTAACGATTGATATTCAGTGGGGATGGAAGTTATTTGTTTTTTATCCTCTCCTCAGACGCCTTCCTTACAATTTTTTGAAAGCTGTTTTCTTTTACAACGAGTCTTTTTTCCCCTCCATCTTCTCATTCTTGTGCTCGTCGCGACGTAAGGCTCTTTTTGACCCGAAAATTTGGCGCTTGCTGTTTCGATGGTGCGAAAACAATGACCATGGGCTGTTTTAGAGTATAAATAAAGAGTTTAGCATTCACTGTTTAGAGAACAGCCAGAGTTACACATATTCACATCACGGAAAGCTTTGCCAGTTTTTGTTTTTTCAAGATCGCTTAGCTTGTTTAGTGCGTGTTAGTAATATGCACGTATGCCCCGTCGAAGGCCGGTCCCCGGCCGTAACGTTGGCAATAAAGCATCGTTTTTCGTTTGCTCGTTCGCTTCTTCTGGCAACATATATATATATATATATATATATATATATATATATATATATATATATATATATAAATATGAAAGTAGATGCGCTTTCACATAACTGTTTATTGTGCCGACGTTTCGACAGGAACCCCGTCTTTTCAAGGCATGCCTTGAAAAAGACGGGGTTCCTGTCGAAACGTCGGCACAATAAACAGTTGTTATGTGAAAGCGCATCTACTTTCATATTTATAACCTTGCGGCAACCGAAGTTATTCTTCTGCATATATATATATATGTGTGTGTGTGTGTGTGACGTATGAAGCGATGATTGGTAGAAGCCGAGAAGGGAGAAGGAAGAAGTGCAGAACAGAATAAACATGGAGTATGAGCCAGGCCACGTCTCCCGCATCATAACGTCACACAAGTCGACAGGATGAAGACCTCGCAACCACTTCATCGCCCAGCCATCGTCATCGAAGACATCAGCGAGACGCAGTGACCGAACGCGGACCACCAAGACCACCAAGCATCATGACAGCAGCATCAGACGACCTTCCCATCCCCAAGTACACCGGAGCAGCGGACGATGGACCTGTACAGAACTGGTTCAACCTGTTCGAGTTCCACGCTACCGCTGCATCTTGGTCGGAACGGGAGATGGTTACGAACTTCAGCGACTACGTCACCGGTGAGGCATTTAAGTTTTACCTCACCCACATATTCGGCAATGACGAGTCTTGGCAAAAGATAAAAGAAGAAATGATCACCTGGTTTCAGGACTATAATGAAGATTCGATTGGCACACACACTCTCAGTGCGTTCAAACTCGGTCATCGCAGTCATAAGCAGCCTTCACGCACTCGAATACTGAGCATGGATTTACAATTCCCGTCAGGTGAAGCTAGCCACACGCTCACGGAAAGACCACGTGGTCGTGTTCCCAACCTTCCACCTGGTTCATCATCCGCGGATATATCACCAATGCTCAACTCACCGCTGCATAAAAGAATTGAACCCGCTATTAATGACCGAGATGCATTTAATACTTCATGCCGCATGCGTACTTTGCAAACTGACTTGGCATTCAGCTCAGCAGTGCTACAAAGACAGAAGCATTCACAATCAGCATCTTGTGAAGGAAAGTCTTCTGCAGAAGCGTCTAGTGTTAATCAATTACAAGATCGAAATGACGTGAATCCAGTATGCAACCTCACTGCCAACAATGAAAACAAAAGCACAGGTGCGACTTCTGATGACACAAGTAATCTTCAGGCAACCACCAACAATGAACGATTTATGAATACAAAAGATTCAAGTGCACGAAAACCCACACATTGTTTTGTGCCGGAAACATCTGCATTGGTTCACGTCGTAGAAGCCCGCGAAGGACTTGCTAAGAATCCTGACACAGTACGATCAATGTCACACCACAAGCAAGTCGACGAAACCAAGAAACTACAACGTCAACGTATACTTCAACATTGTCAACGACGAAAGGAAACCTCATCGAAACCACTTTTAATGCTCAAAGAACATTGCAAAAAGACCCATCGTCGTGGATACATTCTCCACCAAAGATCAAGAATGTGCCTTCCATCAAACCATCTGCGACATCGCCATAGGAAAATCTCCAAAAGCCACAAAAGCACCCCTTGTACTCGGCAGAAACACAGGCAGCACCCAATCAACCTCGATCAACGCGCACGCAAGCTGCCTGCACGACCTGTGCCAAGACGAAGAATTCCATGCCTACGATATCCGAACTGTTCATTCTGCAAGGCGTTCGAACCTCGTTTGTTCTTCAGAAGAATGCCAGCTGCGATTTCCGTTATCTCCACGTCCAAAGCATTCTTGTGTTATCCAGGACGCAACCATCAGCCCCGCCCACCAGAACTCCTGCGTTAACCGGACTGCTGCACTCTTTCCTGAAGCTTTGCGAGGTTACGGAACACCACGGGGCCATGAAACCAATTGTGCATTTTGACATTTGTGACTTCTCAACCTCTCCTTGTGTCCTTTTCCTTGTTCGTAATCCATGCCTTTCTTCGGGGGGAGGGGGAATCGTGTGACGTATGAAGCGATGATTGGTAGAAGCCGAGAAGGGAGAAGGAAGAAGTGCAGAACAGAATAAACATGGAGTATGAGCCAGGCCACGTCTCCCGCATCATAACGTCACATATATATATATATACATATATATAAGATCTAACAGACAATAATGCCAAGGAATGTATAGGGGAAGTGATTAGAACAAAATGGAATGTAAATAAGAAGAAAGAAAAGTGGGTGAAAAAATAACCAGCCGTGAGTGGTTGGTTGGTTATTTCAGGGCTGGTTATTTTTTCATCCACTTTTCCTGCTTCCTATTTATATTCCATTTTGTTCTAATCACTTCCCCTATACATTCCTTGGCATTATTGTCTGTTAGATCTCATTATTATTGTGTCAAAACATGAAAAAACGATCCCTTAGGTATACACTTCTTTCCCTTTATATATATATATATATATATATATATATATATATATATTGTAATGAAATAATGAATCTGAATAACGGACGCTCTGCTGGCAATGAAGAAGACGACGATGATCGGTGGCTGCAGTAGTAGCTCGCGCACGCCGTTCGCCATTAGCCAGACCTGCCTGTTAAAGCTCATTTTGCCAAGCTGCGTCTGACCTTTCTCGACGTACAACACCTCTATTTTAAGTGGTGGAGGAGCCGGGGTTCCCATCAACCTGGAACTTCGCAATCGGACGCTACCCTCACCGTTCACCATGACTGCTCCTTGCCCTTCTCAAGCTGCCTTACCAACGACAGTCTACTTGTACTGGCGTGCCTCGGCAACGCGACCCACCAATTTTTCGCGGCAACGACGAACAAGACGTCGAGGACTGGCTCGTCGAGTACGAAATCGTAAGCGCTTCCAACAAGTGGAACGCCTGCGACCAGCTCACAAACGTGCGCTTTTACCTCGATGATGTGGCCAGCCTCTGGTTCAAGAACCACGAAGGCGAAATCACCAACTGGTCCGCCTTCAAGACCACCATCGCCGCGGTCTTCGGTCGTCCCGCCGTGCGCCGGCTTCGCGCGGAACAGCGTCTCCGTAGTCGAATCCAGCGCAGGGACGAGACCTTTACAAGTTACATTGAAGATGTCTTGTCTCTTTGCAAGCGCGTCGATGAATCTCTAACCGAACGCGACAAAATCAAGCAAATCATCAAAGGAGTTGACGACGATACCTTCCAGATGCTCGTCGCTCGGAATCCACAGACCATCACCGATGTTGTCCAGCTCTGTCAGGAGTACGACGAGTTGCGTAAGCAGCGTGTCTCGACGCGCAGGGCCGCTGAAGATACGGCTGAAGTTTCCGCCCTCGTGCACGATGTCGCTGCTGATCACACCATCTTACTGCCCCACATCAAACAGTTCATTCGTGAAGAAGTTGCGCGTCAGCTTTCTCTTGTGGCCGAAGCATCCGCGCCAGTGACATCGTTAGACCCACGTCTACGCCAGGTCATTGAGACACAGGTCACGCAGGCACTGCCTCCATCGCCATCTGTCCCTACGCCGCTGACCTACGCTGCCGTCGTTGCTAGACCCCCAGCCCCACCTGTCTCTGGCGCATACAGGGGCACCGGGTCCTCCTACCCTACGACGCTGCCTACATACACGGCACCCCATCCCGTTTCGCCCCCTGCACCTTCTGTCGTTAACCCATGGCGCACCTTGGATAATCGGCCCATATGTTTCGCATGCGGTTTCGTGGGACATATAGCACGCTACTGTCGCCGTCGTAACTTCCAGCCTCCAGACCACGGGAATTCTGCAAATTACCAGGCTGCCCAGAATCCCCGGCGACCATCTTCTCCTATCACCGACTCATTGTCCCCACGACGCCCTGTCGATTCTCGCCGGTCATTACCGCCCCGTCGCCGATCGGTCTCCCCGATGCTTCGGCGCACGAGCCCCGCTCGAGAGGAAAACTGACAGCCGCAGTTCCGGAGGCAAGAACTGCGTCGTCGTCGAACTTTCTAAGACCTCCTCTTTGTCCGACCAACGAAATTGATGTGCTAGTAGAAGGTGTTGCTGTACGTGCACTTGTCGACACAGGCGCCGTCGTTTCTGTAATTAGTGAAAAACTGTGTCGCGATTTGAGAAAAGTTACAACGCCGCTTACGAATCTTGCTCTGCGTACAGCCACCTCCCATTTCATCGCGCCGACAGCTCAGTGCACAGCACGCGTTTTTATTCAAGATGTTTGGTACGCCGTCAACTTTGTTGTTCTCCCACGTTCATCTTACGACGTCATACTAGGATGGGATTTCCTTTCTACCCATCAGGCCCTCGTCGACTGCGCTCGTGCTGAACTCACGTTGACGAATCCGTGCCTTGATATCGACCACCACAGTCCCTCCAAAGTGTTTGCCGCAGCTGACGTCCGCATCGCGCCGTTGTCCGCCGTCCTAGTGCCTGTGTTTTCCCCTGCTGCCACTAACTCGACGCTCCTGTTCCAGCCAACTATAGCTAGTGTGCAACACCGAACCATCGTCCTCCCGTTTGCCGTCATCAACTTTTCCAATGGTTCGGCGGTACTTATGCGTGCAACGTTTCTGCATGTCCGTACATCCTGCTACGCGGCGAGTGTCTGGGAAGCCTCGAGACCTTAAATTGTATTTTCGAAGACCCGATCTATCCAGACAAGCCATTTTTACCGACTTGTGCCATTACACCCGCAACGGACGCTAATGAACCTATAGATGTATTCCGCGAAGTCCATTGATTGTAACCTCACCCCTGGGCAGCAGGAACAGCTGATCAAGCTCCTACAGCGTTTTCGAGCCTCGTTTGACGACAATCAGCCTTCCTTAGGTCGAGCGTCATCTGTTGTTCACCGTATAGATACCGGTCAAGAGACGCCAATACGGCAGCGTCCATATCGTGTGTCGACTACCGAACGCCGTGCCATCAATGAACAGGTTGACGACATGCTGACACGTGGCATAATCGAACCGTCAAGCAGTCCCTGGGCCTCTCCAGTTGTGTTGGTGAAGAAGAAGGACGGATCCATCAGGTTTTGCGTGGACTACCGGCGTCTCAACCGAATCACGCGCAAGGATGTCTATCCGCTGCCACGCATTGACGATGCCTTGGACTGCCTACAGGGAGCCGAATTTTTCTCTTCTTTAGATCTGCGCTCTGGATACTGGCAGGTACCCATGGCAGAGGCCGATCGTGAAAAAACTGCTTTCATCACGGCCCGACGGGCTTTACGAATTCACAGTCATGCCCTTCGGCCTCTGCAACGCACCAGCTACTTTCGAGCGGATGATGGACTCTATCCTTCGAGGCCTCAAATGGAACGTTTGCCTTTGTTATTTAGATGACATTGTCGTCTTTTCAACCGATTTCGCAACCCATTTAACCCGCCTCGAGAAAGTCCTCGCGTGTATTTCTGCCGCGGGGCTGCAACTGAATCTGAAGAAGTGCCATTTCGCTGCTCGAAAGCTTACGATCCTTGGCCACGTGGTTTCAAAAGACGGCATTCTTCCTGACCCTGCCAAACTTACAGCCGTTTCAGCGTTTCCCAAACCGACCACCATGAAAGAGCTCCGAAGCTTCATAGGCCTTTGCTCTTACTTCCGGCGCTTCGTCCGCAATTTCGCGACGATCATCGCTCCTTTGACCAAGCTCCTCGCCGGCTCTAGAGACCTTTCCGCCTGGTCTGCCACCTGTGACGATTCTTTCAATGAACTGCGCCGCCTCCTCACGTCGCCGCCTATTCTGCGACACTACGACCCATCGGCACCCACAGAGATCCACACCGACGCTAGTGGTGTCGGGCTAGGCGCTATTCTTGCACAGAAGAAAGACGGCTTCCAAGAGTACGTGGTTGCCTACGCAAGCCGAACTCTTAGCAAAGCCGAAACCAACTATTCAGTCACTGAAAAGGAATGTCTCGCCATTATTTGGGCGATAGAGAAATTTCGACCTTACGTGTACGGGCGCCCTTTTGACGTCGTGACTGACCACCACGCCCTCTGCTGGTTGTCGTCACTGAAGGATCCAAGCGGTCGCCTCGCCCGATGGGCATTACGCCTCCAAGAATATAATATTCGCGTGGTCTATCGCTCCGGCCGGAAACATTCGGACGCAGACGCCCTATCCCGTTCGCCGCTACCCCCTGACCCGGACTGCTGCGAAAGTCTAACCTGTGATGCCACTGCCGTCACCATCGCCGAGATGCCATCTGAGCAACGCAAGGACCCTTGGGTTGCTTCGATTCTAGACATCCTGGCTGGGCACACGGCTTCCCCCCCTTCTCGCACATTGCGTCGGCAAGTCGAGCACTTCGCCACTCGCGACGACATGCTGTACCGACGCAACTACGCACCCGATGGACGTCAGTGGCTACTCGTGATTCCACGTCATCTGCGATCCGAAATTTGTTCCACGTTTCATGACGACCCCCAATGTGGCCACGCAGGTTTCTTGAAGACTTATTCTCGCATACGTCTCCGATATTACTGGCGTGGCATGTACCGTTTTATACGACAATACGTTCGGGCCTGCTCGACGTGCCAGAGACGAAAAACTCCCCCTTGTCACGCCAGCGGTACCTTGCTACCCTTACCATGCCCGTCCCGACCATTCGACCGCGTCGGCATCGATATCTACGGTCCCCTTCCCAACACCGCTGACGGTAACCGCTGGATCATAGTTGCCGTCGACCATCTCACGCGGTATGCCGAAACTTCATCCCTTCCCTCGTCTACAGCAAAGGACGTTGCGACTTTCGTTCTTCACAACATTGTATTACGGCATGGAGCACCTCGGGAGTTACTGAGTGATCGTGGTCGCGTATTCTTGTCAGACGTCATCACAGCATTGCTGCGTGAGGGCCACGTCGTTCACCGTACTACAAGCGCCTATCATCCCCAGACCAATGGAATGACAGAGCGCTTCAACCGCACCCTTGGTGACATGCTGTCTATGTATATCTCGTCAGACCACTCCAATTGGGACCGAGTGCTCCCGTTTATCACGTTCGCTTATAATACCGCCATTCAAAGCACTACTGGGTTCTCTCCTTTTTTCCTCCTTTACGGACGCGAACCTTCTTGCACTATGGACACCATCCTTTCGTACAAACCTGACTCCTCAGAGTCCACGACTTTGTCTCAAGCCGCTACATACGCTGAAGAATGCCGCCAACTGGCAAGATCATTCACAACTCAAGACCAAGGACGCCAAAAACACCACCATGACGCATCAAATAACACTACTTCCTACGATCCAGGTTCACTCGTCTGGCTGCATGTCCCTTCGGCTACACCTGGCCTTTCTACCAAGTTGGTCCCCAAGTATCACGGCCCATATCGTGTGCTACAAAAAACGTCACCGGTGAATTATCTCATCGAGCCACTGGAACCATCTTCTGACCAACGTCGTCGTGGCCAGGAAATTGTCCACGTCTCGAGACTTAAGCCCTGCTACGACGCTCCCGTGTTAACTTGTCCATAGGTCGCCAGGATGGCTCCTTATTTCGCGGGGAGTAATTGTAATGAATTAATGAATCTGAATAACGGACGCTCTGCTGGCAATGAAGAAGACGACGATGATCGGTGGCTGCAGTAGTAGCTCGCGCACGCCGTTCGCCATTAGCCAGACCTGCCTGTTAAAGCTCATTTTGCCAAGCTGCGTCTGGACCTTTCTCGACGTACAACACCTCTATTTCAATATATATATATATATATATATATATATATATATATATATATATATATATATATATATATATACAATCAGATCCAGACATTTATCACACTACCGAAGAATGAGCACTACATCACGTTTAGAACGTTCTTCTGATAACAGTAGACTATGCAATGTTAGCGAAAATTTCTTCGTCCGCTTTCCAATCTACAATAATTACATACATCCGTGACAAAAAATGTCAATAAACGGCGTACTTTATTTTATTCGCTCAGTTTTTCTCGAAACTGCCTGCGCACTTCCTCTCCTACAGAGGAAGGGTTGCTGGTTACTTTTTTTTTTGTGAAGCCCTTACTTGCCGCTTACATACTGTCACGTGGTCATGAAGAAGGCTACAGAAAGGCTGGAGGTACGGAAATCTTCATTTGGGTGAACTTGTGCCCGGAAAATGAGAACTCAGATAGCAGAGATAGACGCTGCGCACCGACAGTGCCAATAACAGTGGTCGGCCTTCGATTAATGTGATCTACGGTGAGGCGCGTTGACAATATTACACGCGGCATCGAACGTTCGAGCCTTATTGCTGGTGTCCGCGTGAGTTCGGAAATGAGCTCTACGGTTCACGTTTGGGGGCTCGATTGCGTCCGAAGATCGTAAAGTAATATGACATGTACCCATACATTCGGGCATGGTTTGCGCAAGGCAGGGGTTATACATGCAACGGAGCAAAAGGATGGTGCAGTGGGAATATCTGTCGTAATAGATACACGTTAACTCTATTTTGAAGAGTCACTCTTGATATGACTCCCCGAGGGTTTACCAATATTAAAAAATAAAGATTTTTTTTCTTTCATATGTGGCAGGTGAGTAGTTTGCAGAAGGAGTAACTGCTTTCTCAAATTGAGGAAGACCTTCTTTGAGAGCGGCAGGCGGTTAAATAGAATAGCTTCTTCTGGGCTATCCTATACACTGGAGAAGTTGTAAAGGAGAAGCGAATTTAAAGAGGATAGCTTGGTGGGCTATTTTGTATTGCAATGTGTGAACAAAAATATAAGAGAAACGGAAAAAAGAAATGAGCGGTGAGTGCGGCGACGCGTGTGAGACCAAACCGCTTAGTGAGAGGTATTCGCAAAGGTCGTGGACTTCAAGATGCTGCCACATGCCTTCAATGTTTTGAAAGCTGATGAACGACGAAGACACAATATCAACACAAAGTAACCAGTGTCTAGGCGGCGCTTTTGGCTTTTGTTGCGAGAAAAGTTGCCCCGTCTTGTCCATTAGTAAGGGGCTGGTGTTAATGTTCAGTGGCAAGATGCACGGAAACAAACATTGCATGAACCCAGATTCATGAATGTTGCGGTTAAAGTTCAACGAGTTGCATAAACTGAGTAGTTGAAACAAACGGAGGATCCCTTATTAGACATGAAAGACCTCTCTTAATGCTTCTCCTTTTGACACAGACTGCATGCACTACCGACCAAGCAGAGAGCTCAAATCCTAATGAACTGAGTGCAATGTCCCCGCTACGAGCATAGGCGCTGACTTTTATCACGATCACTGATGATGCAAGGTACACGGCTTCATTAAGAAGCACAGAGTGTCGTTTCGTACTGTCGCCGACCAGGGCTGACACTGGCCGCCAGAGCTTTTGATGACTTTTCCTACAATTGCCAATTGTCAGAACAAAGGGTATTAGGACACTGACAGAGACCGTCCTCGCCACGCAAGGCACTGAGAGCGTTGTTGCGCTTTCTTGCAGGCAAGTGGTCTTAGAGACAGATTGTTTGCAGTGGCGTCGATTGTACTGTTGTCCTTCTTGCTTTTTTTATTTAATGGCTCTTTTCTTTCATCTTTTCTTACCTTTACCCCCTTCCCCAGCACAAGGTAGCCAGGCAGTGTTAGAACTTGCTAGCCTTTCTGCCCTTCCTCCTTCCTTCATCCTCCTACTCTTTTTTTGTACAAGTGTATAGCGAGACTGTAAAATATTTCCAGGTGTGCAGCTCGGGAGTCACCAGACCAAGTGAGCCTAATCTATCCGAGTGACTAGCAAAGTTCATATATGTTCTCCTGAGACTCGGGGGAAAGTTTAGGCGGAAGGATACTTTTTTAACATGTAGAATGGCATCTTTGGAGTGAGAAGGTGAAAAGTGTCACGTAGTTTTTGTTTTGTGTGTCTTTTGTGCAATTAGCCACCGTATGTTGTCCAATATATTTAATATTGAGACTCTTGGGCTTACTTTACAACATATGGTACAAAGTACCCAAATATATGTTTTTTCGTGTTATTTGAGTTTTACATACATTAATTATTGCTTCTTCGCGTTGACGCACGATGGTTTTATATAAAATTGACCAACTTTCTAAGTGTCAGCCACAAGAAACACTCACGCTTGATCTCGACATTTGCAATGCTCCTGAAAACGTGAAACAATGCAACAAATTTTATACAATTCACTAAATGTCTGCAAGAGTCAGAGTAGCAGTCAAAGAAGGACTACCAAGGAGAAGCCAAGCGCTTCAAAAGCCATTGCGCACTTTGTATATTGGACTAATTTCCCAATGTTGGGCCTCAAAAGAGCTAGTTGGTATCGGGATGGTGTTACTTAGATCCTTGCTGTCCATCTTAATTTAAATAATCAAACTCATAGCCGCTAATCATCATTTGTTGCCACGAAGACTGAGAACGTATACTTAGGCTAATGGACTAATTTGTAGCTTATTTAAACTTCTGTCGGTTCAATTTAAGTCAGATGTAATAATAATAATAATAATAATACGTTTATTTCATCATCATTGTGTACATGATGACAGGGGCCCGCAGTAAAAGCTGCAAAATCCGAGGATCGTACAGCTTGACTGAGCTGCTGACCCCTAACTTGGCGAGCAGCAAGGATTCACCAAATGTGCATAATATAACACAACCAAATGTGCATAATATAACAGAAAAAGAAAAATGAAAGACACAATACAAGGAAGTACACTTTTAAGGCACAGAAATCGCGAGCAAACAGATAACAGGGAATTATGAAAGAAAAAATGATAACAACTCTTTATTTGTCAATGTTTCAAGGGGTGCGTTTTTAGCTGCGAAGCTATTGAGCAGTCGCGGAAGCTGGTTTTTCAGGGTTTGCGTGCCGTAAGTTGTTCTGTATGTTTGAACGTGCCATATATCTGTATTTCTTGTTCTGCATATATGTTTTCGCGGCTCTAGCAGAGCAATCTTACGAAGTAGAAATGTACTATACTTGATTTCACGCTTGAAGGAATGACAAAGACTATACTCATATAATTTAGTTACCCGCACAATTTTGTGTTTGGTAAAAAGTTCGGTTGTTGTGTGCCAGCGAGGAAGGTTTTCCATTACGCGTAAGAAGCTTTTTTGTAGGACGTGTAATTTGTTTCGGTTTTGTTGTGTCGTGGTACCCCAGACTAAGTGACAGTAGTTTAGATGAGAATAAAATAAAGACTGATAGATTAGGATCATCACGTTCAGTGGCAGCATCTCACGTTTTCTGTAAACAATGCCTATTATCTGCGCCTATTATGTTATTCCAACTTCATAGTTTAAAACCAAAATCAATTTGCTTCCTTTTTTTTCAATGCTTTAAAGGCCCTAAAACGAGACCTTACAGAGATAATCTCGAGATAATCTTTTTTCTTTTACCATGTGTTCTTGATGTGCCACTGATGTACTTTTTTGCCTGCACATGCATGAGTCGTGTTTTTCAGTTGCCTGTATATATATTCCGCCCTTTCTAATAAACAGTTTAGTTGCGAGAAAGCGCTTGTCCTCTCTTTATCTCTGTTTTTCGTGCGCTTTAAATGATAGTTATACCATACCTTACAGAGAACTCGACCACATTCCAATCTGTTCTAGAGAAAAAAAAAATCTATATTAATGGCCTTTGCCTATGGATCACCTGTGGCAGATGTGATGCGTAATGTTAGGTATCAACACTGAGTGAACACAAAACGCTCTCCCCCACCTGGTTAGCCTTAGCACCATTGTATGCTTTGCATTAGTCTGCCATTAGCCTTTTTTCTATTGCGCATGTTATACATAAGCATGACTTCCGAGAAAATGATGCGCCGCTCGAGAATTTGGGCAACACACCTTTCCAAACGTCTTCAGTGTTGTGGGATGTCTTTGCCACACCAGCCATCCCACCACTCTCCCTCGCATCCTCGGACAGCACACATTCACGAACGTCTTATAGAGCCTGTACGGAATGCGAAGAACTCGTCGGGAAAATTGGAGCATTCCAGTGACTGATGATTACGCAATCGGTGTGCAGCTTGTGCAACGGTGTGATGGTATATGTCGACTCTGGCGGTGCTATTACGTGAAACCTCCGCAGTCACCTGCACCCGACTTTCATTAATGGCAGCTATGTCAGTCATGTCGCTTAAGTGACTTTCTTTTCGCTTCCACAAGCCTCTCAAGTTGCTTTTATCTATCACAAATCACGTCGAATGTCCTTGGATTGGGCGAATAGCGCTTAAAAAAAGACTGAAGAATGTCAGGTAGTCTTGATCTTATTTCCAATGGTTATGATTTCGACCAATGGATCGGTCTTTCGCTAGGGTTTGCATATATATATATATATATATATATATATATATATATATATATATATATATATATATATATATATATATATATATATAATATTTATGAGTTTTCAGTACATTTGAAGGAAATTTTACGCTTTGCCAAGGACTTTTGGATATTTACTGGATTATAACAATATTCTTCAGGCAATAAACTTTCCGCCCATCGGATTACAAGTTTAAACATAAACTTTGTAATAGTGGGATGCATGGTTTTCATTGGGGTTAGCAGGTTACCTTGCGTGCTTGAGCAAGCTTGAGGCGTAAGAAGGAAATAAATACGTGCGGGTTCTAGCAGTATTTGTAGCAAACATGAGCTGGCTCAAAGCTTTCAACAAATAGTGTCACGTAAACACGTTGCGCTAAGGCGTTCTCCTGCTGCAACGCCGCGAAGACTTGAATCCACGCGGAAAGACCCATCAATATCTGGTTTTACGTAAGATCCTGCATCGACATTCTGTTCAGTGACGCTAAGGATCACTTCTTATCTCTTTACTAGTTCAACGAGGCGTGTGCCGCTTCAACCCGAACAAACAACGCAGCCAATAAATGGTGATGTACCACGGTGAGTGTAAAGAAAACATGAAGTGTGAGAGTGAGCAGGCTGTGGCTGGAGCGGAGCGCAGTAGTTTGACAGTGTAGTCGCCTCTTACGTCACTGGATCGACGAGCGGTGCCCTAACGCGGTTCAATTACGGCTCATGTAGGAATGGGTGGCCTATAAGACGTGATATGAAATCCGCTTAGAAGTCTGCAGCCTGTCGAGACGAGCCGCGCACGGCCGGGCATTGGCTGGGCCCGCAAGAAGCGCCTGCTGTCACTGGAGCACGGATCTCTCCCTCCCTCTTTATCTCCGGCTATGCCTCGACACACGCTTGGTTATGTGCCGCACGTTTGGCGTCCATGGCGTCTCCCGGACAACCGACTCCGGCCGTCAGCCGTAAGCTGGCAGAGGCAGCTGGCCGATGCCACGCGCTGCCATTTGTTCCGCCCGGCATGCGCGCACTGGCGCATTCTCTTGTCACGCCGTCATTAGAATGTACCGTGGACCTTAGCCCCTTACACGACAAGGAGGACCTTGGGCATCGAGATCACGGCGCTGTCGAGGCGGGTGTGAAAGGCGAGGGCAGCCACCGTTTGGCGACCGCTTTCGGTGAAGCGGCGTTTGGTCAGGTCGGAAGAGCACCACAACATCGAGAAATCGTGGCGGCTTACAACAGCGATCCACGATAGTTCACCCGATAGAGAGCAGTTTTTACAATAAAAAGGCGAATGATACTCGAACTTTTTGCACGCATCTGCGAAAGCCGAGCTGGTTCGTGCTTTCTTTAAGGCACATTTGAATATGTCCTTTACACGGACTTGTAAAACGAAGTGCATATTTGCGTTTTTTTTTCTGCTATTAAACACCTTTTAGTGCACATTTAAAATAAAATTCGCTACTAGGGTGAAGAATGGCAATTTACCACTGAAAACACTAATCTTTCGTGGAATTGCAGTAATGCAAGGAAGTGCCGCGCGATTCAAATTCTCAACACCATGCAATATACGACCACGGATACCATTTTATCACTTTGTCTCGGATGGAGATATTCTGCCTGGTGAAAGCGCGCCAAGTTGGCAATGTTTCTCTGTCATGTTAGTTTATTTCGATCGATAGCAATACATCTGCACTGTGTTTTAAATATGGCATCATGTATAAAAATTATTGATTCAGTGCTTGAAATTAAGTAGGAGGTAAATGAATTTGCAATAGTAAGAGAAGTTGGAATAGGAAGACGCTTCACGAGTTTCCTCTACAAAGCAGAAAAAACGCCCATTCTGAAGAAAGGTGAGGAATGCAAACTACGTAAACAAAAAACAGAACAAGAAAGACAAGATAGAGCGTTTTTAGTTTTTAATAGTAATTATTTTTATTATTTTCAAAAACGAGCTGTCACATTTTTCATAAATGGGTAGCGTAAGAACAAGACAGAGAATTTACTGTAAAATTAAGAACTTAAGGTAATATTAGTGAGCAAAAACGCTTTCATTTTGTACACAATGTTCAGAGTTTTTAAGATTATACACGGTTTCTGTAAAAGGCCACTACCGTAGCCTTCTGCAAAGGAGCCTCATGGAATAGAATTTTAAAACTTAAACAAAAAAGAACACACACGTGCATCCACACACGCACACAGGCATGAACTCACACACGCCACACAGACTCGCGTTCACAAAAAAACAGGTCATAGTATACGAAGGCCGTTCTGTATTATTAAGCACACCGCCGCGGTGGTACAGTGGCTAAGGTACTCAGCTGCTGACCCGCAGGTCACGGGATCAAATACCGGCTGTGGCAGCTGCATTATTGATGGAGGCGAAAATGCTGTAGGCCCGTGTGCCCTGACCTTGTGTGCACCCAAAGAACTCCAGGTGGTCGAAATTTCCGGAGCCTTCTACTACGGCCTCTATCATAATCGTATGGTGGGTTTTTGACGTTAAACCAGACATATCAATTAAACCATTGTATAATAAAGCAGTTATGTACTACTCAAGTACATTTTGTAGGCACGGCCAACAATTAGGCCGCAAGTGGTTGCAAAATAACAGCAGATGGTATCGCAATCCGCATATCTTCTTCTTCAAAAAAAGAAAAACAAAAACGAAGGGCAAAACTCTGTGTGCAAGTAACGCTGAAGAAAAAATCAAACCAAGCAACACAAGGTAATGACAATGTTTTTATTACCACTTTCATATCACCATGAAAGTTTGTACAAACTTCAGCCAGGTATTTAGATAGAAAAACAAGGCGCTCCTGAAATTAGCGTATCATTTGTCATTAAGCGAGCACATTTGTTTTATACGGCAGCACATGCCTCTTCTTACAAAATAAGACGTTACAGAACCCGCACCCCAAGTTTGCCGGTTTAAAATCATACTCCTGCTTTACGGCGTTGTGTAGCTAACAGGTTTTTTTCCCCTTCATGTTAAGGAAACTACCGACAAAGTGGAGCATACAATCCTGCTGCAGCGAAAAAAAATTCCTTTTTCTTTTCTTTGATTGTATTAACTTTTCTTGGTTGGATGTATCATACCACTAATTTCTTTCCTCACTTAAATATTTTTGTACAACAAAACGTTACGCCGTAAATCTTGTAACAAGTTGAAAGACTCGCCAAGAAAGGCACATGCTTTCAGTCGATGTTGGGATTTCATACATTGCGTAACAGAAAGATTATATAACACTGTATAATACGGTGTCATCGTTTGATAACACTTCTCTACCATTAATGATGCAACATGTCCCTAAACCACTAAAGGGAAGTTCAGTCACCGTCAGATGTATTGAAGCAGCCTTAGTGTAATTTTTTCGGTATGCAGTCAGTGTGCGCTGCACACAAGAATAAAGAAGGATAAAGCCTTTATGAATTTCTGAGTAATGAGTTTAAAAATTCGTCAATAAATTTTTATCAGGTTTCAGAAAAAAATTACCAATCATGAGAAGCCACGTCTACTTCTTTTTGCTTATTGTTCAGTTGAATACGTGTCTAAAAGTTGCGTTTCGAATTTTCTGCTGGATTGAATATTCAGGAAATTCTCACATCTTTGTTTGTCTCATTAAGAAGTACCTAACTAAGGCTGAGAGTCGGTGGATCACAACTGGATGAAAAAAAGTGGGGCCCAATTCCATACTGCGGTACCTGGAATTATAACGAATGCGTGCGTGTAGTTATATTATAAGACTACAATATTGCGGCTGCAATTGTTCATGTAAGAGAGACCCTGCGATATGAGACTGGAGCCGTGTCCTGCACATTTGACAACGCAGAGCTCTTTGTTATAATGGTACCATACTTTTTTTCACCATCGGTACAATACGTTGTAGCTGAATCAAGTTAGACATAAGAGCGTGTCCGTGTGGGCCCTATAAATAAAGTCAGCGAATGCGGCAGGAAACTCTAGGACACACATTATAGGGAGTAAAATTGAAGGCTCCATAAGAATAGATCATGCATAAGGGGTTCAAGAAGTGCACAATGTTTCAAATGTTTAAAAACAAATAGTTCACGTTCACTTGCAGTCCATCTGCTTACTATACCACTTAAAAAAGTAATAATAACTATCCGAATTTTACACCCAGAAACCACGATATTACGAAAACGCCGTTGTTGAGGCGTCTGGAAATTTTGACTATCTGGCTTCTTTTTTCATGCACTGATATCGCACAGTACATGGACCTCAAGCGTTTTGACTTCATCAAAACGTAGTCGCTGCGACCCGTATTAAACATCGCGACCTTAGAATCAGCAGTAGAGAACGATAACCACTACACCAGCCTGCCGATTATGTAAATTGGAAGTACTACCGTCGAACATAATGGGCTGTGCAGTTTTGTTGAGCAACTGGGTAAAGATCTCAAGTTCTTGCCTTTCACTAAAGAACCAGCCATCCAGAGCAGTCTTCAATCATCATATTGAACGACTACTTTCGCGTGAAAGCTAAGGGAAATCTACGGATTGATTTGTCCTGGTATTTGTAAACACACCAAAAGATGATAAAAGTGCAGTAGAAAAGACTAGCCACTTTTGTACGTTTTTTATGCACTTGCGCGCTGGCAATTCCACTCACCATATTTACGCTGGTGTACAGGGAAAAAAGAACTGAGCCCGTTATGAATAGAGCCTCAGAGATGTCATAAGTAACAAAAATGTACGTTATAATTCCAATTATAACGCTGTTTATGCGACTGTGGGTGGTTTAGTTTAGCAGGTCCTTTTAGTTAGACTTTTGAACTGCCTTTTATAAAACGTCGCCAAAACTTTAGGGCGGGCTGCTGCTTATTGCTTTATTTAGAACAGTTTGCTGTACGTATTGCCACGTTCCATTTCACAAGTTTTTGTTATCGTTCCGAAACACCACACGATTCTCGGCGCAAACCACGCCTGCAGGTTTCGAGATGGTTCCGGACTGTAGTAGATCATTTCGATAAGATCACGCCCACTGTGCGAACGGTACAGATTGTTCTGGAACCTACGCCACCGCCAGCGATAACGCTAGAACATTCGACGGCAAGGGTATAAATGCCGACGCGCTTCGCCGCTTGTCAGTTGTTGATCGAAGGCCGACGCTGCGTTCGCCGCTATCAGTCCGAGACTGCTATCTGTGCAAGACTGCTGCTGTAATTAGACTTTCCCTTTACCGGGCACAGGTTCGCCCAAATAAACAGTTAAATCCCAACACGAAGTTTTCTGTCTTTGGCCACGTCACGACCACGTGACATCTGGTGGAGGTGCTGCTTCGTTCATGTACCGGACGCCCCCGTCAAGCCGTGAACCCAGCCCCCTTCGCGGAGAAGACACCGACGCCTCCCGGCTGCGGCGGCTGCATTTCCGATGGAGGCGGAAATGTCGAGGCCCGTGTGCTCAGATTTGGGTGCACGTAAAAGAACCCCAGGTGGTCAAAATTTCCGGAGCCCTCCACTACGGCGTCTCTCATAATCATATGGTGGTTTTGGGACGTTAAACCCCACAAATCAATCAACACCGACGCCAACCAAGAGCAGCGAACGAGCCGCCGACGGCAAGGTCTCTCACCGGAGTACGGCCTGCTACAAGACAAGGCATGGAAGACCAAGACCATGACCTCGACTGCAGCGACAATGACAACCGGAGCGTCCCAGCCCGCGATCGTCATTCATCAACCCAGGGAACCACCAACGTTCCATGGCTCATCGTTTGAAGACCCTGAATCCTGGCTAGAAACACACGACCGTGTGGCCGCCCTCAAACACTGGGACAACGAAGAAAAGCTCCGTCGTGTGTACTTCTACCTCAAAGACACCGCAAGGACCTGGCTAGAGAATCGGGAGTCCACGCTCCGAACGTGGGATGTCTTCTGCGGCGCATTTCTTCAAACGTTCGCAAGCGTCGCTCGCAAAGAGAGAGCCGCTGCTCTACTCAAGACCCGGGTTCAGCTACCAAATGAAAAGGTTGGAATTTTCACAGAGGAGATGACCCGCCTATTCCGTCACGCTGACCCTGACATGCCTGAGGAAAAAAAAGTTCGTTTCCTCATGCGAGGGGTCAAACAGGAGCTCTTCGCTGGACTAATGAGGAATCCACCGAACACCGTCCAAGAATTTGTATCCGAGGCGATCACCATCGAAAAAACGCTGGACATGCGCACCAGACAGTATAATCGTCGCCTGACTCCAGAATGCGCTGCTGCTCAAGCCAGTGACTCCGACGACCTGCGTGAAACGATCCGAGCGATCGTGCGCGAAGAGCTGCGCAAACTGTTGCCTTCGGCGCAGCCTCAAGTGGATTCGATCGCCGACATTGTGCGAGAAGTAGTCCGGCAATTGCTTCGAATTCCCGAAACACCGCCGCCCGAGCCAGAAACTTTGAGCTACGCCGCTGCAGTGCGCCACAACGCTCCTCCCCGTCCACGCCAAAACGCCGCCTTGTCACACTTCCGTCGCCAGACGCCACCGCCACCACCACCCCAACCGACGTCCTACCGTTCCCCAGCGGGCCAGCGCAGTGCACCGAGGAAAACGGACGGTTGGCGTGCACCTGACAACCGCCCGCTCTGCTACCACTGCGGCGAGGCCGGGCACACATACTGCCGTTGCCAGTACCGACAGATGGGACTGCGTGGCTTCGCCGTCAATGCACCGCGTCCGCAGCCAGGAGATCGGCCACGTGACATCGCCGACTACCTGGCAGGAACTCAATGGACACCACGAAGTCCTTCCCGTTCGCCGTCGCCCAGCGGCCGCATGTCACCGCACCCCCGGCAGTACTCTGGCCCAACGCGGGGCCGGTCTCCTAGCCCATATCCGGGAAACTAAGGGTAGCAACCGATGGAGGTGCGTTTGCTGTGCGACGAACTACCGAAGATCCTCCGACGACGACGCCGACGCGACGGAGCTTTTTGAACACAACCCCAACCAGGCAAAGCCCTGAAGGCAAAAGCTCACTTACCGAAGGTGGCCGGACGACGCAACATGGAAGCAGCGGAACAAGCCGACGCAGCCGTGACCCGACGCCACGTCCTAACTGTAATGCGAGACGGCGAACTAGCGACCTCGACGTTTTTATCGACGGCCACAGTGTGACTGCTCTCATCGATACTGGAGCCGACTATTCTGTCATCAGTGGGTCGTTCGCCGCGAAGTTAAAGAAAGTTAGGACAGCTTGGAAAGGCCCTGAAATCCGCACAGCCGGAGGTCATCTCGTAACGCCTGCAGGAATCTGCACAGCGAGAGTCACCATTAACGGCCTTATTTATCCTACAGACTTCGTAGTCCTACAGCATTGCTCGAGAGATGTCATCCTTGGCATGGACTTCTTATGCCTTCATGGTGCTGTCATCAACCCAAAAACAAGGTTGATAACGTTATCCACAGAAGAAGCACTACCGCCGTGCACGCCGTCAGGACACCATGCCTTGAATGTGCTGGAAGAACAAGTCACCATTCCGCCTCGCTCAAGCGTCATTATTTCAGTCGGCGCTCCTAAATCACCTGACTTGGAAGGCGTCGTTCAAGGCAGTCAGCATCTGTTGGTCACCCGAAATATTTGCGTCGCAAGAGGAATCGCAGAGCTGCGGGGAGGCAAAGCAACGGTTATGCTCACGAATTTCAGCAATGAGTACAAACATGTGAACAAAGGAACAACGGTCGCATACATCGAAGAAATTGTCGAAGCCACCAGTGCTTTCACCCTCGCCGATTCTGCGAAACCTGCTCAGAGGAACCAAGCCCCTCCCATAGCTTTCGACGTCAATCCCAGACTTCCGAACGATAAGCAAGAACAGCTCAAGGCCCTGCTCCTGCAATACGAAGATTGCTTTTCGTCGTCATCGAAAATTCGGCAGACCCCAATCACGAAACATAGAATCATAACCGAAGAAAATGCCAGACCACTCCGTCAGAGTCCGTAGAGGGTTTCGACGCGAGAACGTGAGGCAATGAAGAGACAAGTTGATGAAATGCTGCGAGATGACATTATCCAGCCGTCCAAGAGTCCGTGGGCATCCCCCGTGGTGTTAGTGAAGAAAAAGGATGGGACCCTACGTTTCTGCGTCGATTATCGCCGCCTGAACAAAATCAAAAGAAAGGACGTGTATCCTCTCCCACGAATAGACGACACCCTTGATCGGCTCCATAACACCAAGTACTTCTCGTCAATGGACCTCAAGACTGGCTATTGGCAAATTGAAGTCGACGAAAGAGACCGAGAGAAGACGGCGTTTATAACACCGGACGGCCTCTTCGAGTTTAAGGTGATGTCCTTCGGCCTTTGCTCAGCGCCTGCAACTTTTCAACGCGTTATGGATACAGTATTGGCAGGATTGAAGTGGCAGACTTGCCTTGTGTACTTGGACGACGTCGTCGTGTTTTCCTCGAGTTTCGACGAGCATCTTCGGCGCCTTGAAGCTGTACTTCAAGCCATCAAGACGTCCGGACTCACACTGAAGCCAGAAAAGTGCAGATTTGCGTATGAGGAGCTCTTGTTTCTGGGGCACGTTATCAGCAAGTCTGGAGTTCGTCCCGATCAGCGGAAAACAGCCGCCATCGCCGATTTCCCGCAGCCCACTGACAAGAAGCCCGTGCGCCGATTTCTGGGCCTGTGCGCCTATTATAGGTGGTTCGTGAAAAACTTCGCCCGCATCGCCGATCCTCTCACCAACCTTACCAAGGCCGACTCGGAGTTCAAGTGGGAAACGCCACAGGAACACGCTTTCCAGGAGCTTAAACATCGCCTCCAGACGCCTCCGTTACTTGCCCATTTCGACGAATCCGCCGAGACAGAAATACATACTGACGCAAGCAGCGTAGGTCTTGGCGCCGTTCTTGTGCAGAGGGCTGACGGACTTGAAAGGGTTATTAGTTACGCCAGCCGATCGCTATCCAAAGCTGAAGCAAATTATTCCACAACAGAAAAGGAGTGCCTCGCCATCATCTGGGCTACGTCGAAATTTCGCCCCTACCTCTACGGCAGGCCCTTCAAAGTTGTGAGCGACCACCACGCCTTGTGTTCGCTAGCCACCTTGAAGGACCCTTCAGGTCGCCTCGCACGATGGAGCCTGAGACTGCAAGAATATGACATTACTGTCATTTACAAGTCCGGCAAAAAACACTCCGACGCTGACTGTCTCTCTCGTGCGCCTGTCGACCAACCGCTACCCGACTACTCGGATGACGACTACTTCTTGGGAACGATAACTACCGACGACTTCGCTGAACAACAGCGGGCCGACCCGGAACTTAAAGCCCTAATAGAATACCTCGAAGGCAGGACCACCGAAGTCCCGAAGGTATTCAAGCGCGCACTTGCGTCGTTCTTTCTACGAAACGGTCTTCTACAAAAGAAAAACTTTTCACCGCTTCGAGCTAAGTACCTCCTTGTGGTGCCTTCAGCTCTGCGACCAGAACTCCTTCAGGCCCTGCACGACGATCCGACGGCAGGGCACCTCGGTGTTTCCCGCACGCTCGCGAGGATACAAGAAAGGTACTAAAGGCCACGTCTTACCACCGACGTCACTCGTTATGTGAGGACATGCCGGGACTGTCAGCGAAGCAAGACGCCGCCGACACGGCCAGCGGGACTTCTGCAGCCAATTGATCCACCTTGCCGACCTTTCCAGCAGATTGGTATGGACCTACTGGGGCCGTTTCCGATGTCGGCTTTCGGAAACAAGTGGATCGTGGTAGCTACTGACTACCTCACCCGCTACGCTGAGACAAAAGCCCTGCCAAAAGGCAGTGCATCCGAGGTAGCTAAGTTCTTCGTCGAAAATATCGTCCTACGTCACGGCGCCCCGGAGGTCCTGATCACCGACAGAGGAACGGCATTCACTGCCGACTTAACTCAAGCGATCTTGGCATACAGCCAAACAAACCACCGCCGGACGACAGCGTACCACCCACAGACCAACGGCCTCACCGAGCGGCTTAACAAGACGATCGCCGACATGCTGTCAATGTACGTCGATGTCGAACACAAGACGTGGGACACCATTCTTCCGTATGTGACCTTCGCATACAACACGGCGGTGCAGGAGACGACGCAGATATCTTCATACAAATTGGTCTACGGAAGGAGCCCGGCAACGACGCTCGATGCCATGTTACCCAACGTCACCGACGAAGAAAACCTCGATGTGAGCGAGTACCTTCAACGCGCCGAACAAGTCCGACAACTTGAGCGTCTTCGTATCAAGAATCAACAGACGACCGACAGCCACCGTTACAACCTTCGACGACGCTTCGTGGAATACCAGCCCGGTGAACGTGTTTGGGTGTGGACGCCGATACGCCGACGTGGACTAAGTGAAAAGCTTCTGCGACGGTACTTCGGACCGTACAAGGTGGTTCGACGTCTCAGCCCACTTAATTACGAGGTTGTCCCCGACGGCATCACGAACTCTCAACGACGCCGATCGCGACCTGAAGTCGTCCATGTCGCGCGCCTCAAGCCGTTTCATGCACGTTAACAAACTGAAACAGTGTTTTTTTTTTTGTATTATTGTTGTATTGTAATTTATTCATTGTACTTTCTTGCATTATTATTGTACCTTCATCTTTAGTTAAAGCATCGGGACGATGCCTTTTTTCAGAGGGGGGCAATGCCACGTTCCATTTCACAAGTTTTTGTTATCGTTCCGAAACACCACACGATTCTCGGCGCAAACCGCGCCTGCAGGTTTCGAGATGGTTCCGGTCTGTAGTAGATCATTTCGATAAGATCACGCCCACTGTGCGAACGGTACAGATTGTTCTGGAACCTACGCCTCCGCCAGCGATAACGCTAGAACATTCGACGGCAAGGGTATAAATGCCGACGCGCTTCGCCGCTTGTCAGTTGTTGATCGAAGGCCGACGCTGCGTTCGCCGCTATCAGTCCGAGACTGCTATCTGTGCAAGGCTGCTGCTGTAATTAGACTTCCCCTTTACCGGGCACAGGTTCGCCCAAATAAACAGTTAAATCCCAACACGAAGTTTTCTGTCTTTGGCCACGTCACAACCCCGTGACACCAGTGAACAAAGAAAATGTTCATTTGTACCTTTATTCATACTTTTGTATGGCCGGACCACTTTCTTATAGTTAAGTGAGCAGGAAAAAAAACGAGAAGCAGTGCGCTGCAATTCAAAATTGGAGGTAGCTTCTGGGAGCAACTAAACTGAGTTAGTCCAGTGTTCTTATTTCAACTTTTCTTTCCCTTACCATGTCTTAGCATTTTCTTTTGCAGTTTAACCAGCTAGGTATTTACTGCCGGCAAGCGCAGGAGAGGGAGACAGGAATTTAGGTTAGCCAATGAAATTGGGAAAACACGACCAGCGATCGTCCTGTTTCCATCTCTTGTGTGTCTTCATTTTGTGCGTGGCCCACTATAAACAAGTTCCAACACACCCGACTTTTGGTTCTACTACAGAGATTAAGAAGTTTGCGGGCACAGTGTAGCAGCAGCCAGCCCAGTATTGGCCTGACTGATGAAACACAGGGCAGAGGTCTTTTCTCTGCTGTGGGTGTAGTCACTGATTGAGTGATACGTAGGGTTTAACGTCCCAAAACCACCATATGATTATGAGAGACGTCGTAGTGGAGGGCTCCTGAAATATTGACCACCTGGGGTTTTTTAACGTGCACCCAAAACTGAGCGGGCGTAGTCAGAATGATTATGATGATAATGATGACAACGATGATGATTTCGATGACTTGTTTTTTTCCTGGCGTACCCACTTGATCCTCGTTCTCAACTGTCTACATATTATCTGTCACGAAATATTTATATGCACTTTAGATGCAGACCTTGTCCGCTGTTGAATGTGATAACGACAAAGCTCTCTAGCATCACCATGAACTCTTCTATAAATGAAGAATCGTTCTAGGAGCTTGTTTCCTCGTTAGACATAACTGATGAAACGAACAGAAAATTAAGCCATGAGAAGTGTAGGGGATATTACCTTTTTTAAGTGCAAAGCATTTTAGTCGCTCGATGTTGCATTTCTGTGCCCGCGGTGGTGCCTTTCACACCCCCACAAAGCACGATTGGGGGTCGCATCTCGTGCCGCATGCTCGCGTCTCGTGCCAGTCTAGGAATACACCAGCAAAACTGTAGCTCCCCTCTCTCTTTCTCGCCTCGCAAGGCCGACGCAGGCAGCGTCTGATAGTAAAAAAAAAACGACTGCTCGTGCTGCAAAACCGTTCACTGGCCACTTCGTATACGTAGTAAGCAGTGGATCGCGCGTTCAAAATTCAGTTGAGGGCATCTTCACTTTGCTTTCGCTTAACGTTGAAGGCAACGCTTCTCGTTCATTCAATAAATAAGAATATTAAAGACGGAGTAAAAATTAAGCATTCCCAAACCATACCTTATTACGCCACATTGATGTGATACTCCCACCACTCTGCGACATCTTTACTCGGATTCCCCGCGTGGGAAGATGCAGGTGGACTTTTTTTAATTTGTAGGGTAATGACTATGGACTGAATACAAAAGAATTAAAGTGAACGAAAAATTACTCTTTTCCTCATTTAGATCTGGAACTTTATTATTGAATTATTGGAAGGTTAGCGCTAATATTTGTGTTTTTCGAAGGTTGTTGATTCAGGTTCCACCGACGGAAAAGATTGAGTTTTTGTCCACGCTATTTCCTCTCCAGATATTTCATAACTATTGAACATTCCCTTTACTAATTGCCTGTTTATTCCGTGAGCACTTTTCCACGTTTTACTACACTAGCAAGCACGTTATTTTCTTTTTACCGATAGTGCGTGTGTATATGCACCTACACCCTGCGGTAATTCCGTTTAATCATTTAAGCACGCTTCTCTGTTGCAAGATTATTCTCAAGGCAAAACTTCGCAATGTCACCGAGAGACGTGTATGGCCTTTAGCAGTTTGAGGAATACTTACTACACTGTGAAGTGTGTATCTTTATGCATAATCGTGACCGTAGTGGGAATTCCTTAGAAGGAAGGCCCACGTTTCTCTTCAGTCCGGCTGGTGCACAACCTGGCAGGATTCCCTTTGATGCCTTTGAGGCGTCGTTTTGTTCCGTAAGGATATGATGAAAGGAAAACGCGGTCATCTCACTACCAAGTGGGCTTTGCGTTTCGCTTTAGTAACTAACTGTTCTTTGCTTTCTATATCTCTCTCTTTCTCTCTCTAGATTTTGTGTGTGCATGTACAGCCCAAATACAAATTCGTCTGAAAGCCTTGAAAGCGTTCTTCACTGCATAATGCACCTGCTGAAGGCAAAGCTCTGCGTGCCGTCTTGATCTGCGTTACTTGTCGGTAGCAGTTGCAAGTTCTTTCTTTCTTTCTTTCTTTCTTTCTTTCTTTCTTTCTTTCTTTCTTTCTTTCTTTCTTTCTTTCTTTCTTTCTTTCTTTCTTTCTTTCTTTCTTTTTTTTGCATAATGATACATACGTATGCAAGTATCTTCGTACAGTACTTACGCATGCAAACATGACACAATAAGTTTCAC
Organism: Rhipicephalus microplus; assembly: GCF_013339725.1. Lineage (NCBI taxonomy): Eukaryota > Metazoa > Arthropoda > Arachnida > Ixodida > Ixodidae > Rhipicephalus > Rhipicephalus microplus. The sequence continues at coordinate 253,425,398 of NC_051165.1, forward strand.
TTTAACGACTGGTATGCCCAGTAGCATGACATAAATTACGTGAATATGGTACGATCCGAAGACCGTGGAAACAATAGGAAGTGCGTTACTTCGCCCGACACCATTTCAGTCTTTGAGTACTGTGCTGTAGCTGGTTGCTTGATTACATAAAGAGGTAGACTGCAGTAACAAGATACATGTGTCACTAGGCTAAAACTTTTCAGGTTCTACAAACAGCCTGTATCCACACACAACACAAATAATCAATAGAAACACTGCCCTGAGCGTATTGACATTAGGTATATAAATGAACAACAACAACAGCAAAATGAACGCGGCGCGAAGAAACAACGACGTGGAAGTGACGGAGACCCGGCGCAATCTGCCGTTGCCATCGAGACGACGGGACCGCCAGCGCTAGATGGGCGCTCGCAGCCTACGCCCATGCTGCGAAGGGAGAAAGCGGCGAAGCTGTTCGCGGTGCAACGACTCGCTTAATCCCAGTCACTGAAGCAATCGTCGCAAGTTTCTTACCCACCCAGGGAGTGAGCCACGGCCATCTGGATCGTGGGCGAAAGGCGGAACGCCGGAGAAGGAACAAGCTGACGCAAGAGAATAAATAACGCCTGAGAGAAGAGAGAGAGCGGTTGTAGCCGAGCTACAGTATATACACACAGCAGTGAACCCGAGACGACGGGACAATGCGATTTGTGCGTCCCATCGGCCCCTGTCGCCACAGCGTTTTCTCGTTGCATGCTGACCTACGAAGAAGAAATTGTTGTCGTGGTGCTAAACGGTTTGTATTTACGGTCAAGCTGAGTTTTGTGGCGCCTTTTTTAACAGAAGGGTTGATATATTCTTATATGGTTTATCAGGCCACAGGCCTTAGAATGCTGGGGCGCAGTGTTGCTCCTGATTTCGATTGCGGGACCAGGAGAAATTTTTCGTCAATGAAGAAACATTATCGCCGAGAAATCTGTATGGAATCACGTGACTTGTGGTTTGAGCTAAAACCGGTGGTCGTCACTTTATCTATTTCCTCTTTTCTTTCTTCCGTAGTTACTTTTATTTTTGAATGCAAGACATGTTAACACGTATAAAAGTACAGGCCCAGTAAGTGTTATATGTGCCAGAGACTCAACCAATGCCAAATTTTTAATATATAATGTAGCAATTGTTGAATAATCAAACCAGTGTCATCGCTGCATATATAATATTATTTGGAGTGATGTGTGTAACTTAATTTTTTTCGCTCGTCATGTTGCGCCTTCAATGCAGAAGTTGGCAGTCGCACATCAGCTAATTTATGCGTGCTGCTTTCTAACCGGGCCGGACAAATTCCGGCAGTAAGTGAGGCACCTCTGCTGGAGCATGTGCTCTACTGCGTAGTAAGCGAATGGCAGAGCAGTGGTGGCATACAGTCCAAAATGCTATGCGTCCCATTCTTGTCTCCGCTTGGCTTCCTGCATTGCTGCCGTCCTTGGCGCTGCGCGTCCCGTTATCTATTTATCCGTCGTCGCAGAAAGATGCGGCCATAAATTGTCTAACAACCCTTTCATACTCCCTTTCTTTCTTAGCCAGCGAGCCCGTCTCCGTACTTGGTTTTGCCTTCGCTATCGCCGGCACACTTTCTTTCGTTAGTCACTGTCTCGCTTTCTTGATCTTCGCCGGGCCACCGGCTTTTGTTCAATGGCAAGTCTGAACCGCACCCGCCACATGCTTTATTACCCCCGTCGACGCTGCGCCAACTCCCATCGGGTCTGGAGACCATCCGAGCCAGGGGAGTTTTGTTTGTCTTAATTTTCTTTGATGTCACCTTTTTTCACGATGTTTGACAGCGGTGGGGTAGTTTGTTTAATTTCAAGAACGATAAGCAGACGTGCGTCAATTAAATGTGGGCGGGGCTCGCCTCTTTATCTTGCAATGTTCGCGCTGACAGTGATAAAATGAAGGATAGTCCACGGCTCGGTGTCTACAATAGGAGCGTGGTGTTCAAACTCAATCGGCTTGCGTTGCTCTCTGCCAACCTTCTATTCCGCAATGAGCAATATAGCTGACATGAGAAAATAAAGCGACAAAAAAATAGTTGAGCAAATTCTGCCCTTCATGAGGTGGCAAGGTTGCTACCCTCTGCGCGGGTAAGAATCGTGGGCTCCATTGGGTCATTCATCATTGTGCAGCCATTTAGAGTTTCACTTGGCTGCATGGTTGTTTAAACATTTGGTGTTTAGAGATAGATGAAAGACATTTTCATCTTCTTTTGGCCAAGACTTTTCAAGGGAGGCTTAATATTATCATGGTACTGTATTGTCTGATTATTATTTAGCATCTTTGTTTTAACTTCGTTCGTACATTAATTGATTCTTCTGAGCCCCTTTTTACTCAATTCTCTCATCATCACATTTCTTCACATGCTTACTGCGTTGAAACACACTGAGTTGCACAACCTACACCACAGTGATAACAGACGGCTTGATCACGTATGAGCCATGTTTTTTCTTAGCATTGAGTTTAATCTAGATTGCGTCCTTGCGCAGAACCAGCGCACATTTCTTGAGTGTAGAGTGACAAAAAAAGACCAAGATAAACCTTCAGTGTATAACTACAGATTTCATTATATTATGTAGGATGAGTGGATGGGAGCACACATGTAATATTACGAAAGGCCCTGAGACGGTTGATGCACGTACTCGAACACGAGCTGTGCACATTCCAGTCGGCATAACGAGATGGCCGCCTGCTATGCGCAATGGTTTGGTTACTGTGCTCAATTTGGATGTCAGGGCGCTGCTCATAACCGAATAATTGGCACCGGTGTCGACGAGGGCAGTGAGGACGTGATTATCAATGCGTACGGAGATGTCAACAGAAACAGTCTTCGGAAACTACTGAAAGATCAGAGTGGTCATCGTTGGGTTGTTGCGTCGAGGGAGGCTCTTTGACAGTTTGTTGGGACAGTGGCTTCACCCCCAGAAGCTGTGGTTCTTAGTTTTTACTGTTGAGACTCGGTGACTGGCCTCTGAAGGAAGCATAAAATGACGTAGAAAAGCCAAGTGATGTGGAATGGCGAGGCGATGGTGATCGTGATTGGTGGCGCTGACCATGGCGAGGAGCTTGCCCGCTTCAATTTCGCGGGGTCGCTCACCGTAGCGCGGGTACTCAGCATAAGGGTGGAAGCCGCGGAGACCAAGCTCGCGGTACTGACCATTGAGGTAGACATGACCTGCTTCGCCACAGTGGTGTGCAAGGTTGCTAGACGCTAGATGTGTGCTAGACGCTTGCCTTTGAGGCGTTCTCTCTTGATCCGGACGGAAGATATGTGGGTGCACTCGGGAAGGTTGACACGGGTGGCGGAGTTTAAGAGGTGCCCTGAAATAGATGAATAGCCTAATAAATTTTTCGCATAGTGCTATTACGAGCGCGTGGTGCAAAAGATCGCAAGGCTACCGCATTAGTCAGCACAGGGGCCTCAGGCCTCGGTGGTTCACTGCTGGAGAGTATGCTTCATTGTGGTTGCCCCACTTATGAACTCGGCCACGGTCGTCGGCGGATTGCGTACGAGTTCGTCGAAGAGCTGCTCTTTTACTCCGTGCATCAAATGCCACACCTTATTTTCCGTGGACATCGCAAAGTTGGTACGCGTGAAGAGTCGATGCATGCCCTGGAGAGATATCGAAACTCTCTCGTTAGGCCGTTGATTTCCAGACGAGATGACCTGCTCCTCTTTCTCCTTCCTATCGGCACTGCGGTACGCATCGCAAAACTGTCGGCAAAACTCCCGCCACTTCGCAAAGGAACCCTCCTGATTATAGACCCACATTTTGGCAGAGTCCTTCAATGAGAAGTAAACTCTCCGCAGCTTGCGAGCTTCATCCCAATTGTTGGTGCTGGTAACTCAATGGAAGTGGTCACGCCAGTCACTAACATCCCGAAAATGTTTCCATGAAATGAGCATAGTCCTTGCGGCGCAAAGAAAAACATGCGGGAGAAGAGAATAGGTGTCGTTTATTTAACTCGCCTGGATGGTAGTCGAGGTTGCCATCTAGTCTTCAGATAAGGACCCAATCAGGGGATTGTCCTCGCAGGTAGCGGCTGTTTCTTGCTGTCGGAGCTGTAGTCCTTTCGAAGTAGCTCCGTGTGATGGCTGAAAATGAGGAGCTGAGGTGCATGTACCCCGAACCTCCACCAGTGCCGTGAGTGAAATAATCTAGACAGCCAGGACGTTGTCTTACATGACATCAATGTTCTCTTCTTCCTCTACATCTAAGAGAGTCCATTCCCCAGCGGATGGCTCATACACATTGACACGTCACATAATTGTGTGTGTGTGTGTGTGTGTGTGTGTGTGTGTGTGTGCGTGTGTGTGCGCGTGTGTGTGTGCGTGTGCGTGCGCGTGTGTGTGTGTGTGCGTGAGTGAGAGAGAGAGAGAGAGAGAGAGGAAATCGGGAGCGCTCGTCGTGTACAAAATAGATAATCAACCAAAAGCTTGCAAATGAAGGCTTTTGAACCCTTGCACTCACACTTTGTTATAAATAAAAAAAAACAAAGCCACCTTTTTGAAGGATGGTGACACTTCGTTCGCTGCTATTACGTGCAATCGTCTTCTCAGCAGTTCTACGGTGTAGACTTTAAAGAGCATATACGCGTTAAATATACTTCTGACATTTCATTAAACATTTTGATGGTCGGTTGACTCTTCCCCTGCATATATAACGGGCCACGACAAGTACGCTTCATGTACGCAAATGCCGTCGTTACGTTTCTTTTTTTTCGAGCTTACTTGCAAAATAGCCTACTCAGCGCCTCTTAAATAATGCAGATAAGATCATGCACTGCCTCATACGACAAGGCTGCTGCGGCGAACGAGAGCCTCGTGTCACCACTGTCAAGAACAACGTAAATACTTCTTCGTGGGCACACTTGGGTAGGACGCATTTCTTTATTCGAGCAAACTAAAGCAGCCAAGTAATATCTTTTGTCGTGCTATATTTGTTCCTTTTGTCGGAGAAAAGAACAATTGCAGGCTAACTACATTTTTTTTCTTTTTTTTGAACGCAAGCAGCAAAACTTGACATCCGCGCACCCTTCACCATGCGTATTTCCTAAAGGTAAGTGTGCCTTCGACAAAAGTATGCCGCGGGTTTCAAAACGTATTTAGACCTCTATGCAAGTTGTATGAGTTTTTGGCACGGACAAAGTAAGCACTGAGGTGCACTGAATGGAGATTCAGACAACAGCTTTGAGCAAAGGTGAAAAAGGAACAAGGCGGAGGGGAAGTTTAGAACCCAAGGAAGTAAAAAAGGGTTTCTAGTAAATACATAAATAAATATATAAATACAAGGAAAGAAAGGAAGAAAAAAGAAATAAAGAGAGAAAGAGAAAAAGGAATGAAGAAAGAAATGATGGCGTTGTCCGGAATTTTTCCCGCAGCTTGCGTATGAGTCTGGATCAGTCAAATTTTAGTATTTTTAGTAGGCCCCCTGTTGCCTAGTTTACCACCCTAGTTGTTCGTTGCAAGTTCAATCTTTATTATATAAGATGCAGAAAATGTTTATTGGAAGGCAGAACACTATCGGTGCGTATAAGAATACTGACATGCTATTCTGCGTAGGCAGAAAAAAATGGGATTAAAAACTGGAGAAGAGAGTTGAGATAGAAAAAACGCCAAGCCTGCGCGGAAGCCGCAGCACAGTCACAGCGAAAGCTAGAAGAGTGGCCTCTCAGAGCCTTTTCGAAACACTCATTGGGTAAATACTGCAAGTACATTTGCGTGATTCCCCCCATTGTATCATTATTAATAAATTTATTTATGTAGTAGGCCGGCATTTGCTATGCTATTTTTCGTCATTTTTCTGAAAAGCGTGGTATCTGCTAAACACTTGCGAGAAATTTCGTGCCAATTGTCCATGAAGTGACTGACGACAATGAGCAATTATGGCTGAAGTGGTTATGCACCATAGTTAATAGGGGAACAAGAACAAGGTTTGTAGTGGGTTTGAGACTTGGACGGCCCACTCGTTACGCTATTCGCATTGTGCGATGACTGGTTGTTCTTTCGCTGTTTTAAAATGCTCTGTAAGTTGTATTAATGTGATTGCTTGCCCGACATGAAGCCTGCCTAAGGAAACTTTGGCAACTATAGTCGTGAGCACCAGTGTAGCTTAGTGGTAGAATACGGGGCTGGCACCCAGCTGACCCGGGTTCAAGCCCTACAGTGTCATTGGTGCTAGGTTAAGCCTACCTAAGGCAAGTTTGACAAGTTACAAGCGCCAACATAGCTTAGTGGTAGAATACGGGGCTGGCACTAGGGTTCTATCCACACTGTCTCATCGGTGTTAGCAATTTCGCGCGATGTGGTTACGGACACCAGCGGTGGCGGACAACTGCGCGTGACCCGAGTTGCGATCTCACAATAGCTTTTCCTGTAAAATACTTGACATGCCTGAAAGCCTATTGTCGGGCACCTAATAAATTATAAGGCAGCTAATAAATTCTTCTATGTGAGAAGAGATGCCTCCGTTATCCATGATGAAAATGTTCCTCAGATATTCTCGACGAGAGTGAGTTCATTATAACTTGAAGGGCTTTAGATTTGTTCTTTTGACAGGTTTGTGATATTGGTTCGAAAATATATCCACTTTGTGTCCTCTGAATCTTGCTGCTGCTCTTTAGAAGAATGCACAGTCAGCTCCTGCGTCAAGAGAATTGATATTCGAGCGCTCGCATAATCCACGTATATGCTACGTAACTCCAGAAGTGTGATACGTTTCTCAAAAAAAAAAGATCATACAAAAACTCAAACAATTCTATAGAAAGAAGGTAACGGCGTCCTGATGAAACGTATTCCACGCTTCAGCAGAAACATTTAAAGAAACAGGTAAAAGTGACGATATCGTGGGAAAGTTGTTCAAAAGATAGTGAATGTTCTGAAACCAACAAAGGTTATGTCTTGAATAAATCGAAAAGATATGTTTGCGTGACCTCACTACACATAGGTCACTTAAAATCGCAGAAATATATATTTTTTACATTTTTAAAGTGCCGAACAACATGTTTTACTACTAAAACTGGCATATCAGTTGGTTTTGCTGAATATACGCTGGGAAGAGAAATGTTGCACTACTTTTTGACGCTCTCGAACTCGACGGGATAATATGTTTGATTATTAGACCATCGGACTTTCAAAAACCTTGGTGCCAGACCAACCGTTTTGCGAAGTCTTGTGTCGTCACCAAGTGGGAACTAGCTCCGAGGGTTCACGTCAAGTGCGTTGAGTGAGTGATGGTGCGGCACGTGAGCTATTGGCAGCAACCAATCGAACTCGCCGGCCTAATTGACATCGATTCTTGACGGGCTGGTGTTTTATCCATGAAGGCGCGCCTTTGCGCGAAAACGTGGCAGTGTTAACGGCATTGTTGTCGATTTTTTGGGGGGGCAGCCCGTTCTCCGACGGAAAAAGCGGCAGCGTATCGTAGCTAGGCTTGCCGAGAGGCAGGCAATGCACAGTCGCCAGTCCACCGTATCGTAATTGCAACCTTCGTATCTCGGAAAGCCATTAGCGTCCGCGAAACACGTCGGTCTAGTTCCACAGGCAAGCTCTCTCTCCCTCTCTCTTTTCTCATGTATGGACCGCGCGCAGACCAATGTCGATGCTGTTTGGCGCAGCCGACTAAGCAGCTGCGGTGAGAGATGCCCGACAAGAAGGCGGAGGGTGGGGCACACGAACTCTCTTTTTTCCCTTTCGTATACCCTGTCAGCGGCTTATAAATTAATTCGCTTCCGAATGCTAATCGAGGCAACCGCACTCATCGCTTACAGCGATCGCACGATAACATCGTAACGCACTTGCCACTTGCGGGCTTACATCGGATATGTTTGCGCGAGACGGCCAGAATTGTGTTCAATGGAATTTAAATAGACTCATCTTTTGGGCTGGAAGTCAGATTCTGTTTGTTTTCTCGAGACAGCACGAGATTTTATATTTAGGTAAAGTTCGCGTTTTAGTTCACATTCAGTAATAATAAGGTTTTCAAATCAAACAAAAAGTATTGTAGGCATGCCAAAAAAGTTAGGCATATGGATTCGTTTCGTTTGTCCACACATAATGGGCAATTGAATTGTTACTCAGCAGAAGAAAATAAAGTAGAATGAGCAGTGCATACTGAATAGTTATTAGGCAAAACGCATTTCTAAAGCCTATCTTGTTCGCATCAGCCATTTAATCTTCGTAAAATGTAGCAAGAATACGTAAAATATTTTTGAACTTTCCTAATTGCTGAAAGGGGAATATATGATGGCTTCAACACTTATCAGAGAAAGTTACGCTTAGCTGCTGAAGGTTTTGCTCAGGATAGTTTCCGAAAATGCAGTGTAGGAAAAAATAATACTGAAAAAAAAGTTTTTGGTTTGAGCAATCGGAGCATAACAGCGTAGTGAACTCGGTATCACGACTTTTGCTCAAAAGCGTAGCCACTCACCTGAAAGCGGCGCTCTCTCCTCCTTCATTTCAATTAGTCCTTCTTTCGCTATGTAATGTTAGCTGTACCGTAAACTTCCCTAGAATACCGTATCCTTTGAAGTAGTCAGCTTCATGCAGATGTAGAGCAGAATATAAATAAACAGAAATTCACTGCATGATACTTGTGAGATGTTTAAATCGTAAGGAGAGACGTTCGAAAGCACTCGGAGGCTGTCTAAAAGCATGACAGGTTCTGGCCCGTCTTGTTACAAGCAGTGGGTATGCAGGCTTTCATCTTGAAAGCGATGACGATGAATAAGGGTGCGGTGTTTCTCAATTCAACGAAATCGTTCTATGGTGCTTGGTAAACTCGGTGTTTTCAAATCAGAGCTGTTGAAGCGCGTCGTTGTGCCGGGTAGTGCGAGCAGAAGTCACCATTATCTTGAACCCACACGTGCCGTTTATGATGGTGAAACTTTCCCCTCTTTTTCTGCTTCTCTCCCGCAATACGTGCGTTATTTTGTGCGACGTAGATGCATTAACTGAAAAATAGAACAGTCATGTATAGTATGGTATGATTGGGTAAGATAAGTTAGGGTGTGGAGGAGGAAAAAACATGAAGCGTGGTATAACCTTGTTTAGTATAGTATAGCAAGGGGTAGCCAAGTACAGCATAGTATTGTGGGTGGGAAAGGAATTCAGTGGTGAGGGGCAGTCACGTGCGGATGAGGAAGAGAATGGTTGAAGCATGGCATAGTCAGGTATAGGAAGCCTAAAGCAACGCATGGTGGCGCTGCAACTCCGGACAGGCAGCGCCATCTTTGGTTAGAAAAGTAGAAATCGGGGATGTAGATGACACATTTTTCCCTTCGCTCCAATGCGCTGCCGCTCGCTTACGTGCTCGTGCAGAGAGCGCGCGCTGCGTTTGAGTCACCTCACAATGTACTGCCTGCAGTGCGGCTTCACAAAGGTCTCTGAGCTGGACAAGCACTTCCGAGAAGCGAATCGAAAAAAAAAAGACAAACCTCGGTGACCCAGCACGCGCGTGAGGCAGCGTCAAGGCAAGCCCTTGACGTCCCCTTCGTGGGAGGCTTAAGCCCGACCATCTAAACCTGCTGGTGTCTTACAATAAAGTTTATTCCTCCTCCTCCCCATCGTTAGTCAAGTTTATGATGTGATGCAGACGACGGAAGACGAAGACGCCTGAGTCACTGCGAAATGCATTTCTTGGGTCCTCCGTGGTAATACCTGGTACGACGTATGCGTCGAGGTAAGTCTCATTCTGCCGACATGAAGCCACGTACTCTATAGATGTGCTGTGTTGACGTTTATGCAAAGCATATAATTGCTGTTTTGATGCGGTATCTTGCAGTAGCAGCCGTGTACTGCCATGTGCAAACGTTTGCGGCATGGTGAAAAAATAAATAAAGTTAAAGTTATAGGGTCATGGCATTAAAATGTCGGAGAGGTTTCAGAGTCGTGTCCTCTGTGCGGCGCATGACCCACTGACGTCGCCGCGAAGGAGCAAGCTAAGTTTAACCACAGTGAGTCGAGTTGAAGTGTTCGCCTTTTGTTTTGTTTTTTCGGCTCTCGTGTCAGGCTTGCTTTATCTTTCGCGAACGCGGCTGTGTTCGCCGGCGGTGTCAAGATGGGAAACTGATACAGCTTTACGCGTGGAGAGCGCCCCTCGGTGCTTTGTGCATTGTTGTGGTAGCCCACAAAACAATACTTCGGACCTCAGCGACGCTTCCGTGCCGCCGCTTCTTACATCGCGGAGAGGCAACTTCGCACAGCGAGCGTCTCGTTTTAGAGCGCAGAGCTAACGGCACGGCGCCCAAGTTCGCCGCATCCTCTGCACAACACGTTGCGCGCCTGTCGCACGCACTCCCGTTTCGGCGAAACACACTCACTCGCCTGCGACCTCTCGCGCGTCTCTTCTCAAGTGTTCCGGAGCTCGCCGCCAGGGCCAGGCGAGGCATTGTCGTCGCTCTGCAAACTTGAGCTTCGGTTCTCTATAGGGTAGTTTAGCAAATATTGCAACGGTGTATGATTTTCTGCGACTGCAAGGCGGCAGTGCAGTCACTTCTGTCAAATCTATGCCGTGGTCCACAAGAGCAGTTGGTATTTGAAACAGCAGAAATGCTACACCATATAACAGAGAGAGGGCACCACGTTATATTTCAGTGGTTGCCAAGCCACTGTGGAATTATCGGTAACGAACGAGCTGATCAAGCTGCCCGTTCAGCCCATACAGAAGACATAAACCAGTCAATACGTCTCTCAAGGACGGACGCTGCTAGGAGGCTCCGCATGCTCGCTCGCCAACGCTCCATGGCTCTTTGGAATGAGCCTCTCTTTACGCATGCAAGATTACTATCCCTTAATCCAACGTTAAGCATACAGCTTCCAACAAAAATTCGACGAGGCGACGCTACTGCTCTGTGCAGACTATGGTTGGGAGTCGCGTTTACCCGTGCGTACGCGTTCCGCATAGGTATGGCTGACACCGCCGACTGTGCACCCTGCGGAGATGAAGAAACCATTTGACATATCCTGTGTGACTGCCCGAAATACAACCTGGAAAGACAACAGCTTTCTAATATACTAAACAGGTTAGATGACCAGCAGCTGTCAGAAGAAAGTATACTGCGCCATCGTCATGACTCATCGTCACAGAAGAAAGCCGTGCAAGCACTACTGGGCTTCTTGCGAACTACTGGCCTGTCGGAACGCCTCTGAGTGGACTGATTTTGTGTGTGCGTGTGTGTCGGTGTTTTTCTCTTATTTTTAACTCTCCCTTTCTCTTTCAACCCCCTATTCCCCAACCCCAGTTTACAGTAGCATACCGGATACTAGCATCTGGTTAACCTTCCTGCCTTCCTATTTTTCTCGTTTCTCTCTTGAGAAAGGGAAATCAGGGTAACGTGGACGGAAAGGAGCAAGGAATGCCACCAGTTTTGCCTATTCAACGGTCTTCAACCACTATAGTGTTCAGCTGCCCCATTTTTTTCTTGTTTTCGGACGACTTGAAGCATGGAAGCTTGTTCAAGTGCTGTTGATTTCTAAAAGGGCTCCTGATTTACTCCGCGAACAAAGAGGAGAGAATAACTTTTTTCTCGTCTTCAACACCTATTATGCAGCTTCTGTCTCCTTCTCGACACATGTTCCTTCACAAGGCACTAGACGGGAAGCCCACCGAAATCGCCTCTTTTCGGCCACACACTATTATTTCCACTTGCACTGTTGAAAACACACACAGCAAAGTGAAATGAGTTGATCGCTCACAACAGCCACGCAAGACAGCATGGGAGACAGGTCGTAACTGATATCCCCTGTATATGAACCTATCGAAAGCTTATTTCCTTAAGACGATAAGGGAACAAACTGCAGGTGTCACAAATCGTGCGAAAAGACAGGGAACGTTAAAAGAAAGTGACGTGCTTGTTCTGATGTTCTCGAAGTGTGTCTAGGGGTTCATAATTTAAACAAGGTCCCCAAAAATCATTCGTGAAAGTTACCTAATTCTAATTTGAACAAGTTAACACTGTGCAAAACATTTACCTTCTGTACTGCTATTCATGTGAGAATTATTCTGGTCATGCGCAAGTATCGTGTGAAGGACATGTTTCATGGCAATCACGACCACGAAAAAACTTCTGCTGCCGTGTTCTCATATTTAGAAACCGAAATTCACTACAAAATGTGTAACATCTACACCTCTTTTGTCATTAAACTTTTTTCTCCATCTTTCTAACGATACAAGATAAAGACGATAGTCTTTCTTAGGGACCTTCGTCGCAAAAATTTTGGTCTGTTTGTCTGTCAGTACATTTATCTGTTTGTCCACTTTTACCGGCATCGGGCATTTGAAACGGCTGACCTCATCCGCAGCGCCCACCATTGTTGCTCAGGGTTGAGCGTTCATGCTTGTGTGATTCTCAATTAAAAAGCAATTATTGCACATGTCTGGGGCACCATAACCACGCGTATATATTCTGCATGTGCATCTTTTACTAGGAAAGACATACATAAGTAATTTTAAGGACCATAGCGCTTATCAAGCTGCGCTGACCATGCAACGCTTGCACGGAAAGACGAGTGTTTCCAACGCTTTGCTAAGAGGAGACGGTGGCGGCACCTACCCGTCGCCTTGCGTTCTACACCTTATCACCTCTGAGATGGGCGCGCACACCCGTCTCAGAGTCACACGCTTTGTTTTCTAAAAAACTGCCAGATAGCGATCATGTCTCACGTGTGACGTGATTTGATGCACTCGTTCGCCTCCGCTGTACGCTCGAGGCACTCTAACACAGCGCCTCCAGAATACCATTCAGCGATTTTCTTGCGCTGAACATCAAATAAATGTCTTGTTCACTATTTCCGCACGCAAGACTATCGTCTTTCTACGGCATTTGCACAATAAATGCAGATACGGGGCCAATTTTTTCCTTGGATATACTAATACACTTTACTTACTACGCTTTACTTTATAACTATGCTGCTGAAGTTTTTTGTAGGATGCATCACGTTGGCTGTGTGATGGCTCCAATAAGGGCACGCAGGATCTCAGTGCATCATTGTATATACTTCCTGCGGTTTGATGGAAGCCACTTGTAGTATAATATTGAGCGGTACCTACTGTTGTACGCAACAGATAGCGCTGAAGTAGCATTCACTAGACTTATCATATGTCACAATAAAAGACACATTTGACCGAAGTGGGTGAGAAAATCTAGCTGTATGGATGCGAGAGGAGGGGACGGGAGATGTGCCGGAGATGTACACGGGCTGTATTCCCGCGAACGAGTTAGTAGATAATTGGGGGGGGGGGGGGGGGTTGATATGTGCGCACTGCGGCATATGCCAGCTGGCAGTCGAAAAAAATCTCGTAAGTGTATTTTTGTATAGTCTACCACACCGACCGTGTTCAAAGATCTCCCAACGCTTTTTTAGCGCAATTTTAGAGAGATCTCCATGAGGTGATCAGCTCAAGTACTACAATAATGATTTAGATATTTAGAATACATGAAGGAAGTAAGAACCTTTTCCTTCCTGTAAGCGTGACCTGTAGTACAAGGAATGTTTGTAACTAAAAGGACCGACAAGACGAAAATCTGGAAGCAAGCAGTAATACCGAGTCTCCTTCCCCGACCATTTTACAAATTTCACTGGCAATTTGTAGTGCTCCTTTATGCCACCCTGTGTTTAAAAAAAATGAAATAAACCAGAACTACAGTAGACGACGAAATTCAGTTCACGAACAACGAGAAGAGCTGGAAATTCGTCTGTACGACAGCGCACGTACGGCACCGAGAAGAAGAAATAGATTAAATTTGGTTTTCGGCACATGGCCGCGACTGTTCTCCTAATAGCATCTGCGGTAAAAATCATTCCCCACCGGCCATCCACATGCTGTCGCAATGAAGCCAGAGTCACCGCATGCGGCGGCGAGGCCCGCTGCGCCGATAATAAAACTTGGGGCCTTGGCGATCCGAAGAGAAAACCCTGGTGAATAATTTACAAGCAGCCCAAATGAGCTTCGAAAGAGAAGCGAGCTTTCTCGTCGCCGGTGGGTCTGCTTTTTGGACGTCCCAAGAGCACAAAGTAAATAAAGCTTTGGTCCCATTCGTCTCCATGGAAACGTCGTTTTTCTTGCGCTCTGAGCACGCGCTCCTTTGAGGGCCACGGAGGCAGTCGTTCGACTTTTTCATCCCTTTTCTTTTGAAAGACCTACGGAGGCTTCACTTTCCTGAATTCGAAACAGAGTACGTCCAATCAGATGTTGGTTTTTCGGGGTCCCTTTTTTGTTTTTGCCTGCTCACTGTACTTTTCCAGGAAACTGTTTGCGTGGGAAGGTTCGTTCATTTTCGCAGGCGGAGAGTATCGCGAGCATGTATGCATTAATCACCGATTTCGTTTTTATTACGTTAAACGAATGGAAACATCTTAAGTGAGCAGCGTTTCCCCGGAAAGCCAATTCAAAAGACCTGTCAGGCAGTGTCAGAACCAGAGGTAAAATGTAGTTCTTAGGACTCAGCCGACTCGCGAAAATCATAAACATGAAAATGATAAATAAGCTCTGTGACGTGTGTCTTTGGTGCATCTTCGCGTCTCAAGGTTGAACAATACGTTTGAATAATTGTACGGGCGTGGAGGTAATAATGAGCGCGTTCCTAAAACATGGTGGCTTTTTTGGATGATACTAGGTGCTCTCTCCGCGAGTTGCTTTTTTCCATCAGTCGATGGCTTCATTTATTACTGATTAATTATATGCAGTGTTCGTTTCGATAATGCTATTGATACCAAACTTGGTATGACATAACATGACTGTATGAATGACATATTTGGCTACTCATTACATGAAAATCATGACATGTGTATCATGACTGTCATAATTGACATTTCATGGTCCGCCAGCCCTTGTGGTGGTTTCTTTCACATGGCATGTTGCAAAACTGGTATGGTGTGACATGATTGCATGGCGAACACAAGTGACAGACCCTAACATGAAAATTATGCGTATCATGTAACAGCATGACTACATGCCACCCTGATGATGTGCTCGCGGCCGTTTCGCAAGCTTCACATATGCCAAATTTGGTGTACATGATCATCACCATCATCAGCCTGACTACGTCCACTGCAGGGCAAAGGCCTCTTCCATGTTTCGCCAGTCAACTAGGTTCTGTGCTTGCTGCTGCCAATTTATACCCGCAAAGTTCTTAATCTCATGTGCCTACTGAACCTTCTGTCTTCCCCTAACCCGCTTGTCTTTTCTAGGAATCCAGTTAGTTACCCTTAATGACCAGTACTTATCCTGTCTACGTGCTACATGTCCGGCCCATTTCCATTTACTCTTCTTGATTCAACTAAGATATCCTTAACCCCAGTTTGTGCCCTAATCCACTCTGCTCTATTCTTGTATCTTAAAGTTACGCCTACCATTTTTCTTTGCATTGCTCACTGCGTTGTCCTCAATTTAAGCTGAACTCTCTTTGTAAGTCTCCAGGTTTCTGCTCCCTAGCTAAGTACCGGCAAGATGCAGCTGTTATATACTTTCCTCTCCAGGGATAGTGGCAATCTAGCTGTCATTATTTGAGAGTGTCACAAAACGAGCGCTCAAAAAAGGGCGCGCCGCCAAATTATCGCGACGAAACGCCGGAGTGACGCCGCGAGGTCAACGATAAAAAAAAGAAAAGAAAACAAGCATCCAAAGACTCCCCGGGCACGCTTCCCTCTCCCCTCGGAAGCGTAGGTTCGCCGACGAACCTCCTCACCCCACATCGGCGGCCGAGCAAGCCCTCGAAATTTCTAGATGGAAAGGGGCGTGGTGATGCCGGGTTGAGTCATACGTCGCGGACGGCCCCCATATCGTCTCGCCCTTTCCCCCAGCCTTCGCTGCGCATCGCTCCGACGAAATGATGAGAACTTTCTGGAATCTCGCGCGGAAGGTATTTAATCGAGCCGCCGAGATGGGAGATCAGGAGAAGACGGAAGTTAGCGCCGGAGCGCGTAGGGTATTCCGCCGTGTAGTCGGCGAAGGTTTTGTCCGTGGTGACAAAGCAGGAGAAGAAGAAAGTATGCGCCAGAGTGCGTAGGGTGCACCGCATTGTGGGCGAAGCCTTTCGTCTGCCGTGACAAAGGAGGAGAAGAGGATTTCCACCTGATGGGTGACGACTCGAGCTACAGGCAAGAGTGTGTGTCTACCGCTATCGAGCGAAGACGCGTGGCAACAGCTGCGAGTGTGAAGCCGACGTGTTTCTGGCGAAGAAGTTTGAAGCTTGGAGACCGGCCAAGTGAAGACGCGAGGGTTCTTGGAAGAGAAACTTCGGGGGCAGCGGAACGACAACAACGCTGGTCTTTGAGTGAGTGATTCTTGGAAGAGTATCATCCAGACTTTTGTTCCAAGAACTTTGGACTGAATAGGTTTTCTATCTCTTTAGTCTTTAAGTGTCTTGGTTGTTCAATGCATGTGACTGCATTGTAGTGCGTATTGTTGTCTGTGTCCGTTGTTTCGAGTGTGGCCGATTGTACTGTGTAGTACGTTGTTTTTGATTGGTAACATATTGTATTCAACTATTGTGGAGTGTGCATACTTGTGTATTGTTTTGATCTACCATTATTGAGAATATAATTTTGTTTTGTTTATCAACTCTCGGCTCTGACTTGTTCTTTGGGACACAGCCGGCGTCCGCTGGCGCGCCAAAAAGGACCACTTCTAAATTGTCCACGCTTTCGTGGTGCGGTTCGGGGGGCCGAAACCTCGGCCCTTGGAATTAGCCCGGCGCTCGCCTCCCTACTTAACGGGACCCGTGACAAATAATCTGGCGTCCGCGACAGGACCTTTTTGGTGCCCAGTGTGTCCAAAGTAGTGAGAAAGAGCCTCGAGTTGTTGATACTGCTATCGGAACGATTTTGTGTGTTGCTCAGTGTTCTCGTTAACGAGTGCAGGAGAGTGTTCCGATAGACTGATTTAGGCAGATACTTTTTACACGCGGCAAGACTTTATTTGCGAGACACCTTGGATCTCGAAAAGTTAGTTGCTCTTGGTGAGAAGATGGGTCTTTCTGGCGCCGAACTACGAAAGTGGGTAAGCCAGAAGGAGAAAGAGGCGGTGGATAGAGAGAGGTTGGCAGCTGAAAGGGCCAAGGAAGAAAAAGCAGCTGAGTTGGAACGAGAGAGGTTAGCAGCTGAGAGAGCGAGAAAAGAAAGAGAGCAGCAATTGAAGTTGGAGCTGGAGAGAGAAAGACTGGCAGCTGAGAGGGCGAAAGAAGAAAGAGAGGAAAAGGAACGGCAGCGACAGCACGAGATAGAACTCGAGCGGTACCGTTTGCAACAGCGAAGTGAAACTCCGGTCCAAGCTAGAGTTGAAAGCAGCGAACGGGAGGACCACGGCTTCCGCTTGAACTCAAGCAAGCTGCTCGTAGCGTTTGATGAAAGGAAGGACGACCTTGACGCGTACCTTAACAGATTTGAGACGATCGCAAGGAGCCAGAATTGGCCGGAACATCAATGGGCAACTGCTTTGAGTACTTGCTTGAGTGGTGAAGCGCTCAGTGTGTACGGTAGGCTGACGCCGACTGATGCAGCCAACTATGCAAAGGTGAAAGCTGCTTTGCTGAAGCGATTTACATTTACTGTGGAAGGATTCCGGGACAGATTTCGGACAGGAAATCCAGCTGATGGTGAGACGGCTACGCAGTATGCCGCCCGACTTTGCCATTATTTCGACAGATGGATTGAACTTTCAGGGACAGCGCAGGAGTACGATGAGCTTAGAGAGCTCCTAATTAGAGAACAATTTCTTACTAGTTGCCACCCAAGCCTGTCGCTATACTTGAAAGAGAGGAGAGCTAAGTCACTTGAAGAAATGCTTGAATTAGCTGACCAATTCTTGGAAGCGCAAGGTGGCACTAATTTGGCCAAGGTCAAGAAGGAGTGTCCTGAAGATTCGAAAAATTTGACACCCGAACAAAAGAAGCGTGTACCATAGAGTGTTCCGCGATGTTTTCTGTGTAACCGAGTGGGTCATCGCGCGAGCAACTGTCGTACTAACTTTACGAGCCCTACGGTAGTAAAATGTTTCAAGTGTGGTCAGACTGGGCATAAAACAGACGCATGTCGAAACGGAGCGAGTCAAACTCACCAGGTATCCTGTGTGCAAGCGGCACCGAAATCCGATAATAATGCCGTCACCGACGGATTCGTAGAGTTGAAAAATGGGGAGAAAATTCCTATTGTGGGTGTTGTAATGACAAACAGCCAACCGGTGTTACGAAGGGAATGCCAACGCTGCCTCGAAAAAGTTGCGGGCAAGAAGGTTACGGTGTTAAGAGATACCGTCAGCTCCACTGTTATCGTGCGGAGAAATTTGGTACGGGAAAGTGAGTTAACAGGCAAAACAAAACCAGTTTGCCTAATTGACAGTACGGTTCGGATGCTTCCCGAAGCAGAGATTGAGGTTGAAACCCCGTACTTCAGCGGGAAGGTTACCGCTCTATGCATGATGACCCCCCTGTACGACCTCGTCATCGGAAACATCGACGGGGCGCGAGGGCCGAATTATCCAGAATGTTTGGGAGAAGACCCGAAGATGGAGCCCCCACCGACACAGGGACCGCGAGATACAGCGGAGAAGAATCCCGTGAAGGATTTCACTCGAGCCCAAGGTGAAGCCGTGGTGCAAGAGACAGTGAATGAGAAGATGATCGTGTTGAATGAGTTCACGTGCTGGGCAGCTGGACTTACGTCGGCACGACCTCAACCGACCGACAGTGTAAAGGTGACGGAGTCGGCCAGCCAGGCCAAATGTCATGACATGAACAAGCGGGTGAATAACTGGGCAGGATTGGTTGAGCGTTATGACCCGCTAACAATGTCGGAAGTGACAACGATGGCTGAGACGCCGCCTCAGATACCGTCGTTGGTAAGGGCTCGCCGGAATAGAACGACGAAAAAAACAAGAAGAGATCGAGCGAGCACCGCAAGAAAGGGCGCGAGCGCCGCTCAAGGTACACAGTATAGGTGTTGAGGTCGAATCGGAATGTGTTTGGCAGGGCTGAGTGCCATATGTTGCGTTAATGTTCTTGTTATTTTGTGTCACAAGTATATGTCGAGCGAGTCAATATGTTTGTTACGGTGATGTGATGTATAGCATTGCACGATTGTTGTAAAAACAGAACTTCGTACATTTGTATTGTTTGGAATATGTGGTGGAGGTTTGTACTCATGTACCTGTGGTTATGTTTCATGTGTTGTGAGATTGAATTACAATGTACAATTGTATTGAGTGATCTATTGTAAATGTGACATGTCATGAGCGACGGACTATGTTACAGTCTCTGAGAGTGTGGGGACTGTTCGCGCTCGTTTGTGTGGTTTTGAATATTATGAGATAATATTCTTAAAGTGGGGGGCAGTGTCACAAAACGAGCGCTCAAAAAGGGCGCGCCGCCCAAATTATCGCGACGAAACGCCGGAGTGACGCCGCGAGGTCAACGATAAAAAAAGAAAACAAGCATCCAAAGACTCCCCGGGCACGCGTCCCTCTCCCCTCGGAAGCATAGGTTCGCCGAAGAACCTCCTCACCCCACATCGGCGGCTGAGCAAGCCCTCGAAATTTCTCGATGGAAAGGGGCTTGGTGATGCCGGGTTGAGTCATACGTCGCGGACGGCTACCGTATATCGTCATCACCCTTGTCCCCAGCCTTCGCTGCGCATCGCGCCAAACGAAATGATGAGAACTTTCTGGAATCTCTCGCTTCTCTGTCGGCCCCAGTGCCGAATTTGTAACGCCTCTGTATATATGCTGTACATAAACCTTGTTTAACTCACCGTCGTCTCATCTGCTCGTCTCTCAGCTCTGCGCAGAAGCAGTCGCGAGCTGAGAAACTTACGCTACCAAACGGCTGGTGACCTTCCCTGCGGAGTTCGAAGCAGTGGCGCCTTCGGGACCGTGTTGGCGTCGCTGTTTTTCGAAACAGTGGTTGCAGCGGTGAGATTTCGAGGCGCCCTTCGTAACGTCGTCGGAGGCGCGCTTCGTAACACTATCTATCTATCTATCTATCTATCTATCTATCTATCTATCTATCTATCTATCTGTCTATCTATCTATGACTTTTAGCTCTCTTGGTCGTTTCGACAATGTAATTCATACCAAACTTGGTATGACATAACATGACTGTATGAATGACATATTTGGCTACTCATTACATGAAAATCATGACATGTTTATCATGACTGTCTTAATTTACATTTCATGTTCCGCCAGCCCTTATGGTGGTTTCTTTCACATGGCATGTTGCAAAACTGGTAGGGTGTATCATGATTGCATGGCGAACACAAGTGACAGACCCTAACATGAAAATCATGACATGCGTATCATGTAACATGACTACATGCCACCATGATGATGCGCTCGCGGCCGTTTCGCAAGCTTCACACTTGCCAAATTTGGTGTATATGATCATCACAATCATCAGCCTGACTACGTCTACAGCAGGGCAAAGGCCTCTCCCATGTTTCGCCAGTCAACTAGGTTCTGTTTGGAAAAAGTTGTTAACGATTTAGAGTACCTGGTTCTGTGCTTGCTGCTGCCAATTTATACCCGCAAAGTTCTTAATCTAATGTGCCTACCTAACCTTCTGTCTTCTCCTAACCCGCTTGCCTTCTCTAGGAATCCAGTTAGTTACTCTTATAGACCAGCGGTTATCCTGTCTACGCGCTACATGCCCGGCCCATGTCCATTTCCTCTTCTTTATTTCAACTATGATATCCTTAACCCCCGTTTGTCCCCTAATCGACGCTGCTCTATTCTTGTCTCTTAAAGTTACGCCTACCATTTTCTTTTTCATTGCTCGCTGCGTCGTCCGCAATTTAAGCTGAACTCTCTTTGTAAGTCTTTAGGATTTTGCTCTGTAGCTAAGTACCGGCAAGATGCAGCTGTTATATACCTTCCTCTCCAGGGATAGTGGCAATCTACCAGTCATGATTTGAGAGTGCTTGCCAAACGTGCTCCAACCCATTCTTATTCTTCTAGTTACTTCAGTCTCGTGGTTCGGCTCCGAGTTTGATATCTGTCCTAAGTAGACATGGTCTTTTACAACTTCAATTGCACTAATATTTATCTCGAAGCGCTGTTCTCTTCTGAGGTTGATGTACATTACTTTCGTTTTCTTCAAATCATTTTAAGACCTACTTTTCTGATCTCCTCGTCTAACTCTGTGATCATGAGTTGTAATTCTTCCCCAGAGTTACTCAGCAATGCAAAGTCATCGGTGAAGCGCAGGTTACTAAGGTACTCTCCATTAACTCTTATGCTTAACTGTTTCCATTCTTGGCCTCTGAAAACCTCCTGTAAGCACGCGGTAAATAGCATTGAGGAGATTGTGTCCCCCTGCCTTACACCCTTCTTGATTGGTATTCTATTGCTTTCTTTATGAAGCACTATAATAGCAGGTGATCTCCTGTAGATTTCTTCCAGGATGTTTACATATGCTTCGTCGCCACCTTGATTCCTTAGTGTCGTCATGACTGCTGATATTTCTACTGAATCAAACGCCTTCTCGTAATCTATGAAGGCTATGTAGAGTGGTTGGCTATATTTTGTGCATTTCTCTATTACCTGATTGATAGTATTACGTGACGGCAAGTGATGACGAAGGTATGTGACTAGTGCACACATGATAATCATGAGATGCGTGTCTTGTGAGAACATGACTACATACCACAGTCAAGGTGCCAACACATTTCGACGTGACGCGGTGCGCGTGCTCGCCGGCGTTCATTCAGTTGCGACACGCCGGCGTTACCACGCCAGGCGCCGGTCCTTCCATGTACTCGTAGGCGCGCGCCGCGCTGCTTTGACGCATGCGCGTTTCAGTGCGTCCGGCGCCCATCCGTCACGAGAGGAGGGAGACGCAGTGTTGCCTGGGTAACGCATTGGCACGAAATGCAGCATGTTGCATTTTGCGCCGGTTGCCGTCGGGCCGCGCCGACGGACGCCTATCGCGCCAGGCGTGAGACTATAGAGTGCTCGCGTTTTGCTATCGTAGCGTCACTGTGTCCAGCGTGCGCGCGCGTCAAAGCTACATCGGAGTATATTGGGCCCTTCATGATGCGCTCGCGGCCGTTTCGCTTGCTCCACATACACCGAATTCGGTATTACGTGGCGTCAATGGATGACGAAATATATTGTTACACGACATCGGCAACGAAAGAGCATCATAGACGACGAAGACGATGAAAGCGACCGTGCTCAACCCAGTCTGTGTTCTGCAGATCACGTTTGTCTAGCACCACAAGCCGTTACTTACGTGAACCTGAGATCTGTCCCTCTTGTTCCCGATGGTGACTACATGTTGACAACTATTGCTGACGTTCTGCTGGCCAAAAATGTTGCCGTGCCTTACACACTTTTGACAGTCACGGGAAATACAGCATCTCTTCCGATCCTAAACTTCAGCTGGTGCGCTCAAGTTATCCCAGATGGTATGACTTTGGTAAAAGTTTCTTCTATAGATGCTGCCATTTCGGCGTTCGTTGCCGATTCTTTTTCGTCCTCTGTTCCGTTCTCATCCTCGAAGAGCGCAGCGGATGCCACCATCGACAAGATGATCGCTCCGGACCTTCTTCGAGCACAGACAGCTGACATCCGGCACCTGCTGAAATCCTACCGCGTCATCTTTGATTTTGATGACTGCCCTTTGTGTCAGACATCCTTTGTAACTCAAAGGATTAACACTGAGAACGCCAGCCCCATCTGACGACGTCCTTATCGCGTTTCTAATGCTGAGCGACAAGTTACCCAGCACCTCCACCAAATGTCACGGGGGTGAGAGAATGAATTAAATAAATATATTTACAAAATATACAGGGAGAGTCAGAGGCAGCTGCAGCAAAGATGGAAGAACAGCAGCTACAACAACACGAGCACGGTCGCTTTTATCGTCTTCGTCGTCTCTGATGCTCTTTCGTTGCCGATTTCGTGTAACATTTCCTACCATTTCCTACTTCTCTCACTGGAAACAAGTGGATAGCCGTAGCCACTGATTACGCCACAAGATACGCTATCACACGAGCGCTACCGACAAGCTGTGCCACTGACGTCGCCGACTTCTTGCTTCATGACGTAATTCTTCACCATGGCGCTCCTCGACAGCTGCTGACTGATCGTGGTCGCTCATTTTTTTCAAAAGTAGTAAGTGACATCCTTCGCTCGTGTTCGATGCGTCACAAGCTCACTACGGCATATCAACCACAAACAGTCTTACCGAGAGCCTAAATCGAGAATTGACAACAATGCTCTCCATGTACGTTTCCAAAGATCATCTTGATTGGGATAGTACTTTGCCTTATGTGACATTCGCGTACAATTCGTCACGCCACGACACCGCTGGCTTCTCCCTCTTCTATTTATTGTTCGGCCGCCATCCAGCGTTACCCTTCGAGACTCTTCCCCCATCAACTATGCAAACGGTTACAGAGTATGCCCGGGATGCCACTGCTCGGGCTCAAGTGGCCCGCCAAATCGCACGAGAACGTCTTCTTGGCTCGCAGCGCTCTCAGAAGTCCCGCTACGATAGCCATCACAGAGTAGTTTCCTCTTTCCAGGTTCATTGGTCCTCCTCTGGACATCATGCCGCCACGTTGGCCTCTCTTCGAAGCTCCTGTCTCGCTACTTGGGGCGTTACACGGTTTTACGCCGGCTTACCGATGTCACATACGAGATTGCTTCGTTGGACAGTCAGTCATCGTCGTCCGCACCCGCTAGTGACGTCGTCCACGTGACCCGCCTCAAACCGTACATATCCGCATATGATCCTACTCTCCTTTAGGCACCGAGACGGCGCTGCCAGCAGCGGGGGGTTATGTGTTACACGACATTGGCAACGAGAGAGCATCAGGTAGACGACGAAGACGATGCAAGCGACCGTGCTCGTGTTGTTGTTGCTGCTGTTCTTCTATCTTGGCTGCAGATGCCTCTGACTCTCCCTGTATATTTTGTAAATATATTTATTTCATTCATTCTTTCACCCCCGTGACAATATGACTGGTGCAAACATGATAATCCTGACGCGCGTGTCATGTAAGAATATGACAACATACCACGCTCATAGCGTGTTCGCGGGTGTTTCGCTAGCTCCCCATATAGTAAACTTGGTATCACGTGACAGGAATAGATGACGAAGGTAAACGACACGTCCAAACATGATAATCAAGACACGGAAGTCAGTATGGCACCATTTACCTCCACTTCGTAACATTGTGTTGATTTTAAAGCGACATAACCTTTCTCATTCCTGCTTCGCTTATCATCAATTCCCGCTGTACGTGAGATATGCTATATTTTAATTTCACAAAAATATGACTCATAAAGGTCTGTCTGTCAAAATAGCAGGGGTATAATATGGCAGGGGATTACATATATGGAAGGTTTGAAAGAAACAAAAGATACATTATGCGTAGAAAAAATTATCCCATCTCCCGCTAAATGGAACCATGTGGCGATGCGAACCAGCGTGAGAGGGGGGGGGGGGTGCACACCACGTTTGCGCTTTGCGGCTCTTACAGAGCCACTTACGCAGGCTTTAACGTGCTAGCTCTTGCCAGGACGTTCTGAATAGATTAAGAAGGTGCCAGGTGGCCGATGGGGCACACCAATGAACGCCGGTAGCATCGGTCGTGCCTGGCGTCGAACTGCACAGACATTAACCAAAGCGCAAGACAAAAAAATTACTGCATATTCGCGAGGTGAATGACGACAAGTTGGGTGGAGTGGGCGGATGGTCGGATGAACTTATGGAAAAACAGACGCATGGACGGATGCATGGACAGACGGATATACGGACGTACGGGCGGATGTACGGACGCAAGCACAGATGAACGGATGGACGGATGAATGAACGAGAGGTCGGACGGATGCATGGATGGACAAACGCATAGATGGACGGACATGGACGTATGCACTAATGGACGGACTAACGGATGGATAGATGGACGCGTGGATGGAAGCATGGACGGACAGATGCATGGATGAACACAGGGATGGACGGGCGCGCTGATGGACGCCCGGGAGGACGGATGGACCGATGGACGCATGGACGAATGTACGAGTTTGTGGACGCATGGATGGACGAACGGACAGAAGAGCGGGTCGACTGACGGATGCTTTGGCGCACTCATCATCAATGAGCTTCATCGATTTACCAAGTCCCAGATCACTCGCGGACGGCCCGCGGGCGCCTCGACTCACAGGTGACTACGTCACATGCACGTGATCAAAAAGTCCCGAGCCAGCCCGAGCGGCCTCGGGCCATCTGCGCGCTGACTGCATCTGCTGTGGCGTCTGCTATGCCTGGCTATGCCGTCTGCTCCCTCCATAGCTGAAACACGGGCCACAACGCTGACTCATTTGCAACCTAAACAGCAGTTAGGTAGTGAATTATACCTATATCTGTTGTGATGCAACTTACTGTAAGTGAACTACTCGAGCGCGTGCGCATGGTAGACCGGCGCGGTCGTTCCACCGCTGTTTCTCCTAGCGAGTATAACGCGTGTGTGCCCGAACTTCGGGAATACGCACATGCTCGACGTGGCTCAGAACACCGATGACAAGAACTGGGTGCACTAACAATGCGAAATCCAGAAACATGCGAGAAGCGGACAGAAAAGCAAAGAGAGAGCAAGAGCGCATCGAAAATTTCCCGTGTCTAACCTAAGAAGGCCGCACAGCATGCGCACCGCGCTGTCTTCTGCCAGAGGCCCGAAAGAAATTGTTCGGGCGGTCCCGGGCCGCCCTCAGGCCGCCAGGCACGCGAAAAACGAACATGCATCCGAGTGATCCCGGAACAGTGGGCGGAGCTTCCAGTTGGTCCCCGAGAAAAAACGAATGCGGCGCCGGCGTCTGGGGCCGTCCGGAGCCGTCCGGGACGTGCAAATTGGTGACGCTCTGTCACTCCGTTCATATGCTGTGATATTTATTATTTATACTACTACAAGTAACCACCTCTAGTATCGTACCATCTGCATTTTTCAGCTTATATACGTTTCGTTATATAGGTACATGCACCACTCTCTACGGTTGGTTCAAGAACTAACGAGAGGTGGCTACATATGATTACGACAGGACGCTCAAGCCACGCCTTAAGGACGTTCGTCCCTGAATAAATTACAGCACATTCACGAGTGAGTGATGATGAGTGGGGCAAAACGTCTCTGTGTTCTTGCTTCCGTTCGTTTGCCCGTCCGTTCATCTGCACGGACAGATGAACAGTAGAGTCGATGCACGGACAGATGGACAACCAGACGCTTGGATGAATGGAATCACGTAAGGACCAACAGATGGACGGACAAAAGCCCAGACAGACGAATAGAAGTACAGATGAATGGACATACGGACGGACGGAAGCACGAACGGACGGGCAGACAGTCGAAGGCCTCACCCTAGTTGTTATCATTCACTCCGTGGATATGCTGTGAAAACCACTAACGCCATCTGGTTATACTATTCCTGAGGACATACACACACAACTCCATCTATTGATCAAGTCATAGTCTGGAGGTGGCTACATACTACATACGGAGAAGGAAACGACCTATGGACTAATGAGCTTCACCCCTAAAAGAACGCGATTCTGTTTATAGAATACAACGTGTTGGTTTCTCGCGTGTCTGCAGAATCTCGCTCCCCGACGCGATGTTTATAATAGATGTTTTAACCATCACCGCCATAACAAGATTGCCAAGATAGTGTGTTTTAACCACCACCGCCATAACATGATTGCCAAGAAAGTGTAAAGGGGGAGGCCACACCGTCTTACCAAGTCCAATTTTCAAGCCTGCTCTGTGCCACTATGACGTCACGCGCCTTAAGCGAAAGAGCGCGCCTGGGAGACTGAAGTCACTGCCACCATCGTCTGCCGTAACAAAATAAAACGTTCGTAGCGAGTTTTACACATACGATAGCTTCATTGAGCCCTTTATGGCGCTGGTTTAATTGTGCGCTATCAAACATGACTAATTTATAAGAGCAATGCTTGGTAGCCCAATTAAGTGGTGATATAAATAATGTAAATCCTATTTTTTATTTAGAAACCCCCACACACGCACACACACTTTCCAGAACATTCACAGAAAGTGTTCGCGTTTATTCACTAAACGTCGGCAGTTTTTTTATGCTAAGTGAGCGTATTTGTACTGCTGTGCCTGTTCTTGTATCGTAGCGTCACTGTGTCCAGCGTGCGCGCGCGTCAAAGCTACATCGGAGTATATTGGGCCCTTCATGATGCGCTCGCGGCCGTTTTGCTTGCTCCACATACACCGAATTCGGTATTACGTGGCGTCAATGGATGACGAAATATATTGTTACACGACATCGGCAACGAAAGAGCATCATAGACGACGAAGACGATGAAAGCGACCGTGCTCGTGTTGTTGTTGCTGCTGTTCTTCCATCTTGGCTGCAGCTGCCTCTGACTCTCCCTGTATATTTTGTAAATATACTTATTTAATTCATTCTCTCACCCCCGTGACAATTGGTGGTGGTGCGGGGTACAACACGATATAACGGAGCTCCGCAGTGGCCAACGCTTGGATTTTTCCACCATGGCAAACCAGGGACCGGTTCCCGCCGAGGCGACTACAACAACAACTGTTGTCCTTCCGCAGCTAAAAGATCCTGGCACGTTCTGTGGCACGGATGATGTCGACATCGAAGAATGGTTGCCGTTGTACGATCGTACAAGTAAGAATTACCGCTGGAATGAAACTCTTATGTTAGCCAATATCCTGTTCTACTTAAAAGGAACAGCAAAAGTGTGGTTCGAGAACCACGAAGATGAAATTGGAAGCTGGGATGCGTGCAAAGAAAAGATGCGCGCCCTTTTCGGCAAGTCTGTGGGCAGAAAGGCAGCGGCCAAGAAGGAGTTGGCATCTCGTGCGCAAACGTCATCAGAGTCCTACGTGACTTACATACAGGACGTGCTTGCCCTTCGCCGAAAAGCGGACAATGGTTTGGAAGAAACCGAAAAAGTAGCTCACATATTGAAAGGCATTGCAGATGATGCATTCAACCTTCTCATATGCAAGGACTGCAACACGGTCGATGCCATCATCAAGGAGTGCCAGCGTTTTGAGGCCGCAAAAAGTCGACGTATCGCCCATAATTTCACTCGACTACCAAACACAGCAGCAACCTGGTCGTGCGAAGACAGGCCTGTGCTACAGACGCCGTTAACTGCACAGCACGTGACCTAGATCATCAGACGTGAACTTGAAGCTCTGTCTCCTGCGTCCACGTGCCCCCATGCCTGTGACTCTAGCCTCAGATGGTACCAGTGGTACATGCCATTGTGCGACAAGAGCTTTCCAATGCTGGACTGGCCTCCGAGTGCACTACAGCTCCCTCTCAGCCAATCAACCGTCGTCGACCCCCTGTTTCGTATACCCAAAGCCAAAACCTTCCGGTGCGCCCTCGTAATCCAGCCGAGTGGAGGACTGCTGACGATCGCCCGATTTGTTTCAACTGCCTGCCGTATCGGACACGTGGCCCGCCATTGTAACACTTGGTGGTATTGGCATCAGGCATCCTATGGGTACCCCCATCAGCCAGAGAGGGATCATGAACGCTTTCAAACTTACCCGGAGTCACCTCAGGCTACCAGTGAAGACGTTACTTCTATGCTGCCATATTGTCATTGCTCTCCATCTCCGCATGCTCAGCAGTCCCGTTCACCACTCTCCCGTCGCCCATCGTCTCGCTCGCCCCAATTTCACCGACCAACGTCGCCGCCTGACCACCTGCCGCGGGAAAACTAGATGATGCAGCTCCCGGAGGTGATGCTGCATCGACCACTTGCCCGCCAAATCCTCTGACCATGCTGCTGACTCGATGCAACCTTATTGATGTTGAAGTAGATGACACACCCGTTGTTTCACTTGTGGACACAGGGGCTCACATGTCAGTGATGAATTCAGAACTTCGTTGCCGCCTAAGGAAAGTTTTAACGCCACCCACAGTGCCACTCATCCAGGTCGCCGACGATGGTACGTTTCCAGTGCTAGAAATGTGCTCCGCGCGTATAAGTGTGGCTGATCGCTGCACGACCGTGCTATTTGCTGTGCTCGAGAAATGTTCCCATGAACTTATCCTCGGCATGGACTTTTCATCCGCCCACTTTGCCCTTATTGATTGTGGAACCGGCATGCTTCAACTTGATTTACCGTGTTACCATGACCACCCAACACCAGCTCAACCCAGTCTGTGTTCTGCAGATGACGTTTGTCTAGCACCACAAGCCATTACTTACGTGAACCTGAGATCTGTCCCTCCTGTTCCCGATGGTGACTACATGTTGACAACTATTGCTGACGTTCTGCTGGCCAAAAATGTTGCCGTGCCTTACACACTTTTGACAGTCACGGGAAATACAGCATCTCTTCCGATCCTAAACTTCAGCTGGTGCACTCAAGTTATCCCAGATGGTATGACTTTGGTAAAAATTTCTTCTATAGATGCTGCCATTTCGGCGTTCGTTGCCGATTCTTCTTCGTCCTCTGTTCCGTTCTCATCCTCGAAGAGCGCAGCGGATGCCACCATCGACAAGATGATCGCTCCGGACCTTCTTCGAGCACAGACAGCTGACATCCAGCACCTGCTGAAATCCTACCGCGTCATCTTAGCAGACATCCTTTGTAACTCATAGGATTAACACTGAGAACGCCAGCCATATCTGACGACGCCCTTATCGCGTGTCTAATGCTGAGCGACAAGTTACCCAGCACCTCCACCAAATGTCACGGGGGTGAGAGAATGAATGAAATAAATATATTTACAAAATATACAGGGAGAGTCAGAGGCAGCTGCAGCAAAGATGGAAGAACAGCAGCTACAACAACACGAGCACGGTCGCTTTCATCGTCTTCGTCGTCTCTGATGCTCTTTCGTTGCCGATTTCGTGTAACATTTTCTACCATTTCCTACTTCTCTCACTGGAAACAAGTGGTTAGCCGTAGCCACTGATTACGCCACAAGATACGCTATCACACGAGCGCTACCGACAAGCTGTGCCACTGACGTCGCGGACTTCTTGCTTCATGACGTAATTCTTCACCATGGCGCTCCTCGACAGCTGATGACTGATCGTGGTCGCTCATTTCTTTCAAAAGTAGTAAGTGACATCCTTCGCTCGTGTTCGATGCGTCACAAGCTCACTACGGCATATCACCCACAAACAAATAGTCTTACCGAGAGCCTAAATCAAGCATTGACAACAATGCTCTCCATGTACGTTTCCAAAGATCATCTTGATTGGGATAGTACTTTGCATTATGTGACATTCGCGTACAATTCGTCACGCCACGACACCGCTGGCTTCTCCCTCTTCTATTTATTGTTCGGCCGCCATCCAGCGTTACCCTCGAGACTCTTCCCCCATCGACTACGCAAACGGTTACAGAGTACGCCCGGGATGCCACTGCTCGGGCTCAAGTGGCCCGCCAAATCGCACGAGAACGTCTTCTTGGCTCGCAGCGCTCTCAGATGTCCCGCTACGATAGCCATCACAGAGTAGTTTCCTACTCTCCAGGTTCATTGGTCCTCCTCTGGACACCATGCCGCCACGTTGGCCTCTCTTCGAAGTTCCTGTCTCGCTACTTGGGGCGTTACACGGTTTTACGCCGGCTTACCGATGTCACATACGAGAGAGATTGCTTCGTTGGACAGTCAGTCATCGTCGTCCGCACCCGCTAGTGACGTCGTCCACGTGACCCGCCTCAAACCGTACATATCCGCATATGATCCTACTCTCCTTTAGGCGCCGAGACGGCGCTGCCAGCAGCGGGGGGTTATGTGTTACACGACATTGGCAACGAAAGAGCATCATAGACGACGAAGACGATGAAAGCGACCGTGCTCGTGTTGTTGTTGCTGCTGTTCTTCTATCTTGGCTGCAGATGCCTCTGACTCTCCCTGTATATTTTGTAAATATATTTATTTCATTCATTCTTTCACCCCCGTGACAATATGACTGGTGCAAACATGATAATCCTGACGCGCGTGTCATGTAAGAACATGACAACATACCACGCTCATAGCGTGTTCGCGGGTGTTTCTCTAGCTCCCCATATAGTAAACTTGGTATCACGTGACAGGAATAGATGACGAAGGTAAACGACACGTCCAAACATGATAATCAAGACACGGAAGTCATGTAGGGCACCATTTACCTCCACTTCGTAACATTGTGTTGATTTTAAAGCGACATATGAACCTTTCTCATTCGTGCTTCGCTTATCATCAATTCCCGCTGTACGTGAGATCTGCTATATTTTAATTTCACAAAAATATGACTCATAAAGGTCTGTCTGTCAAAATAGCAGGGGACTAATATGGCAGGGGATTACATATATGGAAGGTTTGAAAGAAACCAAAGATACATTATGCGTAGAAAAAATTATCCCATCTCCCGCTAAATGGAACCATGTGGCGATGCGAACCAGCGCGAGAGGGGGGGGGGGTGCACACCACGTTTGCGCTTTGCGGCTCTTACAGAGCCACTTACGCAGGCTTTAACGTGCTAGCTCTTGCCAGGACGTTCTGAATAGATTAAGAAGGTGCCAGGTGGCCGATGGGGCACACCAATGAACGCCGGTAGCATCGGTCGTGCCTGGCGTCGAACTGCACAGACATTAACCAAAGCGGAAGACAAAAAAATTACTGCATATTCGCGAGGTGAATGACGACAAGTTGGGCGGAGTGGACGGATGGTCGGATTAACTTATGGAAAAACAGACGCATGGACGGATGCATGGACAGATGGATATACGGACGTACGGGCGGATGTACGGACGCACGCACAGATGAACGGATGGACGGATGAATGAACGAGAGGTCGGACGGATGCATGGATGAACAAACGCATAGATGGACGGACATGGACGTATGCACTAATGGACGGACTAACGGATGGATAGATGGACGCGTGGATGGAAGCATGGACGGACAGATGCATGGATGAACACAGGGATGGACGGGCGCACTGATGGACGCCCGGGAGGACGGATGGACCGATGGACGCATGGACGAATGTACGAGTTTGTGGACGCATGGATGGACGAACGGACAGAAGAGCAGGTCGACTGACGGATGCTTTGGCCCACTCATCATCAATGAGCTTCATCGATTTACCAAGTCCCAGATCACTCGCGGACGGCCCGCGGGCGCCTCGGCTCACAGGTGGCTACGTCACATGCACGTGATCGAAAAGTCCCGAGCCAGCCCGAGCGGCCTCGGGCCATCTGCGCGCTGACTGCATCCGCTGTGGCGTCTGCTATGCCTGGCTATGCCGTCTGCTCCCTCCATAGCTGAAACACGGGCCACAACGCTGACTCATTTGCAACCTAAACAGCAGTTAGGTAGTGAATTATACCTATTTCTGTTGTGATGCAACTTACAGTAAGTGAACTACTCGAGCGCGTGCGCATGGTAGACCGGCACGGTCGTTCCTCCGCTGTTTCTCCTAGCGAGTATAACGCGTGTGTGCCCAAACTTCGGGAATACGCACATGCTCGACGTGGCTCAGAACACCGATGACAAGAACTGGGTGCACTAACAATGCGAAATCCAGAAACATGCGATAAGCGGACGGAAGAGCAAAGAGAGAGCAAGAGCGCATCGAAAATTTCCCGTATCTAACTTAAGATGGCCGTACAGCATGCGCACCACGCTGTCGTCTGCCAGAGGCCCGAAAGAAATTGTTCGGGCGGTCCCGGGCCGCCCTCAGGCCGCCAGGCACGCGAAAAATGAACATGCGTCCGAGTGATCCCGGAACAGTGGGCGGAGCTTCCAGTTGGTCCCCGAGAAAAAACGAATGCGGCGCCGGCGTCTGGGGCCGTCCGGAGCCGTCCGGGACGTGCAAATTGGTGACGCTCTGTCATTCCGTTCATATGCTGTGATATTTATTATTTATACTACTACAAGTAACCACCTCTAGTATCGTACCATCTGCATTTTTCAGCTTATATACGTTTCGTTATATATGTACATGCACCACTCTCTACGGTTGGTTCAAGAACTAACGAGAGGTGGCTACATATGATTACGACAGGATGCTCAAGCCACGCCTTAAGGACTTTCGTCCCTGAAGAAATTACAGCACATTCACGAGTGAGTGATGATGAGTGGGGCAAAACGTCTCTGTGTTCTTGCTTCCGTTCGTTTGCCCGTCCGTTCATCTGCACGGACAGATGAACAGTAGAGTCGATGCACGGACAGATGGACAACCAGACGCTTGGATGAATGGAATCACGTAAGGACCAACAGATGGACGGACAAAAGCCCAGACGGACGAATGGAAGTACAGATGAATGGACATACGGACGGACGGAAGCACGAACGGACGGGCAGACAGTCGAAGGCCTCACCCTAGTTATTATCATTCACTCCGTGGATATGCTGTGAAAACCACTAACGCCATCTGGTTATATTATTCCTAAGGACATACACACACAACTCCATCTATTGATCAAGTCATAGACTAGAGGTGGCTACATACTACATACGGAGAAGGAAACGACCTATGGCCTAAGGAGCTTCACCCCTAAAAGAACGCGATTCTGTTTATAGAATACAACGTGTTGGTTTCTCGTGTGTCTGCAGAATCTCGCTCCCCGACGCGATGTTTATAATAGATGTTTTAACCATCACCGCCATAACATGATTGCCAAGAAAGTGTAAAGGAGGAGGCCACACCGTCTTACCAAGTCCAATTTTCAAGCCTGCTCTGTGCCACTCTGACGTCACGCGCCTTAAGCGAAGGAGCGCGCCCGGGAGACTGAAGCCACTGCCACCATCGTCTGCCGTAACAAGATAAAACGTTCGCAGCGAGCTTTACACATACGATAGCTTCATTGAGCCCTTTGTGGCGCTGGTTTAATTGTGCGCTATCAAACATGACTAATTTATAAGAGCAATGCTTGGTAGCCCAATTAAGTGGTGATATAAATAATGTAAATCTTATTTTTTATTTAGAAACCCCCACACACGCACACACACTTTCCAGAACGTTCACAGAAAGTGTTCGCGTTTATTCGCTAAACGTCTGCAGTTTTTTATGCTAAGTGAGCGTATTTGTACTGCTGTGCCTGTTCTTGTATCGGTGTACTTTGTAGTCATCTTCAAGTAATCTGGCTTAAAGTGGAGCCGACGCAGGTGAAAAGCGTTTAAGAAAGCAATTTATCACAGGCTTTGTGCTTCAGATTCGCCTTATTGAGGGCTATAAAACAGAAAAAATTTTGAGGTGTATAGAGGTATACAAATTTGGCTAAAGAGCAGCACCGCATATTTCAGAGAAATACATTAGGCGTCGGTACTGGCGAGACTTACTCATAATTAAAATACCGCGAAAAAATGACCGGAGGAGTGGTAGAAAATGCTACCCAGTATAAACAATAAATGAATGGCACCACGCACAAACACTTATTCCCTTTTGTAGACAATGTGATCGGACTTATTACATAGCGACATATTTACCGACCCTCAAGGAATAACGCCTGTTGTGGGAGTATATTGCCACGCGGGTTTATTGCATTATTTTTATGTCTTTCGGGTGCGAGCACCGGAACGTAAAACGACTTTTTCGCTCCGCATTTCAAGCCGGTTAACGTGAATTCTATGCAGTTACTGGCACACTATACCAGGATGATATATTATCGTATGAGTATGAGCGCCAGCGATGATCAGGTTGCTAATGTTAAGGCTTCCGCTAACACGGAAGTAGCGTGGCAGCTTGGGCTAGTTGGTATGGCATGACGATAGTTATAGCGCGAGAACAAAACGATGACACAGAGACAAGAAGGACACGTGTATTTCGTGTCCTTCTTGTCTCTGTGTCGTCGTTTTGTTCTCGCGCTATAACTATCGCCACGGCAGAAGCGTACGCGACACCAATTTACAGAAGGAACCAAACGTGCTACAGCTGGTGTCTTTAAAACAACTGAAATTCAAGTAGTATAGACAAACACTTACCTTTAAATCACGGAAAGAACGCATATGGGTGTCATACCAACGAATGGCACGCTCTGATTTCGCTTTCCAGTCGTCCTTCGGGAATGAGAACACTCGAACCTTCGGCACACTATCAATATTGGCGACAGTTTGGTCCACTGCACTGTGCCATTGCGAGAGCTTGCAGCTGTACGCCACGCAAACATTCAGTTAACGAAGTACGTCACATCACCCCGAAGCACTTAACAGACTCAGAAAAACATGGTCATCTTCATTCAGTCACCACCAGCACCCGACGACAGGCTTCGTAAGGCTTATAGGAACCTTGCTATCTCGAACGGCGGGAGCATTCGGTCATTCCAGCAACGCAGGCGGCGTCATGTAGCCGTGCTCCGAACCTGTCACACGGTGATAAAAATGCGACGCAATTCGGTTTCTCAGTAGTCATGAACCAATGAACGTGTCTTCATGCTCTGTGACGCTGACGTAAACGCTCACGACATCACCGTCCTGTCCGCCATTTCGACCTCCCGCTGCGCGGCCTATAGTCGCTGGAATGATACATGCACACGTCTACTCGGCAGGAGACGAGGGTCAAAACAGTGACATCAGAGACCATGCCCAGAGTAGTGAGCAGGCCTGAATTTTTTTTTCACCAGCACATTGCACAGGCTGGAACGCGCCAGCATGTGAGCGTGTTCAGGCAGTGCGCACACTATAGCTGTTGCGCATGCTCAGGAATGGTGGGCGCGCACACCGGAATAAACTCCGCCATAAGCTGCTTCGCATATAAAAAATGTCATGAAGTGAATTTCATGTGGTGCATGGTGCCCGCGGCTTACTGACTCGGCCACCTTTAGTCGCTGCATATACCTTATCAACCGCTCGGGTTGGCCGATGTCATGCTATACACAGTTAAAAGGGCATTTATGTGTAAACTTGTTCAAAAGCCTGCAGTGCGTCGTAGCTTTATTCTCGTTTTTATAGAGTATAAATCTGGGTGGAGAATCCATCTTGGTATATAGGGAGCAAGTGAACTATTACACGGAACACACAACACAAGCGCTTGTGTTGTGTCTTCTGTAAAATAGTTGCTGCGCTTCCTACCAAGATGTATTCATACCAACTGGCCCGATACAATTGCTTATTGGGCGGAGAAACTGCTTAGCTGAGTGAACGGTATGATTAACTGGGAAGTTGTCCACAAGTGTTTATTTATTTTATTTTGTAGAAGGGTCTTATCGATTGGTATGTGGGGTTTAACATCCCAAAGCCACCATATGATTATGAGAGACGCCGTAGTAGAGGGCTCCCGAAATTTCGACCACCTGGGGTTCTTTAACGTACATCCGAATCTGAGCACACGGGCCTACAACATTTCCGCCTCCATCGAAAATGCAGCCACCGCCGCCAGGATTCGAACCCGTGGCCTGCGGGTCAGCAGCCAAGTACCTTAGCCACTAGACCACCACGGCGGGGTGAAGGGTCT
The DNA here is from genome assembly GCF_013339725.1 of Rhipicephalus microplus. Taxonomy (NCBI): domain Eukaryota; kingdom Metazoa; phylum Arthropoda; class Arachnida; order Ixodida; family Ixodidae; genus Rhipicephalus; species Rhipicephalus microplus. The sequence goes on from NC_051165.1 coordinate 253,461,827, forward strand.
TATTACGGACACCTAATGGAAGGAATGCACGACTCTGCAGGAAGGCTTCGGTCCACTGAGAAGATGAAAGGGAGTTTCAGAATAGCGCACTGTGAGCCCTTTCGGTGCAGTCACTGCCACGGCGCATGCGTCGTACGCGAGCCGCCTTTCGCGGCCCGCCCGCAGAAAATTCGAAATAGCGGGTGGCGTGTGCGGCCTGCGAACGCTGGTGTCGAGGCGACGTGTAGTTTGCGAGCATTTGAGATTGTGGGGCAGCTAATGTGCCTAGATTGTTCCCTAGGAGGGGCAAACGTTATTGTAAAACTCATATGGTGCCTTCTATGCCCGCAATGCCTGCAGCACCTGCGAACGTTATTCTAAAACCCCCTAGTACTAAAAATTGGCAGATCCCACGTACAAGGGGGAATAGATGATATGCGAAGCACGAATGAGTAAGGTTGATATGTCATCTTAAATTCAGCACAACGTTACGAGGTGGAGGTAAACGATGCCGTACATTACTTCCATGTCATGATTATCATGTTTCGATGTGTCGTTTACCTTCGTCATCTATTCACGTAACGCGATACCAAGTTTAGTATATGTAGAGCTAGTGAAACGACCACGAGCATGCTATGAGCGTGGTAAGTTGTCATGTTCTTACATGACACGCGTGTCAGAATTATCATGTTTGCACCAGTCATATACTCTTGCCATTCATTGACGTCACCTAACACCAAATTTGGGATATGTGGAGCTAGCAAAACGGCCGCGTGTGCATCATGAAGGGCCCAATATACTCCAGTGTTGCGTTGACGCGCGCGCACGCTGGGCACAGCAACGCTACGTTAGCGAAACGCGAGCACTCTATAGTCTGACGCCAGGTGCTACCAGCGTCCGTCGGCGCCGCCCGATGGCAACACACGCGTGCGTCAAAGCAACACAGTGCGGCGTGCGCCTGCGAGTATATGGCAGGACCGGCACCTGGCATGGCAACGCCGGCGTGACGCGACGAAATGAACGCCAGCGAGCTCGCACACCACGTCACGTCGAAATGTATTGGCTTCTTGACGTCATGATTTCGCATGACACACATCTCATGATTATCATGTTCACACCAGCCACATACCTTCATCATCTATTGACGTCACGTAATACCAAATTTGGCATGTGTGAAACTAGCGAACCGGCCGCGAGCGCATCATGAGTGTGGGATGTAGTCATGTAGTTACATGACACGTATGTCGTGATTATCTTGTTTGTATGTGTCATTTACCTATGTCGTCCATTCGCGTCACGTAATACCGAGTTTGGTACATGTGAGACCAGCAAAATGGCCGCGAACACATCATGAGCGAAGCAAGTAGTCATGTTGTTATATGACGCGCATCTCATAATTATCAAGTTTGCACCAGTCACATACTTTCGTCATTCATTCAAGTACTGTAACACCAAATTTGGTATATGTGACGCTAGCAAAACAGCCGCGTGAGCATCATGAGCTTTGCATGTAGTCACGTTGTTACATGACACGCATGTCATGATTTTCATGTTAGTGTCGGTCGCTTGTGTTCACCATGCAATAATGCTATGTCATATCAGTTTTGCAACATGCCACGTGAACGAAACCCCCGCAAGAGCTGCAGGACCATGAAAGGTAGTCCATGACATTCGTGACATTCATGTCATGATTTTCATGTTATGGCTTGTAAAATATGTTTTTCATACAGTCATGTTATACCATACTGAGTTTGGTATCGATAACATTATCGAAACGGCCAGGAGAGCTAAATGTCGTAGGCGGCTAGAGAGATAGATAGATACGCTCAAAGTCACCGAAGTTTGCTAAGAAATGCTTCGCATTTAAAAACTGGGGAGGGGCGAAGGATGTGGGGAAGAGCGTTTAAACTTCACCAAAGAGAAGCATTGGGAGTGGCAAAGGTTGTAGTGTTTTTAGAGAGGTTTCTTTGATGAGGCGCTAGTGGGTGCCCAACGTGAAACCAGATATGTTGGCAAGAGTGATTCCGCTCCCCTAACATCTTCGGAACGGAATTCATACTATTGTAAGGTTCTTGTTCTTAAGAAGAACCGAGCGTTGGATGAGTTGGTATTCCATTCTGAATGACACTTTGCGCAAAAAAAAAAACTACGGACAAGAAGGAAGAGAGCAAAGACAGGCGCAGACTAACAACTGTTAGTTCATTTTCAAGAAAACAAACATATAAAAGAAAGGCAAGGACACGTGGTTATGAATACAGGTTGCTGGATAGATAATCCATCTCAAGATATCCATCTTTTCATACATAAGTCTGGAGACATATAGGTGACGAGGCCATTGGTGAACCTTTTTTTAAACTCGAGATAGATTATCTAACCGCCAACCTGTAATCAATGCCACAAGTTTTTGTCTTTATATGTGTGCTTTTCAGAAAACAAACTTCAGTTGTTAGTCTGCTCCTGTTAAGACTTCGCGTGTATTTTGCGATCATGGGGGAGAGAACCCATCAATGTTGTACAGATCCGTGGGGCGGCGTCTTCCATTCCTTGCGTTCATAATGCCGGCTGGACTTGCAAGTGACACGGGTTTTTGAGATAGAGGGTTTCCAATTGTGGCAGCCCTGCCGCGGTGGTCTAGTGACTAAGGTACTCAGCTGCTGACGCGCAGGTCGCGGGATCAAATCCCGGCTGCGGCGGCTGCATTTCTGATGGAGGCTGAAATGCTGTAGGCCCGTGTGCTCACGTCTGGGTGCATGTTAAAGAACCCCAGGTGATCGAAATTTCCGGAGCCCTTCACTACGGCGTATCTCATAATCATATGGTAGTTTTAGGACGTTAAACTCCACATATCAATCAATATCAAATCGATCGTGGCACATTGCAGGCGACAAACGGGGACGCGTGACTGCGACGCTGCTGCATCGCGAGCGCTGTGAGGTGGTGGCGCCATTGCTTCGAGCTACATAAGGTTAGGGACCTTAGAGCCACAAAGAAGGAGCACGAAGCAACAAATCTGACAGACGTAAGATTTTGGAGAGGGAAATAAGTTTATCGTATCACCGCAGCAACGCGCTCGGACGCACATATTATGCAAGCAGCCCTACCCTTCACGTGGCGTCGCATCACGACCACTCTCTGGACTAAGGTGGACCGACGGCTCCCGTTGAGGAGCACTCGTTTGCACTGGCGTCAAATGCAACAAAAGGGGCGTTGATTGGAATGATCGTTGCGTCATTCGATTCTAGGAGACTGGTGGCGAGTGGGATTTAGCCCGATTTGGGGGCACATACCAGGTTTACCATGGAATGTCAACACATCACACCATGGCGACATGACAAGCCGGGCCCCCAAGGGGCTTCACACCCAGAACAGGCTCCTCGTCGAACTCTTAAAGTACCATTCAGCGATGCGTCTGCAGTGACAAGGTTGATTCTTACTTGAATGACGCTTGCCTAGATAAAAAATAATGATGACATGGTGTTAACAATATGTACGAGAAGCAAACATCGTCTAATGAAATTTAAATACACAGGTAAACCTATAGGCACATAGATTAACACGCATTCACATGCACTTGGACATGGGCTGGCGAGCAGGTGTACGCAGGCACAAAGATGTACTTACGTAATTTAATAAACAGATGCATGCACGCACAGATAGACGATCGAGTAGCCAAAAGTGTTTGTCAACATATCATTCTTTATTTACAAAGTCTCAACAGTTATTCCTTTGACAAAAATGTGTGATGATGTATGTACAGTCAACATCTACTTAACTAACTCTTTTTTTACATCAAGTGTTAAACATGATTTTTAACCAGCGTTCTCCAACAGTTTCAGAACGAGTTCGTACTTATAGTACATACATGAGGCAAACGATGAAGAACAAGACATTTATTTACACAAGAACAACCTCATCTCACTTGACTTTGCCAAAATAAAAAATCCGGTTGTGCTACACGTGAGTTCAACACTGCCGGCTCTGAGTCTTCTACAGGAACAAATGAAATGGGACAGCATTATGGGAGGAAAGAATGATGTGAGGTGAGGGCCTTCTATTTGTCAGTTGGGCCTCTCTGCCATTGATTCTTGGTAATGTTTTGTTTGGGCAAGACAAAATTTTTCCAATAGTGGGTTAAATTCTGATTGCAGCAAGGAGCATTGCCGATAATGGGAACAAATCATCTCCTCGAGCATTCACTACCACTAAAACCAGCTCCTGAACTCAATCGCAAGTCAAAAGTTAATTCCTCCGTCAACCTTCTACCCAAGTTGGTTCTCAAGTTTTACTAGTCACGACGAAAACTTAGTAGGAACGTTGATAATGCTGGTCGATATCATCAACCTCCGATTCCATGCCACGATGTGGAACGTATTGTGCCGTGCAAAGCTTATTCTAATAATCAGCAGAAGCCTATCTGTCCCGATAAGAAACTATAACAGCGCACTTTTTTTATCTCATACGATCAACCAAAACACGTTCACACGCAATGGCGGATTTAGTTTTTGATGTGCTTCGTAAAGCACTCGTGTAAGGGACGTTATTCGTTATGGCAGAAATCAGCTGAGAACGCAAGCAGGGATATCAAAATAATTCTCCAAATAAAATATCGTAGGAAAGTTATTAACAACCAAAGTAGTGGGAACGAATAGCCATAAAATGAATAGTGTCAGCCCAAAAACAGCATTTTGATGCCGACCTATTTTACTCTTTGTTGCGTCAGGGCAACAAAAGGAAGTATCATTGTTACAAACGGCTCAGCACATGTTTTTCTGCAAGAGAAAAAAATACTTGTAGCTTGTTGGCTCCTTTAAAATACTGGTGGTAACGCCTGACGCTGATGGATCAAGCCGACATATCGAAATGGCTTTCTCTTTTTTCACCGTTTCTCCGCGAGTAAAATTAATGAAACGAACGAGACAAGAAGTTAACACGCTCATGACAAGTATCTAACACCGAGCCCTCAGTGCACAACGCAGTCTCGCACTTCTTTCTTTGACTCATCACTAACGACTAGAAAGAGCCCTCGGCGCAGAAGCCACAAACGGCTCGAAGAATCGCTTCGCACAGTCCGAGCGTCCTGGAATGTACGTTGTCGCCGGTGAAACGTGTGACGCACAGGTTATGTATGGTTCACAGCCGATGCGCTTCGCTCATAGTACGCGGCTTCCAGCGAGTCCACTTAGTGCGCGCACACACTTTCGTACGTGGCGTCACGAAGTCCCAGCCAAACGAGCATTGTTTGGCGACTCTTCGGTGCGCTGCTGCAACGTGCACTGCAGTTCCCGTGCGCCACTCGCAGGGCTGGACGAACCACCGGTGCTCAGTCGCTCCATCACATCACGCACAAACACCGACACTGCAAGAACGCTGGGGTGGAAATGATTGGATGCGCTTGAACGGCACCCCGCAACCCATATGAGCTTTTGCTGAGATGGACAGACCTGGAAAGAAAAAAAAAAGAAGAGGTAGCAAAAATGAGACGAAGAACTAACCGTGTTTTGACCCCTCTTCTTCTTTTTACCTGAAGGTTGCGGGAGCGTGTTTACTTTTTTCTCTTCGTTGCGTTTGTGCTCGATAATTTGATAAGCATTCCATTCATTACGGCAATAGCGTCAGTTCTCGTTAGTGTAGCTGATATTTTGCCCGTTAGTGTTGCCATGCTATTCAATTCTGTTACACAATTTCGTACAAATGTCGGTGCTTTCAGATCGTACCTTGCATTCTGTTTTTAACGCGGAAGCAATGAACAATAAAGATGGCTTAATAAGCTCCATGTGGAAGAATGAAAAAGGTACCCAACAAAACAATAACTTCATACGTGATGTCACGTGCTATGAGCTCATTGACAGGTCGTTTCAACAGGCTGTGACGTAATGTCAAGCCGCATAAGCACATGATTGTAAGTAAGCCAACTTGCACAAGAGCGCGAGTAAAAGAACTAGCAAGCTTATAACTATACAAATACTACTATACAACAAAGGCGCACAGCCTTACCATTTAAATAGAGAAAACGAAAGGAAAGAACAGGTTGGAAAAACAACCAGATGAGCGACTGGTTTCCGCCTTGTGTGTGCGGTAGAAAAAAAAAGAGATTTGAACGAGAAAAAGTACTGAATCACATTCAACGGACTCTTAGAAAGGCTGACAAATTCGTGCACTAATACGCTTAAGGCATTAGAAAAAAATATGCTATGGTCACGAACTTGATTTTGAAAAAAAAAAGAATCCTGGCGTTAGCTTTTACAGCAAATGAACATATAAAGATGACCGCATAGGTTGATTCGCGTGAATTCACTGAGCATGTCAAGAAATGTTCTCATTCGTCTTCACAACACAATAACTATAATTTGCTGTAGCTTAACAGTCAGCAAAAAAACAAAAAAACGCACGACCATTTTTTTACATTTATAAAGCTTACAGAGCTGCGCGCAATAAATACCATTAACAAGTTGTCTAGCGGATTACAGAATACCCGAATACTCAATGGCAAGATGGAAAATATTTGAGGAAGGTAGAATATTTTAATTAAAAAAACAGCGTGAAGTGAGCAAGTTTTCGAAACACCGTTCGGTGCGTTTGCATTCGCATCATGCAACGCCCGCGCAGCGCGAAACTGTGAGAACACTTACTTCCCACAGGGAATACTTGCAACAGGCAGACAGTCAGGTGAGTTAGGCCAAAATAATGCCCCTCCGATTGCGAAAGCTCTCGGGTTAGTTCGGTGGTAGTCAGGTTGCGCAATCCACTCGTCGGCGCAGTGCCAACATAAAACGAAGCTGGAAACGTGAACAGGAACTCTGCTCTCTTCCCAACCAATTGAACGAGGAAGATACCTGGGATGGTGAGCACGTTCTTCTTCACTCCGCTGTACATTGCATCAGCAAGCGGCTTAGAGCACTCCATCTCGGTTCGTTGCATCCGTAGTGGATCAGCCGTGAACTTAATGCGCACCTCAGCGATCTATCGAGAGGCTATCAATAGCTGGCGCTCAGGAATGGTGGCACCCATTAAAGCCCAAACTGTCCGCATGTCCAGAAAGCATGAGGTACGGCATTTTCCGCTGACTAAACGCTGTTGAAAGGACCTGAATCACCATATTACCGACGAATCTCTAGGAATCATAACACCTGAATTGAACCACGGACTTTAAAAGCCGAGTGTAGGCATGAACTAGATGTTTGCAGTTTTCGTTTCGGCTGCATCGAAACTAAACGCTCCGTCCATTGTCGGGACACTTACTCCCGCTGATGCTGTTGTAGACGCTGATTTTTATTTCTCTATCTGTATTTCGGGACGGTCAATGAAAAGAACTATTCGGTAATGTGGCTCAGTTTCGCATTCTTTTCTATCAAAAAGTCTCACTTCCTTCTTCGTTTTCAATCCACCGTTCCGGGCCACTAGATCTCGTTCGTCGTAGATTTTATGGGTGTCTGTATTCGAGGAGCGGCAAGGGAGAAAGGCTTCGGGTGGAAGATGCCGGCGTCCCATACATATATCTGAGCGCACGCTACGACTGCAGTTACCAGGATATAGGCGCTGGAGAACCAGCGCAGTGGGCGCAAAACAAATACCTATACTCCGGCCCATAGGCTGCTTCTATACGAGCGGTAGAACGAATGGGAGAAAAGATTTTCGTGGAATCCCGTTTCTGCTCGATCTCACTACGCCCGAGTCTTAAGGATTTGCCTCAAGAAGGGAGGAGCCGTCGGTGCCGCCACGTTAGGCCTATACTTTCTTTTTGTTTTCCCTATTTGCTTCCGAGCACATTGCTCGGACCTTGAGCTTGTTCCCTAAGCTCCATTGCAGCCTTTATGCCTCCCTCCTCCTCCCCTTTGCCCTGGTCCGCTTTATTTCGACCTCTCATTCTTTTTGGGTTATTTTCCTCTTTGGCGTCTACTTTGGATGCGCGAGGTTTAGCACGTCCCTTCGCCCCGCACATTCCACCATTCCGCTTACTTCCCGGACGGCCCTCATGTCTCCCCGTGAAGTCAACAGGGAAGAACGCGCTGCCGAAATAGCCACGCGAGCGCCACCCACTGCGTGTCTGGACAAAAAAGAATAAAAAAAAGAATTAGGGAAGTGCGCAACTTGCCCAAGATGCAGGTGAAGGGAAATCCCCGCCTGTCAGACGCTGGTGGCAGCTGGGTTGAAGGCGCACCCTCCGATACAAGTAACGAGGATAACATAACTCACCCCTGGCCGCTTATACGCGGGAGATGATAATGTGCATCCGTACACAAATACAGCGAATAAAGGGAAAGAAAGAGCGAGGGGCATGGAAAAAACGGGTCGGGTGGTACTTTGCCATCTTTGTCCCTTTTTTTGGCCTAGAAAGGCTGGACGCTCTTGATGGATGGCGGTCGTGATGGACGGGAGGCGGCGAATTTAAAAGATCTACTGAATAATGAGAAAAGTAAAGGGCGTTTCTTTGATTCGATCGATATTTTTATACTCGAATAGCGAGGTGGTCATTTGATAGCGTTGCATTTTACTTTTCATGTATTTATGTTTTTCCATTTTTTGTCTGAAGCATCTTCCGAGGCGACGTGCAGCCGCAGTTTCATCACATCTCACAATGTCTGTGAAGAACTTTACTGACGCATCAGAGAATTGACTGTTTATTTTTTCTTCTTCTTTCTCTTTTCTCTCTTTTGTTTCCATTTCTCTTTCCCAATATACCAGCGGGTAGCCAACCAGACACTGCTCTGATTGACCTCCTCTCGGCCTTCCACCTCTCTCTGTTTCCTTCCTCCCTTTCTTTTCAGAACGAGGGTATCTCCCCGAGCACTTGTTATACTTGAGCTTGCTGTTACTGGCCGTAGTGGTGCTTGCATATTTTCACCAGTTTTTTTTTCTTTTTATAAGAGCCGCCTAGATAGATCGTGCATTTGGAGCACGTTTTCTTTTTCTTCCCTCTTTTTCCTGGTGATCCCACGCTGAGCTAGAATTTATCAGCAGTTTTAGCTATATACAGTGCATAATAAAGGGGGTGGCATGACAGTGGTTTGAGCTGACCTAACTAGAACGAGCATACGAGAAGAGGCTAGCACTGACCACTGAATCTTACAGCGGTGTGGCTTGCAGCTGTCACAGTGAAAGACTATCCGTAATCGCGTTAACAAGGAGTCTTTAGAAAGGCACTGCAAGTAAACCTCCTTTAGCGGCTCTAAAAACGGGGCTCTCCTGCATACGCAAAACTTTTTTTTAAAGCCGAGGCTTACTTGTGTCTCTACCTTTGTTATTGACTAATTTGCATGAATCAGTTGTCTAGCGAACGATAAGTGTGCTCATCAGTAACCGCGAAAGTTTGTGCTCAGTCCATTGTTACATTTGGCAACCAATACCAACACTATTGCAGAAAGAGAAAGATTGTCGGACTCGTAGTTGCTTCATAATTCTTACTAGTGTCTGAATGTGTGGCTACTACAGCCCATATTACACTTACAGCAGACGACTATACAAACAAAAAACAAGACAAATTAACCTTTGCACAGGAACCAGAGTGTACAGAACAGGAGAGGGCTCGAACGAGCTTTGAAATGTGAAGCCCGAATAGGGTTAAGTCACAGCACTGGCATCCGTAGCCTGCAATGCGTCGTCACCTAAAGGTTGCGCGCAGCTCCGACCAAAGTGGCGCTCTTTTAGAATACTCATTTCCTTCTCGAAAGGGCCTGGTTTGAGTCGTAGTTGTAAATGGTTAGTTTTTATTGTTAATACTGTTTATTATAGCTGTAGTGTTGTTCTTTTGTCTCTTAAAACTAGCTTCAGTTCCTGTATACGTATTACTACAAAAAATGACGTGAAATGGGAAGCGAAATTGAAGAAATTTCACAGTGAGAGTTATTATTTGCCTTGTCACCTCAAGACTTTCAACAAAAACGTGATTAATGGCCTCAAAGATTTTCGCCAATAAGAGATTCAAAACGCGACTTTATTTTACGTTACCTTTAGTAGCAGTGCGTAGCGACTTAAACTACCTTCAAGAAACAAAGGAAAACTAATACAGCTATAACAAGCGACGTTAAAAATGAGAACCCGTTATGTACAGATGCGCTTTGAAGCCGGATCATCTGCGTGGAAATCTGGCATTCTACGCCTGCACCCATTGGGTGGAGTGGAGCAGAAGTCTGACACTTTGCAGGATACGAACCACAGCACCTGAAATGTTTTGACCCTGCTTGGGCTTCATTTTCAATATTTCGGTGCTACAGAAGTTCCGAGCACTTCTCTGGCGTAGTATACTCCACAGGAACCTATTCGATGCCAGACTGTGTAAGCGAATGAATAGAAAAACACAGCGCATCTTAAACTCAAGGCATTGCCGGGTAGTGAATCTAACGTCCTTGTGTCTTCGAGTATTTCGAAACATGCAATTTCTCATAAGCCTGCAACTCCCCCACAGATCCGCGTCACTGATGCACAATATTTGAATGTCGCTCCCGTGTAAGGTAGCATATCAGTCCTCCGAGACTGGTTAACATCCCTGCCATCCCTTTCCTTAATTCCTTAAATGTTGGTCGAAATGCGAAAGCATTCGATGCGTCTGCACTTATTAAGCATTGACATGGCCAAGAAGGTAGTGTACCCCCCACCCCTCTTTAAAACCACTTTTTTCTGCAATTTTGGGAGTGTGTATTTACGTGTACAAGTACAACCACATTCGCGAATGTTGCGCAAGGGGTTCTTTGTCCCTAGTCGCGTTTCTTTGGCGGATGTACTCTTGCGACATGAAGCTCTAATTTTGAGAGAAGCTTGTATTTTAGCATGGTTGATGTGCCCTCTTGGCATTTTTAAGAAAGCGTAGCTGGAGGCCTGGTGCTACGATATGAATTGAAACTGCGTGTGTGGATCGCGAGAAGCACAAATCTAGTGTGCTTTTCGGATGCGTGAGTAGAAAAACGTATGAGTCTCACTTCCTTGGTCTTCGGAATTTGTGCACGTCTACCTTAAGACATGTTGATGAGTGGCTGGCTGCGTTTATCACAATGATGCTCGCAGGCATGTTAATTCAGCGAACGCTCTTAAAAACAACGAAGTATGCGTGCGAAAAACGTTTAGTATACGGGCCCTAGATTTTAGTTAACGTATATCTTGTGAAACGCTTGAAAGAATTCGTAGCTTGTTCTTGTCGCTATCCCCTCCACTCTATGGCGTGTTCTTCGTCCGCATGAACTGCCAAATAGAATGGCCTGCTTCGCCAGGATGCCAGCGTCTGTAAGCAAGGTTCATAATTGGATGTCATTCTTGGTTATAGAAAACTCAAACGAATTCTCCTGCCTTGGCTTATGTATCCTTGTGGCTTCGCTGGTTACCGTCACCACACTAGTTTCTTCGTTTTCATTTTACCCCGCGATAAATAAACTTCCTTTTATTCACGTTCGCGTTTCTTCATTACTCAGTTTTGCCTTTAGAGATGAACGACAAAGAGGCAGGGATGGGGTAGAAGCCTTTCGCACCAAGCGGCACAAAAGCGCCTCTCCGTGAAAAAAAAAAAGGAGCAGCAAAATAATGTCTGCCGGAAGGCTTGAAGAGGACACGGGAACGAGAAACTGCGAATAATAACCGCTTCCCGGAAAATGAGGAAACAACTTTCGCTTCTCGCCCGGCACGCACGAGTGACACACGGCCGAAGAAAATGAAATATGGTAAACAAAAGAAAAAAAACTGAAAGGAGACAAAAGGGGTGGTTGGCGGATCGGGATGGCGAGCGTAGAGTATGAGCGCGGAAACGAAGAGGGATCGATCGTGAAGAAGGAACAATCGCGAAGAAGATGAAGAATAGGAGGGACACGAAGAAAGCGACGGACAAAGGCGTCGGGCACGTTGCCACGCCGAGAAAACGAGGGACGAGTAAGTTGAGGAGGAAGAGCGTTTGCCGGCGCCGCCGCGCGCGCACCACGGAGCGTCGGATGACGACGAGAACCGCGGACGCGATGGGAAATCAATGGAGGCAGCCGGATGCGGAAGGAGCGATGCCGGCCTCACCGGTCTTCTCTGGCCGAGGGATTAAACTAATGAAGGATGCCGGAGATCACAAAGAGAAGTCTATACCCGCGCGAGATTAGAGGCCAGGGTGGGGGCACTGGACCGCGCACCAGCTGAAAAGGGCGCCCTTAGATATGCCGCGGGACGTGAAATCCTCGTGCACCGATGCGTGCTCTTTCCTTACTCCTCGTCTTCTTCGCTGTCGCCGTATCGTCAGCGTTCTCTTTACGCCATGTGTATGCTCGGAAAAGAGAATGACGACAGGCGTGTGCGTACAAGCTTTCCCAATGCTGCTAAGCCTCGCGATTACATCGCTTTCTGCCTCGCCAGAGATGTGGAGAGCTCGCCGGCTGCACTTTCGGCGCGCTCGCCCTCGAAATGCGTTCTCGGGCAGCGCGGCGGCGATCGAAAGCTCTCTGTCCCTCACGGGAGCGCCGGCAGTGAACGCGTACCATTGCGAAATCCGTGTGTATACAGGCAGTCACCGCCTCTATTCAGGAGAATGCCGACGCGGCACGCGTGCTCGCCCGCACTCTTTATGTATTGCCCGCGCACCGACTTCATCATCTGTGTTGCGTTGGCTCCGACGCCGCAAAAGCAGGAGCAGCGATGCTGTGCAATATGGCGACTTTTGTATTGCTTGTTTACCCATCGACAGGCAGCTTCCTGAATGGCGCCTTTCGGCGCCTTGTTGAAAATGTTGCGTAAGGTAAAAGAAGGCAGAAGAAATTCGTGCGCAGTATATGGACGCGAATGTTTCCTCTGCTCAATCCTATAGCTTTCTGCGAACGAGGAAACAGAAATAAAACTAACCTCATGTTTTAGAGATGGCAGACATAGGCTTATTTCTTCGACATCTTTACCGAGAGTGTGTAACTGCCTGTTGTTCTGCTGTTTCTGCGAAACATAGCCGCGTACTTTTACGCAATCATAGCTCTTTTCTGTCTATATAATATTGCCAGATAGCGTACAGAAGTATACTAAACTTGTAGTCCGATTGACCCAGTTGTCACGCATGTACTTCGCAGCCTTACCTTGGTGGGGTCAAAGTGCACGCAAGTGTCGTAGATAGCGTGCTTCAAATCTATTTGCCCTATATCATTTCGTTGACACATCGAAACACACATCTTAAAGCAGCCCAGCTGTTGTAACCCTAAATAAAGCGGCAGTATTGAAGTTTCAACCATAAATATACCAACTCAAAAAATAAAAGTGGAATGAAAAGTTACCGCCAAAAAAAAAGAACTAAGATAACTTGAAAACTGGCCTCGGAGGTGACGCAAACCGCAAAAAAATGGCAGTTATATACAATTGAAACGCATGATTTGAATAAACCTCGTTTACTAGGCTGTAGCGTCGTATATATACTTCTTTCTAAACCACTCTGGGCGAAATCGATCACTCGCATATTCTACAGTCGGGACACACGCGATCCGGGCTTCACGAAGTCACCCTGCTCCCAGCGGCCGTCCGCCGTCAATAAGGAAAAGAGAGAGAGACGAACTGAGTATCGTTCAGTTCGCTGCAGCGAGGTACGAACACACGGACGCAGCGGATACCGTGTAATAACGTGCTCGCAAAAACGCCGGCACCAGATGTTTCACATGAGAGTCCGTACCACTCACATTGCTATGGCTATTCTCCTTCCTCTGTGTCCTCGCTCAAGCGATTGCCACACGCCCTACGCTGTCGTATTCCCAGCTTCCTATTGCAACGAACGTCAGCCACTCAGGCACCCCGTAGAAGCAGCAGTAAAGTACTTCGAAAACATCTTGCACCGAGCTTGCAGCACAACGCAGAGGTCAATAAATGTATGAAAAAGTATAACAAAAAGAGAAGAATATGTCGGTGCGGGAAGAAACGTTGGAGCCAATATTGTGCAGCCACTCGCGAGGTATAATTTTCGGTTATTTACTTCGATTTCGCTTTGCCGAAATTGAAGTGCCGCTTCTTTTATCTTTGCTTTTTTTCCACGCTGGATGGCTTTTTCATTGTTCTTTTTTTTATAAACTCTCCTCACATCTTGGTGGTGTCCGACGTGGATAAGGTCAGTAAAAGTTGCAGGAAACATATATACATATAACATATAAACATATAAATCACAAAAATGAAGTCGCGCGTTGGTCCAAAAGCAAGCTATACTGCAGAATAGGTCAAAACTACAGCGAAATCTTTGAATGTATAGAGCGAGATACAAAGGCATGAATTCGTGTTCAGAGTGCATAAAGGTAGCGAAAATGTGACCTCACTTTTGGGTAAGACGTCCGGCCAGCCCGTCGTTCAGCTTGTGATTGACAGGCCACAAGGCAATTTCTCTCCGTTTCATCGAATGTCACACGAAGAAACCCACGTAGTTTGTGCTGTAGGGCGAAAATCGCAAAAGCCTTCACTGGTATCATTTCCTCTGTCAGCTACGTGCGTTACCGAGGCTTTTCGTTCTTATCACCTACAATAATTCCATTTTTTGAAGAAAATACCCAAGAAATCGTGGTGAATGTATCAGTGCCACTCCAGTAAAAAAATAAGCTACGTGAAAGTTATGTCAGTCTTGAATTATATAAATCCCAGGGACCTAGGTGAAATCAGTCGCTCGGAGCACAACTTTGGACTGATTCGCTGAACGAAAAGATTTTATGCGTAGGCTCTTGAAAGCTACAGTCACGCTAGAAAAGCCTACATATAACGCTAGTAATGTGCATTTCTAATGTCCCGGGTAAAATTACCGGTGACGTGACAGGGGCACCATAGCCACCACAAGGTCCTGCGTGGGGGTACAGTGCGGGTCACTATCTTACTTAATCTTCAGTGGCAGCGATATCTATTGTTTGCCGTGACACTATAAATAAACGCCTTAATTTTGTCTTGTCTCTCTCATTTTTTATGAAGCTTTTGCAGGATATGGGATTTAAATGCTGCAAGGCATGAAAGTTGCCTGTTGTAGAAAAGAAAAAAAGCCCATACAAGAGCGTAAAATGAAAGGGGAGCTTTTCATTAGCCTGCGTTTCCCGAATATAGACGCACGGTGCCCGGCGGGAAGCTATTCCTTCATAGGGGATGTTTCCACTCTATCAGTGGAGTGACCTAATCCGAGGGTATACTGCATTTGGTGACCATAGTAACACTGCGACAGATCAATGGCCATCATAGTTACGTACAACGTGCGGTTTTTCTTCATCACTACCACTTTCAGAAAAACCTTCAAAAGGGAACCACTGCTCTGCATGGCTGTTGCTGCAGCTGTCTCAATTGGGTTTTCTGGCTTGCCCATATCGTTTTGAAAACGCCTTTGAAGATGATGATCTGCTGCTCCAACGAAGACAAATCATTTTGTCAACACTAGTTTCAAGGACATTTCCTGCTTGCTGACTGTTTTACTATTTGCTTCATTTAGCCACAGAAGGTCAATAGTTAGAAATGTGAATTGCGTAGCCACACTACTAACCCAAAGACGTGTGAAATGCACTCTTTACTGAGGGTATGCTGCTTAAAACACCTGAAAAGAAACGATTGGGTCTCCATAGTTATTTGGCCATGAATAAAACATTTATTGTATGCTAAAAGATCAGCTTGTACTAAAACAATTTGCTCCGCTTTCTTTTTTACGTAAACGTAGGAATAGCGGATGCGGGAGCTTCACTACAGTTCTTTCAAAATGTTGGACCATGTTCTAAGTTTCGTCATTGCTGTATCCGTTCGGGCATGTGCTCCTAACTGCTAATAATTTTTCGCAACTTAATTCACCCGCCACGTTCCTGAGCGTGACTGCTACAAAATGCATCCCTCACTCAGAAAGAAAAACTAGCGTACGTAGGTATTGACACGCGCCTTCTGCACAGCGACAGATGCCACTGAAGTATCTCATTACTATAGTGCTGCTCGTTACTTTGGAACCAGTTCTGCTTGCTGTTCTCTTTCTCGACGGGCTGAACGATGATTAGAAGTTTTCTTAAAACAAGAAAGCGAAGAAGGTCACCATCTCCTATTTGTTTCTTTTTACTTAATGTTCTTGTCGCTACACTGAGAGATCCAAGCGGTTGCCACCCTATTCGAAATGAAGAGTTCGTTTCCAGTGCTATTCAAAGTGCGTACTACGGAGCCGCCGCGGGCACTCGCTGAACGAATGATGAATGAAAAACTAAAGCGAGGGCAAACAAAGGGAAGAGCGGGGAACAAAAGCATTGCTCGCTCACAGGGCACGGAACACTTTTGCGAAGCCTCGCCACCGACCTTCTTTCCACTGGGAACAACAATTCACATTCATTGAGAACACACTGAACGGGGTAAGAAGAGGAGGTTGCTTTAGAGCCGGCTGCTGGTCTGAACTTGCAAATAAGGGCCTGTGAACGACGACCGTAGAATATCAAGCGAAAGGTGGCTACGACGGCCGCAAATTTGCACCGCGGCTTTTGGGCCGTCTCTCTAAACGCAGCCCAGGGCTGGGAGGACCCCTCGACGCGGCCAGCATACGACAAAAGACTGGCCAGGCGTCTTACCGAAACTATCAGGAAAAGAAGCGGAGACGGAACCGAGGGGTTGGTAAAGGCGATGAATGAGAGTAGTAGGAAGATAAACTAAAAGTATTGAAGGAGGGGGTGGGGAGTAAGAAGGGATGTAAGAGGTCCCATTTCAGCCAGTAGAAAACATTTACAATGAGGTGGGTGATGGAGCACTGAAAGATACAGCAAGCTATATAGCGTAGACTAATGCAACGACTGCAGTGCCAGTAGGATTTCTTCCTCTTTCGGGATTATGCCGTAGATAGGATGGAAACGGGCAGAGCACACTTTTCGCAAAGAGTTATTTCACCCTAAACTTGTCAGTTTGTTCTCACTAACTTATATTGCTTTCGTCTAGGCATTTTCCTTCATCGTCCTGTTCATTCTTTCTTCGGCGTATCGTTGTATAGTTTAAGATGTTAGCAAAGCTGCGCAGCACAGAACGAAAACAGTGCGATTGAAAGCAGATACACAAGTTAGAATTTTTTCGAACGATGAGATTTGCGAGCGAGGTCACCGAATAATGAGATCTATTCTATGGTCTGTTTGGTACGGGACGTGCTTCGTTTCCGAACTGTATAGGGAACCTCGAGCGATGGCCGCGCTAATGCCTCTGAGCCGAGGGGCATTCATCGAAGTTGGTGGCAATCCGTTTTCGTTCTCCTCCGTATTCAAAGGAGGCCCCGAGCAAAAGCTGCGTTGCGACTTTACCTTCATGTAAGTGCTAACAAAGAGGAATACAGGTGCAAGAATTGAAAAAAAAAAGGAACCCTGACCCACTTTCAATTTTTTTCTTTTTACTGGAAACACTGTGCTTTCAGTTAGCCGAAGCCTCTTCAAAGAGTAGAAACTTCAAAACGAACGGGTGCCTTAAGTGAAGAACAGTTTCCTTCCATCGTCGCTTCACAGAAGATAGAAATAACCTCTGAGAAAGCATTACCAGTGAAGAAAGGTATAAAAGAACAAATGAGAAAAAGGGAAAGAGCGCACATTGAGAAGTAGGACTACGAAAGCACCTGGTTCGCTATTTCATGCTGTAAAACAAAACGGGATATAGGTTTATGAAAGAAAGAGAGAGGGGAAAAGGCAGCACGGTGGATAAGTGCACGTGCGTGAAATGCCCCAATAAGTAAAAAAAAATATCACACAAACCCCGTATTCCTCATAATCTACCAAAATTCTTTCTAAATCGAGCGTGGAGTTGTGCAATGCAGCCAGTGTTCGCGTAGCACCTACGTGGGCTGTAGCGGACCGTCAAGTCGTCCATCTGTGGGAATCAAATCAGATGAAGTGGTGCCATAATTTTTCAACGTCGTGTACATTGTCTAAAAGAATATGTTTAAAAACAATACGGTAGTGCTGACGACTGTGTTCTCATTAGTAAGAAAAAGTAATAATTGTTGAGAATATGCTTGCGAAAAACCATAATGTCAATGTGAGGCATGCCGTAGTGGAGGCCTCCGGAACTCTTTATCACATGGTGTGCTTTAACGCGCACCTGAATATACACATACGGGCCTCCACAAAATTTTCTCATCGAAATGCGATGGCCGCGGCAGGAATCTAACCCGTCACTTTCAAGGCAGCAGTCGAGAACCGTGACCACCGTCACACCACGGCTGCGGCCTCATCGAAAAAGAGAATGAGCAAGATGATGAGCGGGGGCAGTAAGAAATGATGCAGATGTTCAACATCATCGCACATAGACGTGGTTTTCTATCACCTTCTTATGTGTTTTTGCTGCTCTGTTGTTCTGAAGTTCGGCGAGAACTGCACAGTGCATGGTGACTTTCTTATACCTGACGGCGCAGATGCCAATGTCTTGCATCGGTTTCGATATAATGTTGGCAGGGAAAGAAAACAAAACGTGGCTGATCCCCCAATACAGAAATCGGTATAACACGAAATTAAAAGGAGTCTTTACAGAGGTAGTTAAGGTTTGTTGTGCATTGTTTCCGCAAAAGCAACAAATTGCAAAGTCACGATAACAACGGCAAGCAGCTCTAAACTTGCAGCGCACAGCTCAAGCAGAAAGCACTCACGAAATTAGCATATACAAGACGAGCGCGAACTTACAACGATCACAGCTCGACCTTTAAAGCGCACTGTTTAAGCAGAAAGAAACACGCATGAAATTAGCGCACAAGTATACAGAAGACAAGCACGAATAACCGTCACACTTCGTTCTACGTCGTGCGTCCGCAGCGTGCTTATTTCGTAAAAGTAACCACAGCAGCATGCGAAAGTGACCTCCGTCCTCTCCCGAATTACGAGTCTGATAAGCGCGTAAGCAAGAGAGCCCACGCTCCGTGGAGGCGGCTCTTCCTGGAGGCGACGACCTTTTGAGCGCGCCCAACACGAGTCCGCCTTGCCATCTCGCCACTGATAACGAAAACGTGCTGAATTTTTGGCACTCTGAGGACTGACAAATTGTGTACGCTGTATATGAATGGCTTGCCATGAGCACTCGAAGTGACGTACGCTTCGTGGCGTAGTGGTTAACGCCACGCGCTGAGAATTGCGAGGTTGCTGGTTATATTCCGCGCGACGAGTGCTTGCCTTCTGGTTTATTTATTCGCAACCGCTTATTCATTTTTTAAACATCACTTCCGTGACGCAAGTACGTCAGTGGAGCCATGGTGGGCCCCGGCATAAAACACTTTCGGGTTAAAATTTTACTTTGCTACTTATTGCGTACGACGTTTATTCCATATATGCCCGCTAATTTGTTTTTATACGAAGTATGAAGTTTTTCTTGTGTAACTATCGACCGAAATGAAGCTCATGTACTATCACGTTACGCTGGTTAATTTTGCGAAATACTACGGATCACAAAATTGTAGTAAAAGCAGAAGTTAGTAAAATACGAATGATGACCAACGACCGAGAATAATTTTTAGAGATCGTCAAGTACAAACGATAAAGCCACGGAGAACCAGGAAGAGCTGACAACGCCAGCTCTCCTTAGGGAACAATATTCGATACCGTCTCCAATATAAGGCACTCGATAAAGAAAGGGAAGAACTCATCCCAAAACGGTGTGAAATCTGACCACCGCCAGACGGAAGTGGTGTCCGGAAGCCGAAAGGAAGAAAGGAAGAAAAAGAGAACCGACGAAAATGTCCCTAACATCTCGACTTCCACCCTCACTTCAGTGCCCAGTTTTTTCTCGCTGTTCCCCGCGATATCCTCCCGGCCTTGTCGTCCTGTTAGGTCAGCCCCGCAGCCGCAAGCTATCCTGGCGTGTCTGCCTTGGCTTGCGTTTGGTCTGCTGGTACTTCGAAAACGATTTATCGATGCCTGCAGAAGGAACGGGTAAAAAATGCAATCGGGAAGGCCTCATTGCCCGGGGCCGAAAGTAGGAATCGGCGAAACGCGAGAGACGAGAGCAAATAGGGAGGAGCTGCTGCAGTAATGACGTAAAAACGGAGCACGACCGAAGAAGAGTTGCTTGTGACCTTCCTTGCGCGATGCCGCTGCTGGAACGCGAATGTCTTTCACGGTGGAAGGCTTGAAAAGGCGGAAATGCGTTCGAAAGTCGGCTCTTCGTTTGAAGGCGGGCACTGCAGGAGCAGCCCATTGGATGAAGGAAATCACTACAAGGCGGCTCACGTCAGCGCATGACATTGGTTCGAGTCTACCTACTGCTTTTTCTTTCTTTCTTTCTTTCTTTCTTTCTTTCTTTCTTTCTTTCTTTCTTTCTTTCTTTCTTTCTATGTTTCTTTTTCTTTCTTATAATACCTAAACATGAATCAGCTCTTGTCTCTTACCCTACGGAATATGTCGGCACTAGAGACTGGCAGTTAGATGCTGTTTTGCCTATTTTTAGAACAAGTGCAGCCACATAGTACGCGCGAACGAGTCAGTAGGTATTTTGCCGAAGTGTAACTATACTGACATTGATTCGTGAGAATATGCTGCCACAGCCGTACATACATTTCTGTTGTGGCAGACGAAAAGCACAAGGACTCTGTTCACGCTGTCTGGGTTTCTCGAAAGTACACCAAACCGTCCAAACGTCGGTCGGCTTGTTTTGACAAAGTTCATTACGTAAATGCAATTAAAGGGTCACTGCGATGTAACATTGGTGCGTGTAATATTAAACTTCAGTTTTGTTATCCAACCAATTTATATTTGTTTTATAATTGAAATATTTCTTATGCCTCCTGCTCTGTTACAGGGGCCACATACCTGTGTTGAACTTCCAGTGGCCGAAGAACAAATGAACTTTTGTGTG
The DNA here is from genome assembly GCF_013339725.1 of Rhipicephalus microplus. Taxonomy (NCBI): domain Eukaryota; kingdom Metazoa; phylum Arthropoda; class Arachnida; order Ixodida; family Ixodidae; genus Rhipicephalus; species Rhipicephalus microplus. The sequence goes on from NC_051165.1 coordinate 253,482,524, forward strand.
TATAAGCCCTAATATTCTCACTGCGGCTGCTTATGCGATTACTCAAAATCGTCACTGTTTAACCCACATGAGCACCGCATCGGGAAAGTGAAGCATTCGCAATGGCGATTTCTTCATTCATTCAGTTTTGCTTTATACATTACGTAATCATAGATTTTGGACGGCTCATTCCTGTAACACTAATAAAACGTTATTAAAAACGTCTTGCCACGATAATTAGAATGTGTTGCATTTTTCGTACAGCTGGCACGGATTTCAAAAATCTAAATATTTTTGTGTCATTTTGTTACAGTTGCACAGTTGGAAGTCAGTCGGCCGATTAGTGTATACCATGTCGATACTAAAGTATTATTGACAGCGAAAAGGAATCGTTCGTGTTTCCTATTTTTCCGAACTCATCTGAAGTCTGTCATACTAACTGGCCTACACTGGTTTTTCGTAAGTGCAATTAGCAGTTGCAGATTAACGGTAAAACGTTACGCTAACCCGAGGCCTTGGGAAGCTGAAAACACAAACCCTTTACTCACTATGAAACTTTCATTTACCAACTGATTGCGCTGCATTTCGCTATTCTGCTATGTTTTTTTTTTCTTCTGAGATTCTGAGTGGTATAAGAACACTGTAAGCTAAAGATAGAATAAAAGAAATCAATAATAATAAAATAACAAAGCGTGTGGCTTTGGTATAAAATTGTGAAATATCACCAAGTGCAGCTTTATCTGCGTGCTACTTAAGGAGAAAAATATTACCTTTGGAAGTTAGTAGTTAAGAATGTCAGCATAAATGTCCTACCTCATTTAATAATAGTTACTTCCTGTTCATGTTCAGATCAGGTACCATTCAGAAGATGCTGCCCATTCTCAAAGAGAATGCCTAATGGCATCCAAGGCTCTTGCTCATCTAGAACCATAGGCCCATCCTTATTCCTCGCAAGAGGTTCCCTAGAGGTTGTTCAGTATGTTTGTATTCTGCAGTGACCAAATACTCGAAGGCGCGCGTTACGACATGGGTGAAACTTAATTAACTAAAATAAGCGTTTGTAGAGTGAATAGAAGAGCGTCTTTACGGCACAGCTAAGGAAACCAGCCTTTGATAGCAAAACTCCTGGTTCGCTTTCACCGCGGTAGAGTGAACAGAAACTGCACGGTTCTCGAAAGTGTAAAATAGAGCGTTCCTGACTGAAGCCAGCGGTGAACCACCCCAAGGAATCATTTCAAGCATAAAAAGAATCAGCGGCGCTCACTTCTTCCGCACTGCTTTCTGCCGGCGACACAAGTAGGACAGCGCCATTCATCATGATACAAATAAGGCTTCAAGTGAGTAAGAACGAAATGACGATTAAAAAAAACGTCTGAGCTCTGAAGTGGGTCTTCAGGAGACGTGTATAGGCACGAATTTAGAAGGTCTCAGAATATAAGAAGGTGGCATTGAAAATGGTGCTGCCGTCTACTGACAGAAAATGCGGTGGCACTCAAAATACAAAACCAGAATATTGCGAGAGAACCAAGTGAGCTCGCACAAAGGTTTCCATCACCAGTGCGCACAGAAACCTGATCGAAGGAGACAAAAATACGTAGTGACAACTGTCCTAAGTTCATAGTGTGGCATTGCTTGACTTCCGAGATCCGAAATAATGTCAGTTCGGCAAGCTTTTCCTTCATGCTTCTGGACAAAAAACAAAAACCTTCTTTTAAATTTTTAGTGGCTACCCAAATCTGCCGTCCCCACAAGTTAGAATGTATGAACCGTATGCAAGTACCAGTAGTGAATTTCGGTCAAAGCGCAACCTCATTGGACGTTTTATTGCATTAGTAAAACTTGTTCTTGAGCCAGCTGTTGCCATTCAAAGAAAATTAGACGACGCAAATTACCAGCGATGAATAGGTGAAAGAGCGTCATCAGAATTAGTAAGAGCATAGGTTAGAGCTCCCTATATACTGAAGATATATAATTTAGCAAAACTTGCTGTTGAGCTAGTAAGTGCATGTTACAAGAAAGTTAGACGACGCAAAGCCCCGGCGTGAAATTGGCGAAAGGACAAAGCTTCATCAGAATTAGGAAGAGATGAGCATAACTTAGGGCTTGCTCTATATGAAGTAATATACTTCAGTAAAAACTTTTTTTGGGCTAGTTAATGCACGTTACGAGAAAATAAGATGACAAAAACCACCGAGAAACAATAGGGCAACGGGAAGTCTGTGTGACTTAACGCTACCTTGCTGCAGTTTCTCAACATGAAGAAAATAAAACTGCTTAAAAAATCTGCGTGGTAGGCATTCTTCGCAAGGGTAATCGAATAACATTTTTTTTCTTCTTAGTTCTCAAAGTGTGGTGGAAGAGAAGTAATTGCACAAATATTCCCGCTGGGCAAGCAGAACACCCAGCAACCTGCCTTTCTTTACGAGGTTCGGCGCACCTTGTATGTACATTCTCGCTTTGTCATCTTGAGCCTACCCATTGCGTTCCCAAACGATTCCGGGCCTGGTAATCCCTCCAGGTACTGAAAACTTAAGTTCCCCGCGTCACGTGGCCATTTCTGAGGAATCGCAGGTCAAAAGTGTCTCTTCATAGAACGCTTCTGCTTTCGGCTCCGAGCATTGTTATCAAGTTTTTCGCTTTCTACGGGAGACGCTGCTCCCTGCCCCAAGGCGACGGACGCGGAGTCATCCACTGGTCCGCCCAGCCAGAGGTCTGCTATGGCGAGCTCCTCGGTAAATCAGCGCGCCTGGCCCAGAACCAGTGAGGCCAACGGTGATAGTCACTGCATCATGGCTGTGGACGTGGAGCCTTCTGCGGCTATGTCCGACCATAGACCACCTTTGGCAAGCTCGTCGCGGAAACGAAGCACCTGTTCGAGCACCAGCGAGGACACGGAACTGTACTCGGCCACTGGCGACGACTCGTCGGATGACGACTTCGAGACCGTGAGAAGCAGGAAGGCCAAAAGAAGAAGTATCAAGTCGTCTTCACCAGCAGGGACATTAACGTCTCAGTCAAAAGGAGAATGCTGGCCGCACACCATCCTCTTCATGCCCGAGGACTCCACCATCAGCCTTCGAGCAGTAAACAGGCAAGCTCTCTCTATGTACTTTGAGGGGGTAGCACCAAACGACATTAAGGATATCCGGGTGAACACGCGGAAGAATATTCTAGCTGTGGACACAATGACTGCCAGCGCCATAGACAAGCTTCGCAGAGTATCAGATTTGGGAGGCATCAAAGTACGACCGGTTATTCCAATGGACGGTGCCTGCACGGCGGGAGTAATCTACGACATTGATTTGGCCATAGCAAACTCGGACCTCCCAACTCTCATAAAACCAGCGAACGAAGGAGTTCTCATCGCGAATGTACTTCGCCTCGGAAACACCCGATGTGTAAAGATAATGTTCAAAGGAGATTCCATTCCGTCGCATGTCAAAGTGGGACACTTCCGACATCCTGTTCGACCATTTGTCCCTAAACCACTCCAGTGCCATAACTGCATGAAAATTGGTCACATCAAGAGTGTATGTACAAACACCACAGTATGCCCCCGATGCGCTGAGCCGCACACTGCAGACGCATGTCGGGCAACAAGTCTGAAGTGCAGAAACTGTGATGGTCCGCATGATGCTGCATCCAAGGAATGCCCTCGGATTAAGAAGGAAATCGCCATTATCAAACAAATGGTTAGGGACAATTCAACCCACAGAGAGGCTGCTGAAAGGGTACGGCGGCGACGTAGTCGCCGACGGAGGCGTGGAGGACAGAGTGTTGCGCATAACCCATTTCCTCCGAGCACGAGTGAAGTAGTAAGCACGAAGCGAAAAGAAGTGGAGAAGCTCACAGCTGCGGATGAGTGGCCTACGCTTCCGCGTACACAGCCTGCAAAGGAGCCTCCTGCGAGGCCTCGCCGCCCTACACCTTCCACCGAGTCTACTTCCGTTGAGGATGTGTCAAGGGTCGATCGACAGATCATCCCGATGTTACGATCCCTCGTCGCTGTCATGGCAGACATACTAAGAAGCCTGGGAACTCCAACCGCTCGAAGCGGGTTACAGGTGTTGGACGCGCTGAGCCCAGTCCTCGCCTCCCTCGCGTAGAGTCATGGCAGGAGATCAACAATCGTTCCGCAAAGACGTCAGAGAAGCATCAGTCATCCAGTGGAACGCAAGAGGACTTAGATCACGGATTTCCGATTTTCGTCAGTACGTGTTTTCTAACCTTTTCCCAATCATCGTAATATGTGAACCGAAATTATCAAACCCGATCAGGCTATCTGGCTACGAATCAATCCCGTCCAAAACCCGAAACGAAAGCAGCAAGGTCATTGTGTATATTCGTCGGGAGCTTACCTACATCATTCAACCTGTGTCGCCTCATGATGAGAACCAATATGTTTGCCTGACTGTGAAGCAGAAAACCCTCACCTTCACATTAATAGGTGTCTACTTATCTCCCTCAGCCCGTTTTGATTGCCAAAGACTGGATGACATTCTTTCGAGCGTCCCGGATCCGTGGATAATTATAGGGGACTTCAACGCCCACCACCCAATCTGGGGAAGTTCAAAAGTCAATACCACGGGCCGGAGGCTGGCTTCATTTGTATCGACTCATGAACTGTCTCTACTTAATGATGGGAGCCCTACATTTCTGCGAGGATCAACGTACAGCAGCTGTTTGGACTTGACGTTCGTGTCACGTCGCTTCGCCACAAGCGTTAAGTGGTTTTTAGACATCGAGACACATGGTAGCGATCACATCCCCAGTTATCTCACCATCGAAGGCTTTGCTAGCGACCACCCGCCGAAAACCGTACGGAAGATCGATCTTTCAGCATTCACAACCAACATTGAACACGCTTGTGAAAAAGGCTTAACCTCTGGCATTGAGCAAGCGATCAAACAAGCAGCGCAGAGTGCGATGCGCACGCTGGCATATTCTTCAAGGCCCTCAGAAACGGACATGGAGTTAGAGCGACTCCGTGCGACTCGTCGGCGTGCGGAGCGTAGATATCGACGCACAAAATCCATTCAAGATCTACGGATGGCCAGGCGCATGCAAAAGAAGATCCAGCGTCGTATAGACAAACTGGAGTTTCAACGGTGGGCGAAATTTTGCGCGAGTCTAGACCCTCGCAAACCGCTTTCTCAAATATGGCGAACCGTGCGAGGCCTACGCACATTTCCCCAACAACGTTTTCCGTTTAAAGCCTTGGCCCTTTTCCAAAATAGAAGGGATATCGAGGTAGCGGAAGATTTTTGTAGGAAGATTGCGGGCCCACCAAATTGCACAGAAGCCCTTACTGCTGATTACACGCCACATTCACTTGACCCGCACCTGGACCTGCCTTTTTCAATGGAAGAACTGAATGTGGCTCTTGCTTCATGCAATCGATTGTCATCGCCTGGGCCGGATGGCATATCATACCGCCTATTATGCAATCTCGGTGATCGAGCACGAAGTGCTTTGCTGGAAGTATTCAATGAGTCTTGGAGAGATGGAACGGTCCCCAGAGAGTGGAAAACAAGCCGGTTGGTTGCACTTCTCAAACCTGGAAAATCGCCTCTAGAGCTGACATCATACCGCCCAATAGCGCTGGCTAGTTGCGTAGGGAAGCTGATGGAGCGAATGATCCTTGCCAGACTCGAGTGGTTCCTAGAACGCCATAGAATATATCCAGACGCCATGGCCGGTTTTCGTCGTCTTCGGAGCTCCATTGACAATGTCATTGACCTGGTGACCTACGTACAACACCAGAAAATGAGCAGACGGTTATCTGTCGCACTATTTTTAGATGTCAAAGGAGCATATGACAATGTTTCTCACGAAGCCATACTTGACGCCCTCGAGTCAGTTGGTTTGGGTGGGCGAGTGTACCGCTGGATCCAATGCTACCTACATATGAGATCATTGTTTATGCAAACTGATGATGGGCCGACTTCTGAACATTATACACACCGTGGTGTTCCTCAAGGTGGTGTATTGAGCCCCACACTGTTCAACCTGGTTCTGATCGGTCTCGTTGAACGCATACCAGATTCCGTGCAGATATCTCTCTATGCAGATGATATTTGTGCCTGGACATCAGGTGTAACACGTCCTCAGGTACGTGCGAGACTCCAGAAAGCAGCGAATTCAATATCGGCGTACCTTAGAGAACAAGGCCTCGAGATTTCTCCTGAGAAATCGGCGCTGGTCGCGTTCACGCGGAAGGCAATGACGTCATATCCCATCGCCATCAATGGACACAGTGTCTGCTACGCCAGGACCCACAGGTTTTTGGGGGTCACGATCGATCGAAATCTCTGCTGGAGTCCCCATGTGGCCACTCTAAAGAAGCGCCTAACGGCCATCGCACAACTTTTCAAGTTCCTCGGAGGCAAAACGTGGGGCACATCAGTGCACGCGATGTTGCATTTGTACAAAACGCTGTTTCTGGGGTACCTGCGGTATAGCTTGCCGGTTCTGACGAACGCTTGCAAAAGCAGTATACGCACAATAGAAAACGCCCAGGGCCAGGCACTCAGAGTTTGTCTTGGATTACCACGCTGTACATCAACAGCGGAAACCATCGCAATCGCCAAAGATCATCCGGCCACAGTGCACATTACTTTGGAGGTGCTTAGAGCTCATATTAGACACCTTGCTCGCGCCCCTGCCCACCACCTAGCTTCGCTTCCAGAAGATCGACCGAGTGCCTCCTTCTGTAAGAGAGTATTGACTTTCCGTGAGTGCCTTCCAACAGTCTACACACCTCCGGAACGGATACTAACACCTCCTTGGTGCTTGGACCGACCAAAACTGCGCTTGACAGTGCCGGGGATTCGCAAGAAGGCGGAGCTCTCGGCGCCAGCTTTAAAGCAGATGATTCTACTCATGCTACACGAAGAATACAAAGATCATGTCAAACTTTACACGGATGGCTCGACAACTGTTGGAGGATCTGCAGGAGCTGTGATCTTCCCAGCAAGAGCCGAAACCATCCAGTTCAGAACGTCACACAAGACGACATCGACAGCCGTGGAGCTCGCGGCACTCCGCAGCGCACTCCGCAGGATTGACCAAGAGACACCACAAAAATGGAGCATTTTTACTGATTCGAAACCAGCTCTCCAATGTCTACACAATACTCTACGTCGTGGACCTCAAGATCAATTGGCGCTCGAAATACGACAACTGTACCATCACCTAATAGACGAAGGACATGACATATCTTTTCAGTGGTTACCAGGCCATTGCGGCATCATCGGTAACGAGCATGCCGACAATGCAGCTAAGAATGCTCACGAAAATGGAGTGATGGAACCTATTCCACTATCAAGAAGCGACGCAGCAGCAAAGATTAATACGCTTGCGCAGGATGTCGCAAGGTCTATGCGGAATACGCCCGGTTTTCTCCACACCCGTCTTCACCGCCTGGACCCATGCCTACGACTTACTATTCCATCTGGCCTACCCCGATCCGAGACGACCCTTCTCTGCCGTATGTGGCTTGGGGTGTCTTTCACGAACGCTTTTGCCTGCCGCATCGGAATGAGAGACAGCGCTACATGCGACCATTGCGACAATGACGAAACAATTGAACATATTTTATGTCAGTGCCCCCAGTACAGCTCTCAGCGACAGTCCCTCTCAGCAGTGTTTGCTCGCCTCGACGACCAGCCATTTTCTGAGCAGTCAATCTTGGAATGTCGGAAAGATCGAGCTTCACGCCAGAAAGCAACGAAGGCGCTGATGAAGTTTCTGCGAGCGACCCGCCTCGTAGAACGATTGTGACACTACTGTGTGCGAGTGTGTGTATGTGTGTTTGTGCTTCTCTTCCTCCCTTTCCCCTTACCCTTTCCCCAGTGCAGGGTAGCAAACCGGATATGTTTTCTGGTTAACCTCCCTGCCTTTCCGCATTAAAATTTTCTCTCTCTCTCTCGCAGGTCAAGCCCTCGTCAGACGAAGCACCTCGTGAGGACGGCGTCTCGGATGGGAATATTGCATCTGAGGCTCCTCGCGTTGCTGCTCTGTCGACAACAAGTTCAGGTGTCATCGAGGAGTCTACATCTCAAGACGACGACGCCTGCATCTACGAGGACTCCAACAGCACCGCGAGTGAGGCGCCCCTACAAATTGACGAAGACACCAGCCCCAGTGACATAAGCCAGGACAGTGGAGACGTCTTTGTACCATCCTCGCTCAAACACCCGGACACCAAACGCCCCCGGATAACTACTCGTGACTTAGAAGCCCCCACCAGAGACAGAAGTCCCCTGCGGACTTTGACGCGATCCCGGAAGCCCCGAGCCTCCGGTGGATCGCCTGGCCGAAAAAAATGACTCAGCCACTTGCGGGGCATTGGCTCCCGCACCTGATAAAGGTACCCCTGCATTTGCGTGATCCTATACTAAGTTTTCATTTTCCCCATGGCTCTTACTCTAAAAGTTATTACTTTTAACGTTCAAGGTTTCCGAAATCCACAAAAACAGGCTGAGGTATTGGCTTTTGCACGTTCAGTGCACTGTGATTTGCTGTTCGTGCAAGAAACAAATTTTTTCAAGCTTTCTGATGTACTCGCTTTCAAGCGCGCGTTCAATTTTGATTGTTTCTTTTCGTACGCCAGCACGCATTCGACTGGCGTCGGAGTAGTTATTTTTAACCGAGGTCTTTTACGTGACCATCATGTTTCCTTCGATGCCTTCGGACGCGTGCTGGCGTTCGACTGCACCTTTTTTTCGTTAAGAATAAGATTTGTTGCCGTGTATGCCCCAGCGGCACGCGAGAACTCAAACGCGTTCTTTCAATCTCTTGATGCGTTCCTTTTAAATTCCCGACATGTGGTACTCTTAGGGGATTTAAATTGTGTCTTAGACTCACGCGCAGACGTTCGAGGTCCGGGTCGCGGCCGGTCAAACTGGAATGCCAGAAACTCGAACGTCTAGTGCAGCAATTGGCATTGAGTGACATTCATCAAATTGTGCATGGCAGTAATTATGCCTATACTTGGCGTCGAGCAGCGTCGAGCAGCCGAATCGATCGCGTGTATGCATCCCCCAGTCTCATTACCTACGTTCACGACACCGGGGTAATGTCATTGCCACCGACACCGGTGTACATTAGCGACCATCGGCCGGTTATGTTATCTCTCCGCCTGCCAGCGGGGACGCCAACGGTTCACAGACCATGGCGTCTCGATTGCCGCGTCCTCCAGGACTCTCAGGCTACGGAGAACTTATCCCGAGCGTTACGCGCATCGCTTATTGGGGCCGATATAGCTGATTTGGATCGCCTCAAAGAACAGTGGCGGCATCATTGCAGTGCGTCGGGCAGAGGACTTTGCAACCGTATGTCGAAAGATGCGTCATTGTTAATCCAGAAGATACGCATTGCCAATCGAGATCCCAGTCCTTCCACTGTAATGCGGGCATGGCAAGAGGAGCTCGTTGAACGATACCAGCGTATTATGCGCGCTTCTTCACTCTCGGCTGCAGCTTGGCGCTGTAGACGTGCACCCTGTGCGCACCCTGAGGTGCTAAGGTATGCACGCAGAGCTCTGCTTCGTCCACCAGGCTCGCCTGCCCACTCGCTGAACTCTATCACCCCAGCTACTGCGGGTACGCGCGACTTTCAGGAATTCACTCAACACTTTGAGTCAATAGCTAAATCTGGTGCTAATGTCTGTTACCCAGGATCCGTTTCTTCGCATCCTCTACTAACAGATTTACCTCATGATTCCAACATGTCAAATGACATCCTCCTATCACCGCCATCCGATGACGAAATCAAAGGCGCATTAGACGCAATGAAAAAGGGATCGGCCCCAGGGCCTGACGGACTCCCTGCAGAGTTTTATGTACAGTTCCGGCCTATCATTGGTCCAACTATGTCACGCGCCATTCGCAAGTGTTTCCAAGATATTACACTTCCAACTTCTTTCCACAAAGGCCGTATAACACTAGTTCCCAAGAAATACCCACTGTCTACGCGACCAGAAGATTGGCGCCCTATTACCCTGCTCAATGTAGATTACAAGCTCTTGGCTAACATTTTGGTGCGCCGAATCAGTCCATTTCTTGCAACATTAATCGCTCCCCACCAGGTCTGTTCTGTTCCGGGCCGAGAATACACACCCATACGTGGTTAACGCGTGACATCATTCAATACACCATTAGCCGATGTGCGCAAGGACTGTTGGTTTCATTAGATCAAGAGAAAGCTTTTGATTTCTTAGAACATGGCTACATACTAAATGTTTTACATGCATACGGATTCCCGAATAAGTTCATTGACCTTATCAACGCGATGTACACTAATTTAGAGAGTACCCTTTACTTAGATTCCCGTGAGAGTCACGCATTTAGAGTCACGCGTGGGGTCCGTCAAGGGTGTCCCCTCTCCCCAGTGTTATTTATCCTTGCATTAGAGCCCTTCTTAAGGGCCGTTGAACATCACCCGCAGATTCGTGACTTACCTCTACCCGGTAACACTCAAGTAAAAGTCGCTTCATATGCAGATGATATCACTCTATATGTACATAATGAACAGTCGCTGCAACATGCTCTTGATACATTCCATGATTTCGGTATTATCTCCGGTGCAAGGTTAAACTTTTCTAAAAGCCAGTAATTTTTCATTGGCAACCCCAGCGGTCGCATCAACATCACGTCGCCTTTACAGTGGTCTCCTGAGATTTCAATACTCGGAGTTACTTTCACTGTATTTGGTATACAGGATAGCATCTGGTCATCCGTTGTACAAACTCTTCTAAATGATATCAAAGCAGCCAGGTACTTCGAATTTCCCGTCTTGGAACGCCGATACTTAACTCAAACGGTGTACCTAGGAAAATTTTGGTACCTTTGCCATTCTGTTAAACCACCGCTCCACGTCTGCAGGAAAGTGCAAAGCTGCATCAGTTCATTTTTTTTTGGTCTGGTGGCACAGAATTGTTATCACGTCCAGCGTTAGCTCAACCGCGAGATCAAGGCGGTTTTGCATTCCCCGACGTTTCCGTCACGGCTTCTACATTGTGCCTCCGCACTCTATTGCGAATACTAAGCAATGATGACATGCCCGCTCAGACACTGGCTCGTTACCATCTGGGGCCATCACTACGTGTCTTCTTGCCGGATAGCCAAATAAACAAAGGTCCCCAATCAACTGAATTACCATCTTTGTATCGAGCCCTTCTGGCATTTCACCGACGTTTGGAAGCTACGTGCCCAGAGATAGAGGTGGCTGATTCTAAAGTGGTGGACACAATGGCCGCCCTTCTACGGCCCTTGGTGCCCCAGCATCGTCAATCTGTATTGAACGGCGCTTGGAAACCAATAACTGCCGCAGTGTTGCCAGGGCATCTCAGATACTTTGTCTGGAGGTTGGGCTGGGGCTTGCTCCCAACGCGAGATCGGTTGCAGCGATGGCAGGTGGTTCGCACTTCCACTTGCCCCAACTGCGTCATGGTAGAGACCAATCGACATGCGACGTTTGAATGTGTGGTTTCCCGCCTTTTTTGGCGTGCGGGTAATTCTGGTTTTCGGGGACAGGGTGTGCGAACTTTCGTGTCCAACGGCCGATTTCCGCGTAGCCGCTTCTCCGCTCTCTTAATAGTTGCGGGGCTGTTCAGCCTTTGGAGAAACCGATGTGAGGCCGTAGCTGCCAATTGCCGCCGGCGTGCCTTGTGGCCGATACTGGGGAGAATGAGACGAGAGATCCTTGCGCTCCTCTCCGAGGAGCTTTTCTTCCTCGGGGAGCAAGAGTTTCTGCGGCATTGGTCGTGCCCTTTCGTCAAGGTGGAACACGAAAGGATACAGCTAATTTTTCGACCAACTTGGTGCTAAGCAGCGCCCGTTGAGTTGTTATATATGATTTCATTTGTTACAAATTGTGTTTCATTTGGATCTACTGTATCGTTATACCCTTGTACCGTGATATCACATTGAATTTTTGTGTACATGTATGCCAACATAATCATGTATATTAGAGCAAATGTCTTCACTGTAATGTAGTGATGTTAGTCGTGAAATATAGATTTGCAGAAGTGTATGTGCCCTGTTACTGGAATGGCATGAAGCCTTTGTGTTCTGTACATGCTGTAAATAAACTTTTTCTAAACAAAAAGAATCAGCGGTGCTCACTTCTGCCGCACTGCTTTCTGCCGGCGACACAAGTAGGCCAGCGTCATTCATCATGATACAAATAAGGCTTCAAGTTAGTAAGAACGAAATGACGATTAAAAAAAACGTCTGAGCTCTGAAGTGGGTCTTCAAGAGACGTGTATAAGCAAGTACGAACGAAATGAGGATTAAAAAAAAAAACGTCTGAGCTCTGAAGTGGGTCTTCAAGAGACGTGTATATGCAAGTAAGAACGAAATGACGATTAAAAAAAACGTCTGAGCTCTGAAGTGGGTCTTCAGGAGACGTGTATAGGCACGAATTTAGAGTGTCTCGGAATATAAGAATGTGGCATTGAAAATGGCGCTGCCGTCTACTGAAAGAAAATGCGGTGGCACTCAAAATACCAAACCAGAATATTGCGAGAGAACGAAGTGAGCTCGCACAAAGGTTTCCATCACCAGTGTGCATTAGCACAATCCATAAAAGAAACTGATCGAAGGAGACAGAAATACGTAGCGACAACTGTCCTAAGCTCATAGTGTGGCATTGCTTGACGTCTGAGATCCGAAATAAAGTCAGTTCGGCAAGCTTTATCCTTTATGTCTCTGGACAAAAACAAAACAACCTTATTTTCATTTTTCAGTAGCTACCGAAAGGCTGCCGTCCCCACAAGTTAGAAGTACATAAACCACGTGCAAGTACTAGTAGTGAATTTCGGTCAATAGCAGCAACCTCGTTGACGTTTTATTGCATTAGTAAACTTGTTATTGGTCCAGCTGTTGCCAGTCAAAGGAAAATTAGACGACGCAAGTCCACCAGTGATGAATAGGTGGAAGAGCGTCATCAGTAATTGGTAAAGATAAGCATAGGTTAGGGCTCCCTATATACTAAAGGTATATAATTTAGTAAAACTTGTTGTTGAGCTAGTTAGTGCATGTTACAAGAAACTTAGACGACGCAAACCCGCGGCGAGAAATTGGCGAAAGGACAGAGCTTCATCAGAATTAGGAAGAGATTAGCATAACTTGAGGCTCGATATATATGAAGTATTATACTATAGCAAAAACTTGTTGTTGGGCTAGTTAATGCACGTTACGAGAAAATAAGATGACGAAAACCACCGAGAAACTATAGGCCAACGGGAAGTCTCGTTGAACTAACGCTACCTTGTTGCATTTTCTCAACATGAAGAAAAATAAAACTAGTTAAAAAATCTACGTAGTAGGCATTCTTCGCAAGGGTAATTGAATACCATTTTCTTTTTTCTTAGTTTTATAAGTATGGTGGAACAGAAGTAATTGCGCAAATATTCCCGCCGGGCAAGTAGAACACCCAGCAACCTGCCTTTCTTAACGAGGTTCGGCGCACTTTATAAGCACATTCTCACGTTGTTCATCTTGAGCCTACACTCTACTGGTTATGTTTTTTTCGGTCTCAACATTCTCACGTAATATAACTGCCTAGTATTCGTTCATATTCAATGCTATACTGTGCGAGTAGTATAGGCAACGAAATGCTCAGGAAAAAGAAAAAAAAAACTTCACCTCCGTAGATATGTCGGAAAAAAAAATACTCGATTTCGGGAATGCCGCTGGGAAGTGCCTTCTAGCAAGACGTTCGTGAGTAAAGTAATGCTACTTTTATTACGATTATTAAAAAAACGTGGTTTGCTTACAATATGTGCTACGTACACCTTTGTATATCGCAGTATGTATTGAACTAAGTGCCTTTAGATATTTCTGCTGAGCCCGACTTACTCTTTAAATTAGGGCCCCAAAAAGATGTCGTTTTTTCTTAATTACTTGCATAGGTATTTTTTTATTTTTGGAAGTTTTAGCTCGGTAGTCTGCAAATTCAAAGTCAAATAGTGATGACGTGGCGCACAGCATGTCTTCTCTTCCACGAGATGACAGGCCTAGGAGAAAATGAGATCACTGCGGCTACCTCATTACCCGTATGCAGCCGGTTTTTTAGCGTCGAAGAAAAGCCCTCTTCGCTTTCCTCGGGGAAAAGAAGTAATGAACTGCAGGGAGTCTAACGATAAGAGGCCGTCGATGGCTCACCTCTCTTGGGGGTCTGTGAGTTTGGACGGACAGTGACGAAGCTTTGTAGACACATGGCGAGTTTGGTCACGCAGGACGGTCAAGAAGAGGTGAGCCTGAAGGCGACGCCTAGCGTCGTGAACAGGGAACAGAGCACCAGCCTCAACTCCACCGAGACTGGAAGCAGGGCCCGCGATGGCGAGAAGTCGTGCTGCATGGCGGCTCTTTTCTCGCCTGCGGGATCACGTGGCAGTAAAAGAAAAGAGGAAGAAGAAAGCAAGAGGAGAGAAGACTTTGATGTGAAAGAAGAAGAAAAAGTGGATGGTATGCAAAGTCATTTAGGTTCTGGCCGATGGTGCCCTCCGCTCATCTTAACTGACAGCGACTATTATGAACGAACTTTGACTTGGTTATAGATGATTTTCGTGGAGACTGCATTAATTATTCTGTTACGTCAAAGTGCAATTTACCGAGTTTGTCCTGAGAAGATCTCTTCCTATTTTGCGTTTCGCACATCAGATGAAACGCCAGGTGGAGTTCTTGCGGGAGATGGATTCAGGCCAAAAAATAGTTCAATGGTATTAGCATTCGTTCCAAAGGTGGCCTTTTTTTGGCGTTTCCAAACTCAGTAACAAATAAACATGTTTTCACAACGAACACCTGTTATTCATATGGTTGTAAATGGTTGTTGCGGATCACTTAGTGTCTCTTTGTTTTCGTTATCAGTTCCTTTACGATTAGTTCCGTTAGCGCACAGTGTTAGCCAATCGCAGCAACCGCGCTTATAATGACGAAATGCAAGGGCGAGATACGTGGACTTGAACATTTCGCTGACCGAACTTACTCTATGTGTTCCAATGCGTGACACCTAATGTATTAAACGGGGTACAAGGAATAATCGAAAAGAGCCGTCAGATGTCAACCCGTAATTGGAATAGCTAAATCGCAAGCAGTATTACATGGCTGACCAGGCTACATCTCGCCTAAGCTGGGCAACGACTGACACGCTCGGCAACCGACACTTAAGTACCAGTGCTCGAATTCTGCAAGAAGGAAGCAAAGCTATGCTCACAGAGACAACAACAACGAGCTCGCAATGAAGAAACACGCTGTGCTGGCGAAAACACACCTACCGTTGAGCACGTGCACCACGACGCTCGTGGAATCGGCGTTCGACGGGCCGCAGGTGTAGTTGCCGGAGTCTTGCGGCCGGGCGTTTCGTATGAAGAGGCTGCTGACGTACGCGTCAGGAGGGCGCTTGGCACCCGAGATGTGGCCCGGGCCGCCCTTCGTCTCGTCGTAGTTGATAACGCGGTCGTTGTGGTACCAGAACACAAACACTGGCGGCTCGGGACTGTGCTCGATCGCGCAGCTCACGTTGATCGACGAGCCACTGTTGATGAACAGCTCCGGTGCCTCCAGGATCCGTGCACGTGGAACTGGTGGAAGAAGACAACCAGCGCGGAAGACGACCATGTAGTTCATGCCGCAAGCTCTAGCAGCAGTCTCTCTTCATCGGCTGGTATATTTGTTAGCGTGTTTCTTTACAGACGAGACAGCCAGACTAAACTAGGAAGTTCGCCACCTCTGAGCATCTTTTACCGTTAGTCAAGAGATTGTTGCAAAGGGCCTCAAGGTGAGCGTAGCGATATGTAAAAGATAGAGCGAGGCTTTTTGTCAGCTGTAGTTTTGTCATTTATGTCAGGACACTGACGTGATCATGTGTGCGGCAAAAGCATTTGTTCTCGTAAAGTCGAGATATTTTGTCCTTCGAAACCGATTTTGTGACTAGTCGAAGCGCAAAAACGTTTTCCTCGCGCAAGTTAGTTGAACTGTCATGGTGGTCAGATTTCTATTGCGTGCTTTTGGTTAGGATAATGCTGTTGATTATTTTTCAAAGAATAGGCTACGCAGCAAGTTTTATGATACTTTGTCTACACTTTGCCCTACAAATTGACCTTCTTTCCTTTGTCTGCACTTGGCTGTTCAAAAACTCACGACACTTAGGCTTGCCCACTTTCTCTTTATCTTTGTTCATTTATTTATGCATATAATTGCCTTTTTAATGTCTGAAACGTTGCGCATTGTATTCACCCTGTACTGCCACTTTCTTAATCAATTTGCGGAATTGAATAGGTTTTTCCTTCCAGAAGAAATGTTATACCAACAAGCCTTAGGAGGCCAATTGTTCATGCTATTCCCAAGTTGCCATAATTGTTTAAAAAATCTACACAGGTATATATGAAAGAGAAGCGGTTGCTTTAGTAATAATATTGTGTTTCTACATAATGTTATCCAAGTGTTCACAATTTTCTCTCGTCTTTTTTTTCTCTTTATCTCCTCTTATATTCTTTTCCTGTACACACTGAGTGGCAGCTGAGAGCCTGCTCGTCCATATTTTCTGGGTGTCCTTATCTTCTGGGTATGCATATCAAATAATATTAATGTGCAGAAATAAACTTCATCTTTTAAGTGCTTTCATATGTGATACACATGGTATCACAAATACATGGGACACATCGTGAGTAACTTCTCAAATTTTTCAGAGTCAACAATTATATATGAAATTAATCAAAGTTGCAAAAGCAGTGAATGGGTCAGCTAAAAAAACCCAATTTTCTGATTTAGAACTCAGGATGTGATGTAAGATTACACACAACTACCATTGTATAAAAGTAAGATAAACGCCTTTTCTATTGGTGTTGTTGTCTCCCTTGTTGAGAAGCTTGCCATTGATACTAACGCAATCACATAATTGGCTAAATGTGGCTCATTGCGGATGCTAAAGGGTGTTTTAACATTTAACGTGAAAGTGTTTTATGCCGGGATCTACCACGAGAAATATCCAGTGTAGAGAATTATCCCACCGATACTACACTGCAGGTCAAGAGAGAGAAGAAAATAAATATCAGAAAAGGAGGGGGAAGTTAACCAGACTGAGTCCAGTTTGCTACCCTACACAGGGAGAGGGGAATTAGGCAGAGAAAAAGAGAGAGAGGAGGATATACGCATTGCACATAACGCACACACCGCACATACAAGGCAGTAAAACCTTCAAGGTTTCACAGCCAGTGAGACCTTGAAATATTGCAGGTCACGAACAAGTGCCTATATATACGGGGTGGCTGGTGAATGGTTGTGCAGGGGGAGTTTCAAAAGTCAACGCGTGCTGTTCGCGCCCCCTCGCCACGCGGCGAGCGATTAGGTGGTGCGAGAGAGAGCGAATTGTCTCTTGATGAGAAAATGCAGTGTCTCTCTTGCGCTTAAGCAGACCGGCCATCACTACAGTAGCAGCACCAGACAACGATGCAGCCTTCACCTAAGGTGCTTCATCCTTTGAAGCATTCCGTAATGTCAGAAACATCGCAACTTCTAAAAACAGTGCTGGGACCAAATATTAAAAAAAGTGATGGAACTATGCAAGCGCTGACTCACAAGAACGAGTTTATTTCGCCTAGCGAAATCTGCAACCACACAAAAAAAACAAGAACAAATAAATTATATGAAGACAGGTGTTCCTTAACGGCACATGAGTTAAGATTATGGTCAGTGTAAAGCTAATTGACAACCTTTTTTTTTTCTCAGCAAGTCTACGGAATGCATTCTTACATATCAGTCATTGTGTGCATGAATCACGTGAACATTCGACTGCAATGATTCTTGCGTGTTTTCAAAACACTTGTTTAGTCAAAATGTGGCACGCAACCACACCTTTAACGAAGCAGAGCAGCATACTGCTCCTTTCATGCTTCAAGGTGCATGCATGTTCTCGCAGTCGATCATTTAGGCAATGGCCTGTTTGCCCGTTGTAGGACATTTCCAGACCGCGAATTCATACAATATGTTCGATCGGCACGCAACGAATTATCGTGTGTGTTTTTGGAGCAAGATTGTGCAGCAAATTCTTGCACATTTCTTTCACCACACAATCCACTTCGTTTGTTGGGTACGCTAAAAACGGCCGAGGCTTCGATTCGAGTTGAAAACATTTTGAGTATAAATAGGATGCAACATGAACGACTGGGAGGACTGTCGATGTCTTCCATTCAGCGCCATCGCATTCATTAACGGGATTTTGAGTACGAATTTCTTCACAAGTATTTCCCGAATAATTAAAAACAACATGTGGTTTAGGAAGGCAGGAAAAGTCTAGCTGTTGCTAGCAAGCTTTATTATGAAAATGTGGAATCACATATTGGAAGTCGGCTATTATATGAACGTTGAATTCAAGTTCACTAATGCAGATTTTCATCAAGAAAGAAGCCATATCATCAGAAAGGTAAAAACTTTAAAATGGTTTATGAAACATCGTCTTCATCGACTTCATCACTACATAGTTATTTCAGACTACAAATGAAACTTTCATTTTTCTGTTCCTCTCTTTTTTCCAGGTCTTATATTTTCAGCCATTTAAACAACTTTAATTTCACCGTGGTATGCAAAACAAGGCACCCAGGCACGTGAGGAGTAATTAAGCTTGCTAAGATCTTATATAGTATGATTGAGAATGTGTCAAAAGCGTTCATTATACAACGAGAACTAATTAAAAGCCTCCTCCGAATGCTAATATTGGTTCACTCGAGATCTAGCTCACTTCTACCTTCCCACCCCCATATTGTTTTTCTTCACTCGGCATCACAATTTGAGCGGATGGCCGGCGCTATGACAAGCCGAGCGTGCCAAACTCGCTAATCCACCCCCGTTTCGAGCGGTGAGTTCTCGAAGTGCTTCCAGTCCTTCGTACGTTGGGCTGCGGCGATGTATAGTCGAGCAACTATCCCCATTTCGAAGGAGTCTCATTAACGCTCACCGATCTGGAAGACCACTGCTTGGACTCAGCTTTCAAATCCTGAATACTTAATTCAACGCCTTGAATCAGAAACTACCAGTCGAGTGAGCACCCAGTTAACTCTCGAAAATGGTCGAATACCGCGCTCCTTCGCTGCGCGGTCAGTGCACGAACGGGCTGTCAGTGAGTTGCGCAAGCGGCCAAGCGCTTAAAAGATATTCGTGTGGTCGAATCGACGAAACGCGGAAACGAGGCACAGCTTTCCTCCGCTTTCCGAATGAAACATGATCAATAGACGTAACTTCAGTTTGTCACTTTCATCGCAGCAGGCCCCCTTCTTAGTATCTCGTGAAGCAGGTAAATATTTTAATATTGCATTGCCGTACATTGCGCCAGCGACGGTGAGTGCTCCGCAAAGCAGCTTGTATTCATCTATCGAGGCAATCATTCGAAGTGGACTACGTGTTCGGAGGAGGCGGAATTACCTTTCTGGCCTATGTATTGATGCAAGCGGAACTAGCCTCGACGGCATGAAAGCAATAACGGAAAAGTGAATGACAGAGCCAAAGGTAGGGCAAGGAAATACGCTTACGATATCTAAGGTTGCATCGCAATGAAGCACGGAACAGACGTAATCATATATAACGTGTAAAACATGGCGCGAGGAGGGGCGAGAAGGCATGTTTGCGTCGTATTCGCCAGCGAGACGCCGGAAGGCGGTATACAAGACGCCGGTCCATGTTCGCTGTCTCGACCGTGAGAAGTTGTTTATCATGTCGAGATCTACTTCCGCTCCGGACTCTCGTCGTTTTGTTGAAAAGAGAATGAGGGGTTAGATCGTAGGGGGGCGGAGTACAGAAGAGAGAGAGAGAAAACACTTTCGCGGCGCGGCAGGAGGAGGCTTTGTTTGATCCTGCGGAGATGCTATATGCTCCAAATGGGATGAGAGCGAAGTTCGCGTGCGCAGAGGACGACGTCTTTATGAAACTGGGCCAGGGCGTTTCTTTACAATGGAGAATGCGGGGTGAGTGATTGTGCAGCTGACTCGAATTCTACGCTGTCGCACACTTCCTTCTTTAGGCGTGCTGCTTGGTTTTAGGCGCCTTGGTACACGTCATGGTAAAACAAACAGCCGAAAAAAAAAACAAAAAAAGGCCTTCGCCCATGAAAAGTATCAAGTAGAGCTCTGAAGGTGTCATTAGGCACTTCAAAACGTAAACGAGATCCAGACGCGAGCACACGCTCCAAACGAATAATGGACAGCTGAAGTTCAAACGGAAAGCGCGGAAGTCTAGAAATGGGACAAACGCAGTACTTATCGCTTTCTTCACCAGCATTAGTGGAGAAGCAAAGCGGGTGGCACATCTTCTGAACTTTATAGCATTTCAGAGAGTGTTCTAATGGATCCCATTTTATCGCGGTACAATATCCCTGCTTTGTGCATTCTCGCACTAAAGAGTGTACAAGGCTACAAACAGTAGAAGTGTCAACTGAAGCCGGTCTCCGGCAATGCAAATAAGCAAGGCGTAGTAAGCGAGAACAGCTCTATTGAAACTACGATGTTTTTTTTATTTTTATCATTTATTTTTCTCATCTTGCACTGCTTCGAATCCCCTTGTAGCGTATGCAAATAATACATATTAGGTTCCAAAGTTTACGAATCTACCCATTATCAATTTGGAGGCAATGGTTTATTTATTCATCAAACTGAAGCCTAGACAGGATTTATAGTTGGGATAAAATCAATGCATTCGCTTTCAAAGCGTGCTTTTTGCGGTAGCATTTCGATTAGGCTTTCTTAGCTGTTGTGCAGCATACATATATATTTATGCCTGGCTGGTGGTTGGTAGTGCTAGTGTGTTCTTTTTAACATGCGAATGGTGTTAAAACTTTATATCAATTATTTTAGTCAGAAGCCTAAAACCTGCGAAGGCAAGCTTGTGCATAGGCAAAAATCGGATGTATGCATTAAGATACAAGGAAGGCAAAGTCATAATCAATATGGATGGTACAGCTGAGGTGGTGGAAAAACTCTACAGAAATACAGAAGCCGAAACAACCAGGATGATATCGTAAGAATCAATATTACCACAGAGGAATTCGACATCCTAGCAGTAATGACAGGGAAAATAACGACAGTAACGACTGGGAAAGAGGCAAAGCCGTTGGTGAGGATAAGGTGACAACGAACCTTCTAAAAGATGGATGAGAAATTGGGTTAAAAAACTGGGCACTTTATACACGAAAAGTTTCATGACGGGAAGGATACCAGAATCTTGGAATAACGAGAACATCCTTTTAATTTATAAGAAACGGGACGTCAGGGACTTGAAAATTACAGGCTGAGTAAGTTACTGTCTGTTCTATACAACCTATTGGCAAAAATAATAGCTAATAGAACCATGGCGATTTATAGAGATCAATAAACCAAATGACTAAGCAGAATTTTGTACAGCCTAATCCACAAAAGACCATATTCAGATAGGATGACTGCCAGTTGGGCGTGTTGGTAAAGGTTCATGATGACACAAGCGCAAAAATACACACACTCAGAGTGGACACAGACAAGTGCTTACTAGCAACTGAAAATTTTATTTCATAGCGAACACTAATAAATACATCACACGCATGTACACGCATGTATGGTGACAGGGGAAGTCGGGAATGACGTACATGCGTGTGATGTATTTATTAGTGTTCGCTTCGAAATAAAATTTTCAGTTGCTAGTAAGCGCTTGTCTGTGTCCACTCTAAGTGTGTGTATTTTTGCGCTGGTCTCATCATGAACCATATTCATACTATCAATCAGGAAATAGAGAACTGCGCGGATTACAACCAACTCATATACATAGCTTTCATAGATTACGATAAAGCGTTTGACTCAGTCGAGGCATCAGAAGTAATGCAGGCAATGCGGAATCAGGATATTGACTAGCCCTACATAAACAAACGGGAATAAATCTGCAGTGGATCCACAGCCACCATAATTCTCCATAAAGAAAGCGACAGAATTCTAAAAAAGAAGGATGTAAGTCAGGGAGACGCGATCTCTCTAGTGGTATTCACCGCGCGTTTAAAGCAGGTTTTCTGGGCTCTAGATTTGGAAGAGTTGAGGATAAGAGTTAATCGAGAGTATCTTAGTAACTTGTGATTCGCTCATGGCATCACCTTGATGAGTAACTCAGAAGACAAATTAGAGCTCATGATTGCTGAACCGGACACGAAAAGCAGAAAAGTAGACCTGAAAATTAATATGCACAGAAATAAAGTGGTGAGCAACAGTATCGACAGAAAACAGCACTTTGCGATAAGTGGAGAGACCCTGGAAGTAGTAAAGAAATATGTCTACTTAAAACAGGTAGTAACCACGGAGCGAAACCATGAAAGTGAACTAACTAGAAAAATAAGATGGGGTGGATCACATTCAGCAAACATTCTCAAATTATGAATGATAATCTGCTACTAACACTCAAGAGGAAGGTATATAACAGCTGCATCTGCCGGTACTTACCTACGCAGCAAAAACTTGAAGGCTAACAAAAATGGTTCAGCTTAAATTGAGGGTGACGCAGCGAGCGATGGATAGGAAAATGATAGGTGTGTAAAGGGGGTTTATGGAAGAACTCAGCAAGCGGGTGGTAGCTCTAAAGAAAGGCAGGCGAACCCAGATGACGGTGCTTGATCGCCGATCTCGTGCCTTTTTCTTGTGCTGATGATAGCTGACCTGATGGCATCAACGTCTTTCTTATTCACTACAATTACCCCCGGCGAAAAAGTTGAAGCCATCCTGGCGATCTAACACGTGGGGACAAGCGGGTCAAAGTACGGCTTCAGACGGTTTACGTGAACGATATCACGTCCACGCCGACGACGGTCGCTCGGTGGCGTGAGGGGTTCAATGGCGTAGTTCACGGGTGAAGTACGCTCGACCACGCGGTAGGGACCATGATAATTAGAGAGTAGCTTGGGTGATACACCAGGGGCACAGGGCGGTACATGAAGCCATACAAGTGCTCCAGGAACGAACGTTGGTGCATAACGATGGTCGTCGTCACGGATCTCCTTCTGGCGCTGTTGGTTGGATGTAGTAAGCCGCTTGGCTAGCTTGCGGCACTCTTCTGCGTAACGAGCGGCTTCCGAGACAGGCTGGTATTCGGAGGGATCTGGCGAGTATGGCAGTAAAGTGTCGATAGTGTGTGATGGTTCGCGACCGTAATGGAGAAAAAATGGGGAAAACCCGGTAGTGACTTGCGTAGCGGTGTTATACGCGTATGTAACAAATGGGAGAACGAGGTCCCAGTTTGTTTGATCAGAAGCGACATGCGTAGTGAGCATGTCCCCGAGAGTACGATTAAACCGCTCAGTCAAGCCGTTCGTCTGTGGGTGGTAGGCTGTACTCTTCCGGTGAACCATATGGCACTGTTGAAGAAGTGCTTGTATTACATCGGAGAGGAAAACACGCCCTCGGTCACTGAGGAGTTCTCGAGGAGGACCATGAGGAAGCACAAAACGATTGAGTATGAAAGTGGCGACGTCTTGTGCTGAAGCTGTGGGGAGAGCAGCAGTTTCAGCGTACCGTGTTAGATGATCCAGTGCCACGATAGCCCATCGGTTGCCTGCCGTTGTTAATGGTAGTGGTCCGTAGAGGTCAATTCCTACTCGGTCGAATGGGCGGTCTGGGCATGGAAGTGGCTGCAATGAACCTGTTGCAGGATGTGGCGGGCTTTTCCGCCGCTGACATTCGTGGCAGCCGCGAATGAACTGGCGGACAAATATCCACTGTAGAGAATTATCCCACCAATACTACACTGCAGGTCAAGAGAAGGAAAAAAATATCAGAAAGGTGGGGAGGTTAACTAGGCTAAGTCCAGGTTACTACTCTACACGGGGAGAGGCGAATCAGGAGGAGAAAGAGAGAGGAGCATATACACATTGCACATAACACACACACCGCACACACAACCTGTGAAACCTGTGAAATCTGGCAGGTCAAGAACAAGTGCCCATATGTACGGGGTGGCTGGTGAATGGTTGTGCAGGGGGAGTTTCAAAAGTCAACGCGCGCTGTTCGCGCTCCCTCGCCACGCGGCGAGCGATGAGGTGGTGGCGAGAGAGAGCGAATTGTCTCTTGGTGAGAAAACGCAGTGCCTCTCTTGCGCTTAAGCAGACCGGCCATCACTACAGTAGCAGCAGCAGACAACGATGCAGCCTTCACTTAAGGTGCTTCATCCTTTGAAGCATTCCGTATTGTCGGAAACATCTCAACTTTCTAAAAACAGTGATGACATGAAACATTAAAAAAAGTGATGGAACTATGCAAGCGCTGACTCACAAGAACGAGTTTATTTCACCTAGCAAAGTCTGCAACCACACAAAAAAAACAAGAACAAATAAAGTATATGAAGACAGGTGTTCCTTAACGGCACATGAGTTAAGATTATGGTCAGTGTAAAGCTAATTGACAACCTTTTTTTTTTCTCAGCAAGTCTACGGAATGCATTCTTACATATCAGTCATTGTGTGCATGAATCACGTGAATCTCGAAAAACATTTGGCTGCAATGATTCTTGCGTGTTTTCAAAACACTTGTTTAGTCAAAATGTGCCAGGCAACCACACCTTTAACGAAGCAGAGCAGCATACTGCTCCGTTCATGCATTCAAGGTGCATGCATGTTCTCGCAGTCGATCACTTTAGGCAATGGCCTGTTTGCCCGTTGTAGGACATTTCCAGACCGCGAAATTCCATACAATATGTTCGATCGGCACGCAACGAATTATCATGTGTGCTTGTGGAGCAAGACTGTGCAGCAAATTGTTGCACACTCCTTTCACCACACAATACACTTCGTTTGTTGGGTACGCTAAAAACGGCCGAAGCTTCGATTCGAGTTGGAAATATTTTGAGTATACATAGGATGCAACATGAACGACTGGGATGGCTGTCAATTTCTTCCATTCAGCGCCATCACATTTATTAACGGGCTTTTGAGTAGGAATTTTTTCACAAGTATTTCCCGAATAATTAAAACAACATGTGGTTTAGGAAGGCAGGAAAAGTCTAGCTGTTGCTAGCAAGCTTTATTATGAAAATGTGGAATCACATATTGGAAGTCGGCTATTATATGAACGTTGAATTCAAGTTCACTAATGCAGATTTTCATCAAGAAAGAAGCCATATCATCAGAAAGGTAAAAACTTTAAAATGGTTTATGAAACATCGTCTTCATCGACTTCATCACTACATAGTTATTTCAGACTACAAATAAAACTTTCATTTTTCTGTTCCTCTCTTTTTTTCTAGGTCTTATATTTTCAGCCATTTAAACAACTTTAATTTCACCGTGGTATGCAAACAAGGCACCCAGGCACGTAAGGAGTAATTAGGCTTGCTAAGATCTTATATAGTATGATTGAGAATGTGTCAAAAGCGTTCATTATACAACGAGAACTAATTAAAAGCCTCCTCCGAATGCTAATATTGGTTCACTCGAGATCTAGCTCCCTTCTACCTTCCCATCCCCATATTGTTTTTCTTCACTCGGCATCACGATTCGAGCGGATGGCCGGCGCTATGACAAGCCGAGCGTGCCAAACTCGCTAATCCACCCCCGTTTCGAGCGGTGAGTTCTCGAAGTGCTTCCAGTCCTTCGTACGTTGGGCTGCGGCGATGTATAGTCGAGCAACTATCGCCATTTCGAAGGAGTCTCATTAACGCTCACCGATCTGGAAGACCACTGCTTGGACTCAGCTTTCAAATCCTGAATACTTAATTCAACGCCTTGAATCAGAAACTACCAGTCGAGTGAGCACCCAGTTAACTCTCGAAAATGATCGAATACCGCGCTCCTTCGCTGCGCGGTCAGTGCACGAACGGGCTGTCAGTGAGCTGCGCAAGCGGCCAAGCGCTTAAAAGATATTCGTGTGGTCGAATCGACAAAACGAGGAAACGAGGCACAGCTTTCCTCCGCTTTCCGAATGAAACATGATCAATAGACGTAACTTCAGTTTGTCACTTTCATCGCAGCAGGCCCCCTTCTTGTATCTCGTGAAGCAGGTAAATATTTTAATATTGCATTGCCGTACATTGCGCCAGCGACGGTGAGTGCTCCGCAAAGCAGCTTGTATTCATCTATCGAGGCAATCATTCGAAGTGGACTACGTGTTCTGAGGAGCCGGAATTACCTTTCTGGCCGATGTAGTGATGCAAGTGGAACTAGCCTCGACGGCATGAAATCAATAACGGAAAAGTGAAGGACAGAGCCAAAGGTAGGGCAAGGAAATACGCTTACGATATCTAAGGTTGCATCGCAATGAAGCACGGAACAGACGTAATCATATATAACGTGTAAAACATGGCGCGAGGAGGGGCGAGAAGGCATGTTTGCGTCGTATTCGCCAGCGAGACGCCGGAAGGCGGTATACAAGACGCCGGTACATGTTCGCTGTCTCGACCGTGAGAAGTTGTTTATCATGTCGAGAACTGCTTCCGCTCCGGACTCTCGTCGTTTTGTTGAAAAGGGAATGAGGGTTAGATCGTAGGGGGGCGGAGTACAGAAAGAGAGAAGAGAGAGAAACACTTTTGCGGCGCGGCAGGAGGAGGCTTTGTTTGATCCCGCGGAGATGCTATATGCTCCAAATGGGATGAGAGCGAAGTTCGCGGGCGGAGAGGACGACGTCTTTTTGAAACTGGGCCAGGGCGTTTCTTTACAATGGAGAATCCGGGGTGAGTGATTGTGCAGCTGACTCGAATTCTACGCTGTCGCACACTTCCTTCTTTAGGCGTGCTGCTTGGTTTTAGGCGCCTTGGTACACGTCATGGTAAAACAAACAGCCAAAAAAAAAACAAAAAAAGGCCTTCGCCCATGAAAAGTATCAAGTAGAGCTCTGAAGGTGTCATTAGGCACTTCAAAACGTAAACGAGATCCAGACGCGAGCACACGCTCCAAACGAATAATGGACAGCTCAAGTTCAAACGGAAAGCGCGGAAGTCTAGAAATGGGACAAACGCAGTACTTATCGCTTTCTTCACCAGCATTAGTGGAGAAGCAAAGCGGGTGGCACATCTTCTGAACTTTTAGCATTTGAGAGAGTGTTCTAATGGATCCCATTCTTATCGCGGTACAATATCCCTGCTTTGTGCATTCTCGCACTAAAGAGTGTACAGGGCTACAAACAGTAGAAGTGTCGACTGAAGCCGGTCTCCGGCAATGCAAATAAGCAAGGCGTAGTAAGCGAGAACAGCTCTATTGAAACTCCGATGTTTTTTTTATTTTTTATCATTTATTTTTCTCATCTTGCACTGCTTCGAATCCCCTTGTAGCGTATGCAAATAATACATATTAGGTTCCAAAGTTTACGAATCTACCCATTATCAATTTGGAGGCAATGGTTTATTTATTCATCAAACTGAAGCCTAGACAGGATTTATAGTTGGGATAAAATCAATGCATTCGCTTTCAAAGCGTGCTTTTTGCGGTAGCATTTCGATTAGGCTTTCTTAGCTGTTGTGCAGCATACATATATATTTATGCCTGGCTGGTGGTTGGTAGTGCTAGTGTGTTCTTTTTAACATGCGAATGGTGTTAAAACTTTTATATCAATTATTTTAGTCAGAAGCCTAAAACCTGCGAAGGCAAGCTTGTGCATAGGCAAAAATCGGATGTATGCATTAAGATACAAGGAAGGCAAAGTCATAATCAATATGGATGGTACAGCTGAGGTAGCGGGAAAAACTCTACAGAAATACAGAAGCCGAAACTACCAGGATTATATCGTAAGAATCAATATTACCACAGAGGAATTCGACATCCTAGCAGTAATGACAGGGAAAATAACGACAGTAACGACTGGGAAAGAGGCAAAGCCGTTGGCGAGGATAAGGTGACAACAAACCTTCTAAAAGATGGTGGAGAAATTGCGTTAGAAAAACTGGCCACTTTATACACGAAGAGTTTCATGACGGGAAGGATACCAGAATCTTGGAATAACGCCAACATCCTTTTAATTCATAAGAAACGAGACGTCAGGGACTTGAAAATTACAGGCTGAGTAAGGTACTGGCTGTTCTATACAACCTATTGGCAAAAATAATAGCTAACGAAACCATGGCGATTTATAAGATCAATAAACCAAATGACTAAGCAGAATTTTGTGCAGCCTAATCCACAAAAGACCATATTCATACTATCAATCAGGAAATAGAGAACTGCGCGGATTTAACCAACTCCTATACATAGCTTTCATAGATTACGATAAAGCGTTTGACTCAGTCGAGACATCAGAAGTAATGCAGGCAATGTGGAATCAGGATATCGACTAGCCCTATATAAACAAACGGGAATAAATCTGCAGTGGATCCACAGCCACCATAATTCTCCATAAAGAAAGTGACAGAATTCTAATAAAGAAGGGTGCAAGTCAGGGAAACACGATCTCTCCAGTGGTATTCACCGCGTGTTTAAAGCAGGTTTTCTGGGCCCTAGATTGGGAAGAGTTGAGGATAAGAGTTAATCGAGAGTACCTTAGTAACTTGTGATTCGCTCATGACATTGCCTTGATGAGTAACTCAGAAGACAAATTAGAGCTCATGATTGCTGAACCGGACACGAAAAGCAGAAAAGTAGACCTGAAAATCAATATGCACAGAAATAAAGTGATGTGCAACAGTATCGGCAGAAAACTGCACTTTGCGATAAGTGGGGAGACCCTGGAAGTAGTAAAGAAATATGTCTACTTAAAACAGGTAGCAACCGCGGAGCCAAACCATGAAAGTGAACTAACTAGAAAAATAAGATGGGGTGGATCACATTTGGCAAACATTCTCAAATTATGAATGGCTAATCTGCTACTAACACTCAAGAGGAAGGTACATTACAGCTGCATCTGCCAGTACTTACCTATGCAGCGAAAACTTGAAGGCTAACAAAAATGGCTCAGCTTAAATTGAGGACGACTCAGCGAGCGATGGATAGGAAAATGATAGGTGTAACCTCAAGAGACAAGAAGACAGCGGAGTGGGTCAGGGAACGAACTGGTGTTAAGAATATTATAGTTGAAATCAAGGAGAACAAATGGACATGGGGTGGGGACGCAGCATGTAGGCAGGAGAGCCGCTGGTCATTAAGCGTAACTGACTGGATTCCCAGAGCAGGCAAACATACGAAGGGGAGACAAGAAGTTAGGTGGTCCGATGAGATTAAAAATATCGCAGGTATAACGTGGCAGCCGAAAGCACAAGCCCGGGTTGATTGGTGAATCATGGGAGAGGCCTTTGCCCTGCAATGAGCGTAGTAAGGCTGATGATGATGCTAAGGATGATGAATTTTTTCCAACGTAAGCCCAGCCAAATGTCATTAACTATTATGCAATAACTCTACCTAAAGGTAATCTGCTAGTGGATACAAAGCTGGACTGGAATGCAAATAAAGATAAGAGGCATTGTGGTGCACTATAATAACATTCCTGCAGGCTATTCTTTACTGGACAAAAGTGAAAACACTGAAAGTAAGCGAAAAAATAAAACACAACAAAAATGAAAACTAGAAAGAACTGTGGGCGGTACATATTGTGGAAAACGTATTGTAGGCATAGAATTCAAATTTCGTGCTGAATTCATAGGCTCCTAAATCCTAATTTAAGGCTGCGAGTGAAGGTGAAAGTGAGCGTACCTATTTAGACCGTACGGCTCTCTCGGAGGTGCGGTATATGGCGCTTTTGCACACTTGTCACTGCTTCTCCCAAAGATACAGCAGCGACACCGCTGCATGGCGTTTTGATTGACTACGGCAAAGCGGACAGCTTCGGTGGGCGTAAATAAGTTGCTCCCCGAACGATCGGAGTAGCCGCTTCACCGCAGCCGTCTGGCGAGGAGGTTTCCGACGCCTCCCAGTCGCCAGCTACGGCTGATTCGCCTTCGGTGTGAACAAGCCGGCGTGAATAAGTCTTTAGTGTTTCTTTTTCGTGGTTGGAAGAGCCGCTTCTGTAGTGGCGCATTTTCCGAATAATAAATCACGTAATAAATTAACAGACAAAAAATGTTGGGTACCGCAGATATCGGTGGCTTTTGCCTGTATCGATAAGTTGTGTTGCACAGTAGAAATTTCGCTACAAGCTAATAAAGTGATATTGAAGGGGGGTACTCAAGCCATACTTTGGTATTACTGAGGACATTTTAGTGATGACAGTAAACTTCGACTGTAAGTAGTGTATAAAAACTGTTTTTTTTTTCGAGAATGTGCTGACATCCAACTCTCCGAAATGCTACTGTGGTGATGAAAAAGAGGATGGGCATATAATTTAGAGTGCGCAAATTACGCAAAGAAAGCATAACTAAATTCTGGGAAGAAACAAGCAAGTTTGCACAGACGCTTCACTACCGGACTGTGGCCTTTAAAGCACCTTAAGCAAAAGTAAACATTTTGCTCAAAAGAAATAGCCGAGAAGGAAAGACAGGGAGGTAACCAAGTTTGGACAAGCAGTTTGCTACCCTACGCATGAGAAAATAATGGGAGAGATTAGACAAGCAGATGTGACAGTGATGTCGAGTACCTCGCCAGAGCTGAGGACTATAAAAGACTGCGGGTCTGATGTGTTAGGTGATGTCTTTCTCTCTTTACTATCTACATCTGCCTAAAGATCTATCTGCAATGCTGGACTAGACAAGTGCTTGGGACGAAAAAGAGAGAGAGAATAATATGAGGGAAAGGGGGCAGGTTGACCAGAAGTAAGGGCATCCGGTTTGCTACCCTGCACTAAGGGAAGGGGGAATGCACTAAGGGAAAGTGGAATGCACTAAAGTAAAGGGGAATGAGGAAGAAAGATGAGAAAGAAAACGGAGAGCAAAATAGGCGCGCGAAAAAGAAAAAAAGAAAGTGAAGGTGCTATCGCCTATTCAATATGCCAGTACCACGCAAAAAAAAAACTTAATTAGGCTTCCACTGATTTTCTGTGCGAAGACAGATCATTTCGGCTTTCGAGCACTAACCCTACTGACAAAGTTATGTGTTGCTATACGGAACGATGTGTTAGTCCATATACTGCGTGCAAGACTAAAACTGTTTTCGAATGGACGCCTGAATATCAATATGTGGTCCTGAGGACAAATTCTGCGTTATCATGTTATTTTTTTAATCTAGTTTCAGCTCAGAATAATTTTTGATAGAGGCGAGAATGCTGTAGGCCTATGTGCTCAAACTTGGGTGCATGTTAAAGAATCCCAGGTGGTAGAAATTTCCTGAGCCCTCCACTACGACGTCTTTCATAGTCATATGGTGGTTTTCGGACGTTAAATTTCACATATCAACCAATCAGTTTGCAACAAAATTTTTCTTTAGTTGCTCATTATTTACTCTGGGTAAACACTGTTCTTTTTTCTTTTTTCGCTGCTTACTTTATAGAAGCAGAGCTTCCAACGTAAAGTAAATGTCACCCTCTTCACAGCAAGCCAGTAAGAACACAACAATAATATCGATATCGGGACAATGCCTGCAATGTTAATTATTCATAAAACAAAAACAAAAGCAAGAGAAAAGGCAAAGTTGATGTCTGCGATAATCAATTTATAACTACTTTCGCATTGCCAAAAAATATAAAAACATCGGAGAAAAGAAAGGCGCCCTTGCACTTTTGTACGAAAATTTCATGTACAAATAATTTTCTCCCGCTATTGAAGGTTCGTTTGCATGCCTACGCACCCAAGACGGCCAGTCGTACAAAGTAGGAGATGAGCGGGTGCATGTTGATCTGGCACTCGTAATCCCCGGCGTCGGTGGGCTGCACACGCTTGATCTGCAGCATCCAGTCTTCGGAGCGATCCATGTGCACAGACTGGAACCGGTCGTCAGCCGTGTACGTCGTCAGGCCCACCGTGAGGACATGGAAGTCGCGGCGGCGTATCCAAGACACCTGCACGCGAAGACGCTGTGTGAGACGTTTGTAATAATTGTTGGGGTTTTATGTTTAAAAAGCACAATATATGAGAAACGCTGTTGTGAAGGACTCAAGGACTCGGGAAAATTCGATCACTTGGGGTTCTTAACAACAACAACAAAAAAAAAGATCTAAGCGCATGGCGACCAAGCAATGCGGCGGCCACAGGCCGTAATTTGATCCCACGACTATCGGGTCAGCAGTCAAGCAACATAGCCACTAGACATTCGCATCAAATGGATAGTCTTTGCCTAAAGAGCGTTGCGCTGTGATTGATTGATTGATTGATTGATTTATTCATTGATGGATTGAATGATTAATTCATTCATTCACTCTATCATTCATTCATTGAGTGAGTGAGTGAGTGAGTGAGTGAGTGAGTGAGGGAGAGGGGGAGTGAGGGAGTGAATGAGAGAGTGAGTGTTAAAATAACCAAATAGAGCATATGACAGACTTCGTTTACTCGAGGTCGCAACCGAATTATATCTTCTCGCATTCTTTAGAATTTCCTCAAAATCAGTTGGCGGTGCGTTACTGAAGCAAAAGTGTTGAAAAGATGATGCGTACGTCACTTGTGAACGTGACGTGGTCGTACACCTGTTTTTTTTTTTTTTTTTGCGCTGACGATTTTTTGACACTCTTCGAGATATTTTTTTTTCATATGCTTGCATAATACTAACACTTTAGGTGCAAAGAGACTTGAGACTTCGCTGGCACTCACTTGCAGTTTTTTTTGCAATACCTAAAAACTACAAATATGGCAGTAAGTGAAACAATAAAAGAAGAGAAAATGTAAAATTCTTTAAATGAATCAACATGATTCGGGATAACGTGTTTTTGTATATTCAATCGGCCTTCTTGCAGAATTTTCACCAAGTGAACACGTTTCAGTGAGACATGCAGCTACTTATAGGTTAATTCACCAAGTGCTATCTTTCTTTGGCCAGCTGTGACTGTAGGTTCAACTTTGCTGCTGATGTTTTAAATATAAAGAGAGGCAAAGTAACAATATACCTATTAGAAAAGTAAGTTCGGACCTTATACCTGCACGTACGCTAGCATTTCCTTAAAAGAAAAAGCCACAGAAAATGTGTTACGGTGTTGCCAGCATTCTACCACAGGCCGCTTCGTCACCGGAGGTCTTAATCTTGAGCTTCAGCTTACCGCGAGGGACGCTCATTTTGCACGTTTGCATGGGTTAGCGGAGTTAGTTTTGCGAAGTTGCTGGCGCAAATGGGCTGAAAATAATTAGAGCGTTGCGCCATGTGCGGCGCGCGCGTCAACTCCTTCATTCGTAATGGCGCCCCAGCTGCTCTCAAGCGTGGACGAGTTCATCGCTCTGAAACCGGTCTGCGCGCAGATAAGCGCACCGAAGAGACACACCCCTCCAGTGAGTCTCGCAAACGCATACACAAACACAAACGGCACTTTCTACTGCAACTGTTGGTTTGACGCCAATGAGAACTTAGTGCGAAGTGCATGGCGTGGAGTCGTGCGCTGTAAGGTGTGTCAGCAGAGATATACTGGACTTACTTCGCCATGTATATCTCTGCTGACACACCTTATAGCGCAAGTCCAGTTAACGAATTAATCGTGAAAGATAGTCATATGTTGGGCTTTTCGCTGTATCATTCTGTAGAATGAGACAGTAACTTGACATATAAAATTCGAAAGAGGACGCTTCAAACATTTACGTGCTTGACACTTTTTTTAATTAAATGTATATAAGGAAAGGTTGGTGCCAACGCGTGGCGCCGGCTACTCCTCTTCTCTTGAACAAAAGTCGACATCACACATTTTATAGCAAACACAAGGCTATACATATGTACATAGCACAACACTAACACAATGAGTTCACGTTTTTCAACACTGAGTGTCCACACCACACAGAATTGTGTCCACACTACATAGAAATTTGTCCGCATATATGATCGAAAACTGATCGTGAGCTCATCAGTATTTAGGAGAGTGAGGAATGTGGTTTAATGTGCATAAGCTTTAAATGCCCCGTGTAAGTGTGTTTCTTTCTATTGCACAGCACAGTCGACAAGGAGAGTATTAGTACGAGTGGATTTAGTTATAATATGGAGAGTTTAACGTCCAAAAACCACGATATGATTATGAGAGACGGCGTAGTGGAAGGCTCCGGAAATTTGGACCACCTGGGGTTCTTTATCGTGCAACTCAAATCTGAGCAGACGTGCTGACAGCAGTTTCCGCAGCCGGGATTTAAAATTGCAGCCTCCGCAGCCGGGATGCGATCCCGCGACCTGCGGGTCAGCAGCCGAGCGCCTTAGCTACTAGACAACCACGGCGGGGCTACGGATGGATTTGAACGTAAAAGTGTGTCAGTGAGAGTTCTGCTGGCATGCTCTTTTATTTCCGTTGTAGCGTAACAATATAAAAACCAGTAATAAGTTTTGTTTGAATTTGGAGCAACATTACCCCCTGAAACAAAAGCAAGTGCTTCTGTTGTGGGTCTGTATGTATTCTTTTAGATTTGGCGTTCGAACTTCTACAAGCCGGTGGTTGACGTCTAAAAAAAATTGATGCAGAAGTAAAACATCACTAGAATATCTTTGCTGTTTTAATTTTTTTCATTTAAGGATTAAAGCTGGAAAATTTGATGGCTGGCTAAGTGACACGCCCTTACATGGTACACCCTTACATGCCTGTGTTACTAAAAGTGACTCATGCTATTATATTTTGTGAGAGGGAATTTCAGCCAATATAGCTTCGCTATATAGTATACCAGTATAGCTTCGCTAATGATATGCAAACAATCAGATCCTGATGGTAGGCATATCATTAGCGAATCTATACTGGTTTAATGTAAAAAAAAAGTTTTGAAGTTATCAAAACAAGTTCAGACTTTCCTGCAACGCGAGAAAGATACAGCTCCGGGACTCTTTAACTGTCTCACGTAGACTAATCGCACATTGCTTTATTGCGTCACGCTCGTTATGCTGTCTTAATGCAGCAGGAGACTGTAATTATAAGAGCCACAATTTCAGTATTATGGCTGTGACGCTACCACCTCCACACGCGCCCGTCACCATCATGCAGCATTACACCATATCAGAACAGTCCACGTCTCTGTGATAGCGCACACACATTAAAGGAAGAGATACATTGCGAAGCCTGAAGGAAAATTAATGCGTTGCAACTCAGTTTCGCAAGACATCGTTGCTTGAATACAATAAATGGGTCGAGCACACCCACGTAGGCTCAGCGTAATTGCAGTAGGTGTGCCCAGGCTGCGAAAAGATAGATTTGGTGGTAAACTTCCTATGCGAACATTGCCCCTACATTATCAAGTGGTATATTTACACCTCCGATTTCTCTTTATAGCATGATGTCATATATTACCGCCCTCCGTAGATAAATGACCACTTTAAAGCGCAGGTACCCCGCTTTAAACAGCGCGAATTCACAGAATATAAATAACAATAAAAAGGGGGGGGTGGTATTGTAATACATCAGATCTTATCTCTTTCATACCAGTCCAGGGGGCCTCAGAAGATAAACACGTGTATTTATATTTAGCTTCACTATTTCGCACTACAAGTATGCATTTGTACGGGGTGTAAAAAAGCAGATATGTACACGTAGAATTTGAAAGCAAATTTATGAAAACGCGTCACTGTACAGCTGCAATACATCACCTAAATCCTCATCTGCCCGACGCTTACGATACCGAATACACAGAACACATCCAGGCCATGCATGTGCAATACATACGCTGAAAACATGCGTCACAGACACTCTTCAATCTAAATACGCATGGGGAAAGGATGCGTTGAAAAAGAATCGCTTTTTCTCGTCTATTCAGTCCCCTTTCTATGATTCTCGCGAAGAATACTCTCTCGTTTCTTTTTTTCATAAAGGGCACACAATATTTAAGGTGCAGTAGTCCGTCACTCACCCGTCTCCTTTTCCGACGTTATCGAAGGGAGGAACCATGGCACATGTCTCAATATCTGATTAATGTGTACATGTAGAAGTGTAGACGGTTTAAGAAGTTTGCACGGTTCCACGTTGATGATATGATAGCGCCAAACACGAGAGAAGAATACACAATATTCAGGCACAAGCGCTTGTTTTGTATACTCTCACTTTTCCAGTATTAGTGTTACGCTATACCTATAGTCACGAAGAAATGTGTAATAGATGTTATCTCATTTCACTGACCTCTACAATACGCCAAACATGACCGATGTCGTACGTAAAACAGTTACCAAAATAAGGTCACGGTCACGGAGCTCCAGTAACCGCAAAGCTGTCGCTCCGAAGCAGCACAGTCATCGGCGTGCGGTCGCTCCGTGTGCGTTCGCCGACACCATCCGACGGCCGCCGAGGACTATCTGACGTGCCATCTCGACACATTCGTCGCCCGACACGCCTCTCGCGCAACGAACATGTCACACTCAGCGCTATTAATTTGAAACACCTCAGTGTCTGCGGCGGCGGACGGGGGTGGGGATCGCGTCCGTTGACGCCGCTATTTTCGATGCCCTCTGACCACGGCGCCGATTTCGTTCTGCCGTTTGGCTTTTCGCGACTCAGCGAGGATACCGAGGAAGAAGGGGTGGTTTTCCTTTTGTCTTCCCAGCGCCTCTTTATCACTGGCACCGCGCGGATCAATTCGCTGTCTGATACAACGACGACAATGCTTTCTTTTTTCGCCGCTCAGAGGGCGATCGAACTACCCTTATTCGTTGTCTTCGTCATTTGTCTCTGTAGCTATTACATTACATTTTAGATTACGGCTAAATTAGAATCTGGGAATCGATGCGCGTGACGGTAGTTACAGCGAGAAGCCGCGCTACTACTTAACACTTTGAATCAGATAAAATTGCGTTTCCCGAGCG
Organism: Rhipicephalus microplus; assembly: GCF_013339725.1. Classification (NCBI taxonomy): domain Eukaryota; kingdom Metazoa; phylum Arthropoda; class Arachnida; order Ixodida; family Ixodidae; genus Rhipicephalus; species Rhipicephalus microplus. The sequence continues at coordinate 253,519,241 of NC_051165.1, forward strand.
CTTTTCTGTCACTAGTCAGTCTGAAGTTCTCGTGCTAAGTCATAACGAGTTTGGATAGGGTACTATTGCGACTGTGTTTCGGACGTTCTGCAAGAACGCTTACGCAGAGAGCTTTGCGTGCATTGTGAAGACATTAGGTATTTATGGTAATGATTAGGAACACCCTAAAACTGGCGTCACTATTTGTCACTCGTAGAAATTTTCAAAATGAAAACCAAACAGTATTTAAATTATACTAATTAAATATTTATAATTGTGGAGCTAAAGTTCACATCCATACTTCAGAGTCCTGGACACTTCAGAGTACTGCTAACATGCATCCAGCTAATATATGTGTGTTTTCTTTCGTCTAATATACACAGACACGTTCCAATACCCCCACACTGTATCTCATCTGTGCTGATGCTGGGGTGAAGAGATGATTGATTGATTTGTGGGATTTAACGTCTCAAAACCACTATTTGATTATGAGAGACGCCGTAGTGGAGGGCTCCGGAATTTAGACCACCTGGGTTCTTTAACGCTGCACCCAAATCTGAGTACACGGGCCTACAACATTTCCGCCTCCATCGGAAATGCAGCCGCCACAGCCGGGATTTGATCCCGTGACCTGTGGGTCAGCAGCCGAGTACCTTAGCCACTAGACCACCGTGGCGGGTTGGGTGAAGAGATCGTGAGGTGATAATATGTAAAACGATGTCATTAAATGAAGGTCGGTAAATCACAAATAGCACCGCAGCAGACATCGGACCTCACGTAAATGACAGCGTAATTACTCGAATTTCTATTCCAAGACAAAAACAAACTTTTCGCGTACCTTGGTGAACATGCTCACAAACTTCGACAGCAGTGACGCATTTCGAGCAAACTAGCGCCACTACTGCAGGCAGACGCAAGCGAATCAAGTCCGCAGAAAAAAAAAATGCTTGACAATTATCTCTAAAATGACTCAGACGAAATATAAATAAACCGTGCTCTTTTAAATAAAACCAAGTTACCACGCAAACTCAGTCAACGTCAGAACTGTCCCTGCGCAACGTCTAAATTAAAAAGCAGAAGAAAAACGAAAGCGTGCTTCCACGATCGAACAGTGTCATAAAAAGGTTGGCCAGACCGTTTTCGCGTTCACCTTCTTTTCCTCTTCAGCTCTTTTACCATTTAAATTTTTGTCTGCGCCTTCGTTCTGCCTTCTTTTCTTCTGGTTCTCTGGATCGGTGAACTCTGCTTAGGGCGAAAGCCAGAGAGGCGTTGCTAGCGCACGTCCTCCCAACGTGACTTCGGACCACTGTGCCAGTTTGACCTGGCTGCGCCGAGCTTGCCCCAAGGCTGTGGCAGCAAGGACTTAGGCGCTCTTCGGTTCTCCGCTGTTCCAAGTGCACCAGAAAAAAAAAGAGCAGGCGTGCCTTTTGTTTCCGAACCGAACTATCGGCTTCCACCGTGAAATCACTCACCGTGCGATAAGTAAACAAGTTGCCCCAAGCCGCTTTTGGACAGTTAGGCCTCCGCAATATAACGTTCCCGATCGATAGGATGCTGTTTAGTCAGCCATCGAAGCGCAGAAAAATGAGATACAGCGACTTTCTATCTTTCTTCGCACGTCTCGCCAGATTTAAACAGTTTCTCAAAACTACGTATTGACTACGGTATGATCAAATTTTATAATGAGATATGTCTAGCGGCCACGCTATATTGCACAGTGAAGTTCACGATCTCCAAGAGTACGACAGAGTTAGATGCTGCTCTCGCAAAATGCTTTGGCCTCTCTTCTCCCGCTACATCAATACTTTGCGTCATCTCTTCCTGAAATGAAGCACCAGAAAAAAAAGAAAATTATATTATAGTGCCTCCTGCTCTCGCTCCCAAGAAACAGTTTAGATCCTGGACTCGTACGTTGATCTCAAAGAAGCGACGACAACCGAGCCAAAACAAGTTTATCGCTGAAAGGAAAAACGAGCAGAGGTGTTTTTTTTTTGCTTGGTCATAAATTTGAGTTCAACTAGCCATTAGTGTCTCGTACACGAGAATAAAGCACTTTCGAACAACAAAACGCAAGAATGCATCGAGCACTTATTTCTGCGCGGCGATAAAATTGAGCCTGGGGTTTAGCGCTTGCCACTGACGTGAAAAAGAGAGAGAAAGAGAGAAAGGAAGTAATTTATTTTAGACCGCGCAGAGCTACGAGAAATTGACTTTCTTCAAGACAAATGCGCAACACGCCGTGCGGGTTTGGTTGCTTGTTCCTACTCAGGCAAGGGACGCGAGCATAAAATGAAAATTAATGCCGCAAGAGCAGCTGCGTCATAGCGACAATTGCAAACGCACTGATACTCACCAGTGTCGTCATCACCAGTGCATTATTTTAACACAGCCGTTGCATGTTCGTGTTGCTTTGTGAAGAATTCAAGGTTCGCTTTTGCAGTAACTCCATGACGCGTGTGAACTAGCGAGCGAAACTCTGTGGCCTGTGGGTCGCATTTTCCGCAAGCATTTTCATTGAATCCTGTTTTTTATATGCGTATAATGTGTCGAATTTCTGGACTACAGGCCGCCATTGGAACCTGAACTTGGCAACGTTTAACGCTAGAACCTTATCTAGTGAGGGAAGTCTAGCTGTGCTATTCGAAGAGCTAGAAAGTGTTAAATGGGATATAATAGGGCTCAGTGAGGTTAGGAGGACAGATGAGGCCTATACGGTGCTACAGAATGGGCACGTCCTTTGCTATCGGGGCTTGGCAGACAGAAGAGAACTGGGAGTGGGGTTCCTAATTCACAGAAACATAGCTGGCAACATAGAGGAATAATATAGCATTAATGAAAGAATGTTAGGTATTGTAATTAAACTGAATAAAAGATACAAGATGAAGGTAGTACAGGCTTACGCGCCTACATCCAGCCATGATGACGCTTCAGTTGAAAGCTTCTATGAAGACGTGGAATCGGCAATGAGTAAGGTAAAAACACAGTATACTATAGTGATGGGCGACTTTAATGCAAAGGTAGGGAAGAAGCAGGCTGGAGACCAGGCAGTAGGAGATTATGGCATCGGCACTAGAAACGCCAGAGGAGAGCTACTAGTAGAATTCGCAGAACGCAATAATTTGCGGATTTTGAATACCTTCTACCGAAAACGAGAAAACCACAAGTGGACATGGAGGAGCCCTAATGGCGAAAATAAGAACGAAATAGACTTTATAATGACCGCACACCCAGGAATCGTGCAGGATGTGGAAGTGGTTGGCAAGGTACGATGCAGTGACCATAGAATGGTACGGTCTCCGATTCGCCTAGACTTGAAGAAGGAACGACAGAAACTGATACGCAAGAAGACAATCAATGAGCTAGCGCTGAGAGGGAAAGTACAGAAATTCAGAGTGTCGCTGCAGAACAGGTACTCGGCTCTTAGTGAGGAAACCAACCTTAGCGTAGATACAATGAATGATAATCTGACGAGTATCATTACGGAGTGTGCAGTGGAAGTTGGAGGCAGGGTAGTTAGACAGGACACTGGCAAGCTTTCCCAGGAAACGAAGAACCTAATTAAGAAGCGTCAAACCATGAAAGTGTCAAGTACAACAGACGAAATAGAACTGGCAGAGCTTTCGAAGTTGATTAATAGACGTAAAATATGCGATGTAAGAAGGTATAACATGGAGAGAATGGAACACGCTCTGAAAAACGGAGGAAGCTTCAAAGCAGTGAAGAGGAAACTTAGGATAGGCAAAAGTAGGATGTATGCACTAAGGGACAAAGAAGGCAAAATAACTACCAATATGGATAGGATAGTTAAAATAGCGGAGGAGTTTTACAGAGATCTGTACAGTAGCCGAGACAACCACAACCTTAATACTATAAGAACTAGCAGTAACCCAGACAACACCCCACCAGTAATGATAGAAGAAGTCAGAAAAGCTTTGGAGAGCATGCAAAGAGGCAAAGCTGCTGGTGAGGATCAGGTAACATCAGATCTTCTGAAAGATGGAGGACAGATTGTGTTAGAAAAACTAGCCACCCTGTTTACGAGGTGTCTCCTGACAGGAAGGGTACCAGAGTCTTGGAAGAACGCTAACATCATCTTAATACATAAGAAAGGAGATGACAAGGACTTGAAGAATTACAGGCCGATCAGCTTGCTCTCTGTAGTGTACAAGCAATTTACAAAGGTAATTGCTAACAGAGTAAAGAAAACATTAGAATTCAATCAACCAAAGGAACAAGCAGGATTTCGAACAGGCTACTCAACAATTGACCACATTCATACTATCAATCAGGTAATAGAGAAATGCTCAGAGTATAACCAACCACTATACATAGCCTTCATAGATTACGAGAAGGCGTTTTATCCAGTAGAAATATCAGCCGTCATGCAGACACTGCGGAATCAGGGCGTAGATGAAGTATATATAAACATTCTGGAAGAAATTTACAGGGGATCAACTGCTACCATAGTGCTTCATAAAGAAAGCAACAGAATACCAATCAAGAAGGGTGTAAGGCAGGGGGACACAATCTCCCCAATGCTATTTACTGCGTGCTTACAGGAGGTTTTCAGAAGCCTAGAATGGGAACAGTTAGGGATAAGAGTTAATGGAGAATACCTTAGTAACCTGCGCTTCGCCGATGACTTTGCATTGCTGAGTAACTCAGGGGACGAATTGCAACTCATGATTACGGAGTTACACAGGGAGAGCAGAAAGGTGGGTCTTAAAATTAATCTGCAGAAAACGAAAGTAATGTACAACAACCTCGGAAAGGAACAGCGCTTCGAGATAGGTAATAGTGCACTTGAAGTTGTAAAAGACTATGTCTACTTAGGGCAGGTAATAACCGCAGAGCCTAACCACGAGATTGAAGTAACTAGAAGAATAAGAATGGGGTGGAGCACATTCGGCAAGCACTCTCAAATTATGACAGGTAGATTGCCATTATCCCTTAAGAGGAAGGTATATAACAGCTGTATCTTGCCGGTACTTAGCTACGGAGCAGAAACCTGGAGACTCACAAAGAGGGTTCAGCTTAAATTGAGGACGACGCAGCGAGCAATGGAAAGAAAAATGGTAGGTGTAACCTTGAGAGACAAGAAGAGAGCGGAGTGGATTAGGGGACAAACGGGGGTTAAGGATATCATAGTTGAAATAAAGAAGAGGAAATGGACATGGGCCGGGCATGTAGCGCGAAGACAGGATAACCGCTGGTCATTAAGAGTAATTAACTGGATTCCCAGAGAAGGAAAGTGGGTTAGGGGGAGACAGAAGGTTAGGTGGGCAGATGAAATTAAGAAGTTTGCGGGTATAAATTGGCAGCAGCAAGCACAGGACCGGGTTAACTGGCGGAACATGGGAGAGGCCTTTGTCCTACAGTGGACGTAGCCAGGCTGATGATGATGATGATGATGATGTGTCGAATTTATAAATGAAGCATCAATTTGTCGAACACCATCCATAGACAGCAACTGAAGTGGGAGGTGCATCTGCCGCAATGATCATCATCATCATCTTTGACATCATCATCATCATCAGCCTGATTACGTCTACTTCACGACAAAGGCCTCTCCCATGTTCCATCAGTGAACTTGGTCCTGTGCTTGCTGCTGCCACTTTATACCCGCAAACTTCTTAATCTCTTCTGCCTAACTAACGTTCTGTCTCCCCCTAACCCGCTTGCCTTCTCTGGGAATCCAGTTAGTTACCTTTAATGAACAGCGGTTATCCAGCCTACGAGCTACGTCCCCGGCCCATGTATATTTCCTCTTCTTGATTTCAACTATTATATCTTTAACCCCCGTTTGTTCCCTAATCTACTCTGCTCTCTTCTTGTCTCTCAAGGTTACACCTACCATTTTTCTTTCCATTGCTCGCTGCGTCATCCTAAATTTAAGCTGAACCCTCTTTGTAAGTCTCCAGGTTTCTGCTCCGTAGCTAAGTACCGGCAAGATACAGCTGTTATATACCTTCCTCTTGAAGGATAGTGGCAATCTACCTGTCATTATTTGCGAGCGCTTGCCAAATGTGCTCCACCCTAATCAGAGCGCAATCAGAGTGATCTTACTCTGCCACAATCAGAGCGATTTTGTTAATTAGCGAAGACACTAGGTGTTGGACCGCGGTAAGAAGTGAGTACATGGCAGTTTTAATTTACTTTATTTACACAGTGCCGTAAGCTTGGGGAGTCATGTTAGCCGTTGTGCCGCATTTGCTACGGCTCGCATCTTTGCTTCGAAGGCGTTTTGTCGATGAGTACAACCGGGTTAGCCTTGACCGCACAGACACTACGGCACCCGCATGGCACCCGGTGAAGTGCTGCAGCGCGTGCGACTACCGAGCGTTGCGAGTTCCCGTTAACCCAGAACAAAGGAAACAACCCCCACGCGGGCAACGAAGGGGTAGGGACGAAAACGTCGTTATGATGACCCCCCCTCCTTCCCCACCCGATTACCTCTCGGCACGTTCGGCTTACGTTTTCTGTTCACGCGCCTAAGGGCTCGCCGCCGATTCAAGGCGGCAAGTTTGCTTTGCGATACTGTGCGATCGCCGTCGACCTTTCGCCCCGGTCCAGCCTACTTCTGGTGGCTCTCGGAAGCGGGCATGCTTGCGACACGTGACAGAGTGACTGACGTCACAGTTATCGGGCGCCCGGTCGGTGTCTTTGGTGCGCATTGTCAAACTGGCATGTCTTCGACTGCTTCCGTGCTTAACCTTGCAAACGCACTCGTAAGTAGAACCACGTGCGGTCAGCGAGTGGATCAGGCGGATTATTGTCCTACCGGCAAGAAGTTGACGTGTTACCAGAGAAGCCGCTCCCATGGCCGCAAACCCCAGTACGTGTAGCTTAAAGTCTAGATAACTGTGCGCCGCGGAGCTTGCTTATGTCTCTACGACTTTTAGAGCTTTTTATTTACATTTTGGTTGTGTTATTTGGGGAGAGGGCATGAGCCCTCACGTGCACGAAGGTGGCGTCCTTGTAGCGGGTTTTTGATCGACCAAGTCTACTTTCCTATCAGAGGACAAAAAGTGACGATTTGCCGAAGAGTTGTGTAAGGGCTTAGCACCGAGGAAATAAGAAGAGGCCCTGGAGTTCCGCCAGGTGTTCTGAACCGAGATCATGGTGTTAAGCACCATCGGCTCTGCCGAATGCCGTAGGGTCTCCCTACAGAAGATGGTTCATTTCCAAAGTGTTTCCTTTTCTTTTCTTTTTCTGTAACCCTTATGTCCTTACTTATGTAACTTCTGTACAGTCTCTAAGTATGAGTTTCTCTCAGCCTTACTGGAACTTCTCCAGCGCCTTTAATTCCTTTTCAAACGACCAGAAAGTCAATTGCTGCTATTCGCATAGCGGCAGCACATCTCTCACTTTGCTATACCACCTCGCGTGGTGCGTCTCGGGCGCCGAGTGGGGAGTATTTGTTTCCCAACAGCAAAAGAAGCCTGAATTTTACTCAAGACATGGTCGTGAAAAATCAATCACCAATCAATAAATGTATTTTAACATGAAAATACACCCATACCTTTGATGTCTATTGAGTGAAATACTTAGAAAGTGACCATCATTTTTTGTTGTAAACGTTATAGTGGTGATGAAAACATGATAACCTCTAAATGCGCATTTTGTAGCATATTGTATTTTTCTTAAATATTTCATTAACTAACCGCAAGGTGGCCCCGGCGCGGTGGTCTAGTGGCTAAGGTACTCGGCTGCTGACCCGCAGGTCGCGGGATCGAATCCCTGCTGCGGCGGCTGCATTTCCGATGGAAGCGGAAATGTTGTAGGCCCGTGTGCTCAGATTTGGGGCACGTTAAAGAACCCCAGGTGGTCCAAATTTCCGGAGCCCTCCACTACGGCGTCTCTCATAATCATATCGTGGTTTTGGGACGTTAAACCCCACAAATCATTAACCGCCAGGTGAAAAAGACTAATCCTCCCCAATAGTAGATGAGAACAACTACTCCATTTTTATATTTCAAAGTACTGGTTAAAAATATAAAATTTAAGCAACAAAAAAATAAACCTCGGTTTTCTCAATCGCAAGACCAACACTCACACAAGAGGCCACGAAACTTCGAACTGGAAGCGATGCATTGCGGCAGTATCTGTTCCCAATCAGTACATCGCGTGCGGGGAGACGTGAGGACGTCATCCGAATATGTCGGTCACCGCAAGTTTCGCTGTACATCCTTTAAGAGTCTGGAAACCCGGCTAACGCTCACCTCAACTATCAAAAGCGAGACACTGTCCTGGCTTCTTCATCGAGCTGATTTAGGGTGGCGTTGCCGATTCATCTACTTCTGTACGCAGTGTTTGCCCGACGCACGCTACTTCTCTGAAAACACGATAACCCATATGAACACTACATATAGAAAATCTTGTTCCAGTACCACTTATATAGGACTCTCAGGAGTTCCTCGTGCACCCTTATAAATGCTACCAATGTGTGAGCGTTTTCGAGCTGCTACCCGTGCATTTTTTTGCTTGTCCGCTCACCTGCAACCTAATGCGTTGCGCTTTATTGTAAGTGCATCTGTCCTAGAGATGATGTGGGGCGGTAAAAAGTAAAGGCTGTCCCGAGCTACCGTATTCACTCGCATACAGCCAGCCCCTTATTTACCGTATCTTTACAACTTAGAGCTTTTACTTTTAGGCTAGGTGAATATCGGCTGGTATTGCATAAATGTTCGCCAATGTAGGCCAGTAGTGTATAACGATGGATCCGCCTGGTTAACGTTGAAAAAAAAATGATTGCTAACACCGGAAAGTATATGCTAAATGGCAGTACAGTACTGCCAATATATGTAGTACTGCACCTAACTAAACAATGTAATAACAACTGTTATTCACTACCTGGCCATTCTACACTAGTTTAATTTCTGCCTCAGTAGGTATTTGGAAAGTACTTGAACATTTTTAGCACAGCGCACGACTACGCAGACACAAGAGAAGAGACAACGTGTCGGTTTTTTCTTCCTCTCTTGTGTCCGTGTAGTCGTGCGCTGTGTTAAAATACGTTAAAACGTGCTTTGTTTGCCGACCAGCCAACCTCGTATTTCCGGGACAGCCACGAAATGGCGTACAGTTTTCTCACACACAAAAAAAATTTCCTCCAGCTACTTTTTTTTTGTCTACAACTTACTAAACACATAAAGGAAAGCACTGCAGACCACTGCATCTCCTTAAAGGCAATTTCTTCAGACTTCAACTCTCATTTCCTCTGACTACTCTCACCGCTTGCGAAGTCATCTTCAACCGACGATGCGGTAGTGAAAGGTCTATATATTTCTTTTTCGTTAACACTCGGGAACATCCCCCAAGTTTCACGTCCGTCCATTTTTCCAAGGGAGCGCCCAGCGCGAATAGTGGAGAGGAAAAACGAGAAACGAAACTACGCAACCGGGCTGAGTAAAGCAGCGGCGTGCAACTGACGCGTGGAATATCGCACGCGAGAAAACGAAACACCGGCAGCGGTGGCACGCGACGGCCAAGTAAGAAGAACCCGTTTGCGCGCTGTGTCTTTTTTTTCTCTTCTCAGCACCAGGTCATGAATATTCCAGGCCGCACGGGCAGCCGCTCGCGAAATGTTCAACTCTCGTTTCGCGAAGAGGACATGTTGAGAGTCCTAAGAGGGAGGAGAATCTTTGAGAGTGGAAATGAACAGGCAGGGTTGGCAGGGAAAGTCTGTTTGGGTAGCATCTTGCAAAACCTTCGTGCCACCCAAGAGATTCGGCACAGACTCGCTGTTCGGTCGTTTAGGAATATTTCACACAGGCATGGAAATAAAGAGACTCTGCTAACTGGGGACCATTGTAACACACGCGAAGCGCCGCATGTGGGAAGACTTACACGCACACCTAGCTATACGCTATGTTGTCGTGGCTGCCCGCTCACAGGAGTACATGGCTTTTTTGCGGCTATTCATGAAGCGATGTCGACGTTCCGGGAGGTAGACGATGTCACCGGCATCATTCCACCGAGTCAGTCCTATCATTTGGCTTCTCATCTCACGTTTCTGATTTCGCGTACTTAATCATTTAGGTTTGGTTTCGTCGGACATTGTGGTACGCATGCTCTCGTGGAACAAAAGAGATGACGTTATATTGGTTCCACACCCGTTTTCTCTGCGCATGGCTTTAATTGCTGAGCGTTACGCCTAATAAATGGCTTTTCTTTATTTTTTTTTGGTGCCAGACAGTGACGTTTTCTCGTGCAAAGAATAAGTCAACTCTCAAAATGCAAGCAATAATCAAGATGAATGTTTGATTTTTTCGACAAAAAGGCGTCTTTACATTTTTTTTCCAAAATAACAAATTGTTCGTAAATTTCCCCGTATATTAGGTAGAGAAACAAGAAATATAAAAAATCAACTGTAAAAAAAACGTTGCTGGGTGTCGGCACAATCCTGATGAGCCGGATGACAGTGCTTACAATATTATAAAAGAAAAGAAACCTTGAGCCAAGAGGTACAATATCTTTTTTTATACATTTATATTTATCCATGGACAGAAGAAATTCTACCACAACCTAGGAAAGTTTCTCGAGTGATTCCAGTACTAAAACCAGGAAAGACTCTCTTGGGCCTCTTTTGTGCCTCTTGTGCACACATTTCAAGTCTCTCTCATGTTTTTATACCTACATGATTTATTTACATTTAGCGCGAGGAATTTCAGGCTCCTTTACAGCCAGTAACCGAACCCATTCTCCGGATTTTTGTGTCACGTACTGACACTTTTTGGCCATCACGTGGTCCTTGCACTAGTGAACTCCATATATCATCATCATACTTTGCGTCCTAATTTTTTTGTTCAAGTCAACTGGACGAGTTATTTATGCTAGGTAATAGGAAACATGATTGACGCGCTACTTGAGTGGAGGCTCAACGGAACAAATGTGTTGTCCAACTATTTAACAGGTTTTTGACAACAAGAAATGCACAATCAATTCTATATTATATATAACAGCGTATGTGAAACATGAACGCACCTGTGGTAACGTAATAGTCTCGGTACACTTGGAGATAAGAAGGGCATTCGACAGCGTCATTAAGGTTCACATTCTTCTACGTATGTTAGAACTTGGAATGTCGGGCAGCTATTTGCGATGTACTTCGGAATTTTCATGAAGTCCCAATATAATTTACCAGATAGGCGAAGAAAGAGTGTACAACACGACGTCAAGCAGGAATCGCCGAAGAACTTGCCACTAGTGCATAGCCATTTTCTATTAAGTGTCTTATGGCTTATTTACCAAGAAGACTGCCATCGTAGTTATGATTCTGACAGTATACAGATGAAGCGTGCATGTGGTCATCTGGAACTAATTGATGTTCAGTTAACTCAGATGCCATTACCGGAGAGAATAAATACCATCAACAAGTTTTTATTGAGTAAAAATGGCTCTACTACAAGAGGAAAGTGTCGTGTTGCAGTTTCACTTGCACGAAGTTGTATAATTTCGATCTTTGCCTAGAAAAACATTTTTATTCACTGTGATACAGCATCAATTTCTCGTCAAAATACTTGATTGGCAGCTACATTAGACACAACACACGCAGAAAGTTTAAAGCGACGTTAATAGAATTGTAAATGTACTACGAATAATTGCTACCATGTCATGGGGTAGATTAGCGTACCTACTCACTGTTCACAGTATCCTAATAAGACAATATACTCTGCGGAAAACCAACAAGGCCTTTAGCGCATGCCTGAACGGAAACTTCAATGACGTTTAGTTAGGTGATTACACATATGTCTAGGGGTTCCATTAGTAACTTCGAGCTTCATTGTAATGCAAAATATTGCCAAACTTGCTTTACCGTCATGAGAAGTTCAGAAACATTGCTATATTTTTTTCACCTACAGACATGACATAAAAACAGCCCGTCGGCTCTAGAAATATTACTAAGTCATGGAAGCTGTACTCATGAAGAAATTGAGAGGAGGAGGAGGAAGCAAGGAGGAAGGACAGGAAGGTTAGCCAGTTCTCAGACCGGCTGGTTACCTTGTAAGAAGCTAAGAAGTTAAGGAAGACACGAAAACCTTATTAAGGAGCAAATTTTAAACTCGGATATCGATTATCTTTCAAGGCTGCTCACGCTACCAATAATCGAAGTGTCAATGAATGACATGATCATAACAAAATGACATGTTCATACGAGCAGGCCTACAGGTAGCACTTTACCAGACATAAAGAGGATATATGTGTTACATACGTGTCTATAGAGACTGCTGCTGTGCACCAACCTTTTCAACTTCAACATTTCGTATACAACACCTCAATCGGCTAGAATAATTTATGTTATCTCGCGTGACACCGTCTACAACAGTTGAACTATTCACTATCCTAAGTGCTATATATTTTGATATTTCTGTAAGAGATGCTCACAAATGGGTAGTTTTAGTGATACACAAGTGCACCAGTATCAGTAGGTACCTCAAAAGTGAGAAGTATCAATTATGACCCAATCTACGAGGCACAAATAAAATTAAAATCATCATGAAATAGTGTTTAAATAGATAGCAAAACACTGCAACATTTCTGGCTACACCGAAGTTGAAAACCAGCAGAAGACGTCCCACGCAAAGGTGATATGGTTTGTATTTAGGTATTGAAAAATATTTGCGCAGTATTTTACAAACAAAATCTTTCACTACGTCTGTAAATACGTCTTTGAGTATACTTTTACTTCTAAAAGCTCTGATTTATATTATACACATCTTCTTATTGAATTTGCAATATTGTTTTCTTTAGGCGGCAGTACAGATGCCTTTATTACCCGTTTATTTTTAGGTAGTGAATGCACTAAAACGTTTTTACACAGAATCGGCTATGCTGAAACTCTCGAAAGAGTTTATGTATTCGTATATGAAGACATTTATCACCTCTTTCTAGGATGCACGCAACTAGAGACAGCAAGACGCCAACATGAATAGTCATATTGACATTAATCTCCGAACTGAAAAGTTTAAGGAAACTTTCGAGCATATTGCCATCAAGAGATTTACCGAATTGCGCTTTCAAATCCTTGAAAGTTGTTCTTGAATATACTGGCATTTTTGGCCGTTACTAGAGTATTTTGGGTTTATTTTCGTACAACATTCCATGGTATAATAATGTGATTGCTGACTATCTTTGCCTTGGTAATGCTATGTAATTGTTATTTTGACTGTTATTTGATGAGCCGGTGGTTATGCTGAGTCGTATGTTGTATGAGCGGTGGCTTTGTTACGCTTATAAATTTGAATGTTACGGTCTTTATGTTGGAAAGCAGTATGAGCTAAGAAGCACCCAGTACCTTATTTGTGCGCTAACATCTCCTTAAATCATGCCAAAAACTGAGTGAATGACACAAGTTTATTGGTAATGAACAAACTTTTCGAAATGTTGCGGCATATGGGTGATGCATAAAAACAATTGATGCAGACGTGCTGAATGTCTTCCCGGGCGTACTTTAACATACTGATACTGCAAGTAAAAGTAGAATTTTCTCACATATATTGCATAATAATGGAGGCTTTTAGAGCTGCCAAACGCATTTCGTGGAAGTTTCTCATGGCTTGATAGTTTCCCATGTGCGAAAAAAACGGTGATAATTTCCACACTGGGACAAACACTTCTCATCACCATCAACGTTTACTTTGGGGGAAACAATTAGTATCTACTAAAAATTAAGACAGCTTCGCACTAGTTGTCTAAAGCCTGAAGAAACAGAAGCAGTGCGAGTTTAGTTTTCTCTTTTTTTAGGGGTGAAGCTGCTTAAGGCATAGGTCTTTACATCCTAGACTATGTAGTTGCAGGCAGCCACCTCTAGTTTAGTTCTTGGAGTGTTCAATAGATGGTGGTACTTCTATATGATAAAACGATGCGAGACGTTAAAGAACTGGATGACGGTACTTGGAGGGTTCACTCAGCAGGTGTGGACGAATTGACAGACGGACGGACAGATGGACGGACGGACAGACGGACAAACATACAGACTCCACGGATATGCTGTGACATTTCTCTAAATTTATTCTCCCCTTTCTTTGTTTTTTTCCTGTTTTTTTCTTGTGTCCGCTTTTTTCTCAATTTTTTTCTCTGTCCCAGTCACCCTCTATTTTCAAGAGTGTGACATACTTTTCCTTTCTTTTAATTTTCTCTAACTCTATTTCTGGCTGCCTCTATCCTTCATCTTCTCTCACTTTCCTTCTTGCTTTGTCTCTTTATTCTCTTGCTTTACTTAGGCCCTTCTTTTTTTCCTCTGTCTCTTTATTTCTTTTTCTCTCTCTTTATTGTCTCGCTTCTCTGTCTTATTTCTCTTTCTTCTGTATCTATATCAGTTTCTCGCCTCTTTTTTTTACAGCGAAAGCTGTTATGACATCAGAATAAGAGTCGCGTGCGGCGCCGTAGCTGTCCGCAGCCGCCGCCGGTGTCCGTAACTACTATCGCACGAAATAAGAAAAACAACTGTAAATGAAAAGAACATTAGGGACACAATGGAATTGAAACGTCGGTCTCCTGCATGTTATCCCAGCATTCTACCACTGAGCCACGCCGGTGCTTGGAACTCATTAAAAACTGGCCTTAGGCAAGCTTGATGTCGGGAAATGAATCACGCTAATAAAAGTAATAAAGCTTTCTACAACAAAGGAACAACCAGGCGTCACACAAATTGCGTAAAGAGTGGGTCGTCCAATGATCCAACACATTGCAAAAGCTGGTTCTTGTTCACCTATAGTATATTGAATGAGGCGCATACCCACTACAGGCATAATTCTTCATCGTCGTCAGCCACAGCACAAAAAGATTGCACGAAGTTTCTTGCAAGGGTTTAGCGAATGCAACGCTTCTCCGAAGAATGACGAAGAGTGGCATAGGGAAGGACTGCCTATTGCACAATGATATAGGGCGTAGTGGGTACCCTGCAAGTGGACTTGCCGCAGCTATTCATAGAGTACTAAAAACGCGCTTAAAGTGTGCTTTTGGAGCTTTCGCTGGGACAGTACTGCGTGGAACGCAGACGTCTGGCGGTTTTTTTTTCTATTCATTTCTTTGAATGTTCATCTTTGTTTATTTTTCAGTCTTTCATTTCTTTATGTCTAATTTTTTGTTTGTTTCTATGATATGCTTTATCCTATTCACTACTTCTTACCCTCCTCCTTACGCTCCCATTTTTCACTGTCACCCTCATTTTCCATTCCTAGCATCTTGTCGTACCATGCTGTTCAAGGCTACGTTAAGCATTGTTAGCTTGTATTAATAGCCAAGTGCTTACGACGCTACCCTTCAGATCGTGGGTGTGCGGGTCAAATCTAGTCTTGTTAAGATTTTTGATCAAGAATTTTGTCTTTAATTTTATATTTTACTTTCTCCCTCTCGTTTTTTTTTTTGCTTTCTGTCTCTCTTTGTACTTGTTCTCTCCTCTATCACAGTTACCAGAATCGGGCCCCGGATGAATCGGTGCCCTCGTGTAAGAAAAGCAGAAGAGGACGACGAACATAGATGGCGTGTGCCAGTTCATGAAGTTGATAGTCTTTCATTAAAGAATAACAACGAACGGCTAGCAGAAACAGCAACGCTGCTAACTTACTGGGTTAACTAACCGCAAACATCTCTTCCATGGGAGGCTACATATTATTGAAACGAATTCAGTAAAATGGCATTTTATTGCAAGATTCCTTCGCCTTTGTTGAAGTCTTTAAAAGCAAAGTACAATTTACAGTGAACCAAATAGAAGAAAAATGAGGAATCAATATATTTCGGCAAAGGGTGTTCGGGCAGTTGACTTATTACGAAGGATAAGCAACAGGAGATCAGGAATACTGCAGAGCCACGTTATTATCAATATACCACATTCTTGAGGCCGATTCTAGAATTTAGATGTGTCTTATACTCCGGGGCACCTGCTTATAAGCTGCGTCCTCTTGTTATTCTAGAGAAGCAGGCACTGCGCATGTGCTTAGGGCTACCTAAATTTGTAGCGAATGAAGTTTTATATATGGAAGCTAGAATTGCCTCACTCCTCACCAGATTCAGAATATTGGCTGTGCAAACGTACTTAAGGGCATTTGAATCTCCTTTACGGCGTAAAGAAACAGATTTGACACACCTCAAGTAAAGTTTGTACAGTCTCCTCTCGACCCACTGTCTGCGCAAATTAGGGAGGTTCCTCCAATTTGTAGCTCGACAAGTTCTATTTAAATATACTTTGATGACATTTTCTCTAATTGTGCTAAATACCTACCGAATAATATGTTAAGAGCTTCTTTACAAGACTACCTGCTAGGAATGCAAGCACAGATTGTCATTGCGACAGATGCTTCCCAGAAGGATGAAAAGAGTGGCATCGGTATATTCTGCCCTGTTCTAGACTTGGCCTCTTCCCTCCGAATTCTAGATTTCACACCCATTTTTACTGCAGATTTTTTAGCTGTAGTACTGACGCTTCAAAAACTGTCAATATCAATAAATTCGTCGTAATGATAACAGTCTCCTTGTCGGTCTGCAGTGAGCTAAACGGCATTCGGTGATTCGAAAGCATTAAGCGAATTCAACTTCTTAGTACCGAATCAGTTAACTCAGGTGCACTTAGTATGGGTGCCGGAGCATTAAGGCATAACTCTAAATGGAACAGCTGATGCACTAGCGAAAGCAGCGTTAGACGGACCAGCCATCAATATTACCCCTACAACAGCCTTTATAGTAGCGTCTAGATTTCGGAGGCAAATGATGATGCGAGAATTCTCTACAGCATCTTTACAAAATTCTCTAGATTTCAACCATCTAGTAAGACGCTTGAAAACGTCCTCATGTCATAACCAAAACCTGGAAGTTTTAATCGCTCGATTACGCAGTCGTATTCCTTCATTAAATTTTATTTGTTCAGATCAGCCTTGACTTCCTCTCTGCTCTGTTTTTTATAGTGAAAAAAAAAACTGTGGAACACTTTTTGATCTCGTATAGAAAGTTTTCATAATTAAGAAAGCTATAACTAGAAATTCCGTTACGAATCCTTGGAATAGCTTTGACAACATCAAATTTACTATCCCTAGGTGCACACACCCTAGGAAACAGCAACGGGAAAGTGTGCGAGGCCATGCAAGATTTCATTACACCGTCAAAAAGATTTACTCAATAACCACGATTTTAACTGAGAACCGGTTAACGGTTCTCAGTTAACCAATGTAAACTATTGAAAATATCCCTTCATAATAATAATTTATTGCTACTTCACTATAAACTAATTCATTAAAATTTTTTGTCAGGATTAATTTAGAAAAATCAATATTTCTGTTAATAACCTTCTGGCTGGAATATATATATATATATATATATATATTATATATATATATATATATATATATATTTCTTTTTGTTGGGCTACCCCATTCTTGGCCAATCACCCATGGTGGGTGTGAGCCACAAGTTCAGGATCTACATCCACACAAGAGCAACAAGGTGGCCAAAACGTTTTTCGGTGCGCTTGTAGTCTGTTTCTTAGTCAATCGGGCTGAGAACTAAGGCTTCCAAACACTGAACGAAGACACATTGTTGCATAAAATATAAGATTTCGTGCTGTTAAGATGATAAGCAGTTATTTAAGAATTATGAACATGCTTCATATGTGTAGTATTTTCTAAGCCGGCGATCGCAAATGACAGCTATCCATTCGCTATGAGAGGTGTCTTCGTAGTCACGCTACTTCCTCACCAGAACCCAACCCCTATTTCCCATCCCCTGTACGGGGTCGAAATTGGACTTAAATGTGGAGATCTTCTTAGTCGCACGATGTCGCGCTCCGGCGTCGGCGCCATTCACACCACCACTGCGCATGCTCGGCTCGTCTCGTGCCTCGTGCCTCATCTCGTTTCCCTCGAACGCGGGTGGTGTGTATATAAGTGGCGGAGCACGTGTTGAAGGGAGTCTCGTCTTCGTCCAATATACAACGACGGCCCCAAGCAATAAAGACACACTTTAACTTTCCACTCTTTGCCTTCGTTTCTCTTTCATTCAATAATTAGGAATAACAAAGATGAAATAACAAACAAAGCATCACTGAATCCCAAAACATGCCCACACACGCAACATTCACGAGATACCCCCCACTCTGCGAGGCATTGATTCGAGTTCCCACCGTGGTCAGATGCAGGCGCGAATTTTTCTACCAAATTAACCTCCTTATCTTTTCTCCTTTTTATCTTTTACTCTCTTGCACTCGCCGCAATGCGAACAAGAAAATCCATAAAAACGGCATTTTTTGCAAGCTTGTTTTGCCTTTATATATGTTGTTGAAAGACAGAGCACGCTTTACAGTAAACAAAAAAAAACAAGGAGAACTCAATTTTCGTGTATAACGCTTTCATCTTAGAGCAACTAAGGGACCAAAAAGTTTTCGGCGTAGTTGCATATATATATATATATATATATATATATAATATATATATATATATATATGTAACGTAAGAAGGTAGCGATAGTTGGTAGAAGTAGATGAGGAAGAAGGTAGAATAGAATAAACATGGCGTCTTTATTTTATAATTCGTAGTTATGTCTTTAAAAAACAAAAGATGGTTTGACCGCTTGCTCAGCACACATTTTTGTTTTTTGGTAGTATTATTCTAAGCTACTTTTTCAGATTGGCTTCATTTTCAGTTTAGTTTCATTTAAGTATCCTGCCGCCCGGTTCTTGGCCCATCCCCCTTTGTGGGTAAGCGCCACCATCAAAGGTCATCAGCATCAGCATCAGCATCAGTATGAGCCAGGCCACGTCGCCCATTCATCATAGCGTCACACGAGTCGACAGGATGAAGACCTGGCCACCGCTCATCAACCTCACATCATTCAAGAAGCCACCGGCAGTATGCCCCAACTGAATATCTACCACAGAAGAGGTGATCTCAGGCGCTTGCAGTTACCGGCATCATGGCAGTACCATCGACAGACCTTCCCATCCCCAAGTACACCGGAGCAGCGGACGATGGACCTGTACAGGACTGGTTCGACCTGTTCGAGCTCCACGCTACCGCTGCATCGTGGTCGGAACGGGAGATGGTTACGAACTTCAGTGACTACGTCACCAGTGAGGCATTTAAATTTTACCTAATTCAGATATTCGAGAACGACGAGTCATGGCAAAAGATAAAAGAAGAAATGATTACCCGTTTTGATGACTATGACCAAGACTTACTCATCGCCAACCATCTAGAGACAACTGCACACTATCGTCAATTTCCTAAGCAGTCTTCAAGCATTCGAAAGTGCAGCGCGAATTGACAAGTGCTTCAAGACGAAGTGGCACATGCGTTTACTTACAGAAGGCCATGCGTATATTGGGAAAAACCCAACCTTCAAGCGCGTCTCCCTTCTACACGAAAGTCAGCATTTCCCAAGTCATCGCTTCCGCATATGACACGAGACGTTGCTCAACCACCTGATGCCCTTCACTCTTCGTCTCGCATACGTGGTCCACCACCTGGGTTTTCGTCACGCGGTTCTTGAAGCGCTCCTATCGCTCCCCACTTGCCTTATAAGGACGCGTTGCTCATGGTAGACCAGCTGACGCATGGAGAAAATACCGAGCAACGCCATGACTACTGGAAGAGTGAAAATCCTGGTTTTACATCACTTCGCTCTTTCATCGCTCACAACGCTCACCTCACGACTCACTCGCCCACTACGGTTGGGATAGAGCTGCGGAACTCCGAATATACTCAGCCAAGCCCAGGGCCAACCGTCCTCATTCATGCATCAGAACAGCTTATCTCCCAAGGTGCGGACACAGAGAAACAGCCCCAAGCAAAATCTGACCAAACCAATCCTTTCGCAGTGTCGCCGTTGAGTTCCCAGCCACATGAGAGCCCAATAAACACAGGAGGCTCGGAAGGATCAACTTTCAAGCACTTCCCTGTGCCAGGAACGTCCATTAAGAATGTCGTTACAAGAGCCTCAGCAGAGTTTTCTGTCAATTCTGGCACACTATCTCCATTGCCTGACACGAATCGCGACACCCTAACAAGTATCGACTATTTGCTGGTCACATCAACCTATAAAGAAAAGCGGGCTCAATGTTTCTAAAAGAAGTTCACCTCGTGGAGATAGTGCAACATAAGCAATGCCAACAGAAGCAACCAGGAGAGGCCCAGCAGCTTAAAACGGCCACACCAACAAGGTCAACGAAGAACTAAAGCGACATGGCAAGCGTACTTGCGGCTTAAGAATGTCGTGAACAATCGGGCAGTTGACTTATTACGAAGGATAAGCGACAGGAGATCAGGAATATGCAGAGCCACGTATTATCAATATACCACATTCTTGAGGCGATTCTAGAATTTAGATGTGTCTTATACTCCGGGGTACCTGCTTATAAGCTGCGTCCTCTTGTTATTCTAGAGAAGCAGGCACTGCGCATGTGCTTAGGGCTACCTAATTTGTAGCGAATGAAGTTTTATATATGGAAGCTAGAATTGCCTCACTCCTCACCAGATTCAGAATATTGGCTGTGCAAACGTACTTAAGGGCATTTGAATCTCCTTTACGGCGTAAAGAAACAGATTTGACACACCTCAAGTAAAGTTTGTACAGTCTCCTCTCGACCCCACTGTCTGCGCAAATTAGGAGGTTCTCCAATTTGTAGCTCGACAAGTTATATTTAAATATACTTTGATGACATTTTCTCTAATTGTGCTAAATACCTACCGAATAATATGTTAAGAGCTACATAACAGGACTACCTGCTAGGAATGCAAGCACAGATTGTCATTGCGACAGATGCTTCCCAGAAGGATGAAAAGAGTGGCATCGGTATATTCTGCTCTATTCTAGACTTGGCCTTTTCCCTCCGAGTTCCAAGTTTCCCACCTATTTTTACTGCAAATTTTTAGCTGTAGTACTGACGCTTCAAAAACTGTCAATATCAATCAATTCGTCATAATGATAACGGTCTCCTTGTCGGTCTGCATTGAGCTTACGGCATTCGGTAATTCGAAAGCATTAAGCAAATTCAAATTGTTAGTACCGAATCCCTTAACTCAGGTGCACTTAGTATGGGTGCCGGGGCATTAAGGCATAACTCTAAATGGAACAGCTGATGCACTAGCGAAGGCAGCGTTAGACGGACCAGCCATCAATATTACCCCTACAACAGCCTTTACAGTAGCGTCTAGATTTCGGAGGCAAATTATGATGCGAGAATTCTCTACAGCATCTTTACAAAATTCTCTTGATTTCAACCATCTAGTGAGACGCTTGAGAACGTACTCATGTCATAACCGAAACCTGGAAGTTTTAATCGCTCAATTACGCAGTCGTATTCCTTCATTAAATTTTATTTGTTCAGATCAGCCTTGACTTCCTGTCTGCTCTGTTTTTTTTTTTTGTAAAAAAGAAAGAAAACTGTGGAACACTTTTTGATCTCGTAAAGAAAGTTTTCATGATTAAGAAAGCTATCACTAGAAATTCTGTTACGAATCCTTGGATTAGCTTTGACAACGTCAAATTTACTATCCCTAGGTGCACATACCTTAGGACACAGCAACGGGAAAGTGTGCGAGACCATGCAAGGTTTCATGACACAGTCAAAATGATTTACTCAATAACCTCGATTTTATACGGTTCTCAGTTAACCAATGTAAACTATTAAAAAGATCCCTTCATATTAATCATTTATTGCTACTTCAGTAGAAACTAATTCATTGAAATTTTTTGTCAGAATTAATTTAGAAAAAATTAATATACTGTTAATAACCTTTTGGCTGATATATATATATATATATATATATATATATATATATATATATATATATATATATATATATGTATGTATATTGTTAGGCTACCCCATTTTTGGCCAATCACCCATAGTGGGTGTGAACCATAAGTTCAGGATCTACATCTACACAAGAGCAACAAGGTGGCCAAAACTTTTTTCGGTGTGCTTGTAGTCTGTTTCATAGTCAATTTGGCTGATAACTAAGGCATCCAAACACTGAACGAAGACATATTGTTGCATAAAATATAAGATTTCGTGCTGTTAAGATGTTAAGCAGTTATTTAGGAATTATGAACGTGTTTCATATGTGTAGTATTTTCTAAGCCGGCGATCGCAAATGACAGCTTCCATTCGCTATGAGAGGTGTCTTCGTAGTCACGCTACTTCCTCACCGGAACCCAACCCCTATTTCCCATCCCCTGTACAGGGTTGAAATGGGACTTTAATGTGGAGATTTTCTTAGTCGCACGATGTCGCGCTTCGGCGTCGGCGCCATCCACACCACCACTGCGCATGCTCGGCTCGTCTCGTGTCTCGTGCCTCATCTCGTTTCCCTCGAACGCGGGTGGTGTGTATATAAGTGGCGGAGCACGTGTTGAAGGGAGTCTCGTCTTCGTCCAATATACAACGACGGCCCCAAGCAATAAAAACCTACTTTAACTTTCCACTCTTTGTCCTTCGTTTCTCTATCATTCAATAATTAGGAATAACAAAGATGAAATAACAAATAAGCATTACTGAATCCCAAAACATGCTCACACACGCAACATTCACGAGATACCCCCACTCTGCGAGGCATTGATTCGAGTTCCCACCGTGGTCAGATGCAGGCGCCAATTTTTCTACCAAATTAACCTCCCTATCTTTTTCTCCTTTTTATCTTTTACTCTCTTGCACTCGCCGCAATGCGAACAAGAAAATCCATAAAAACGGCATTTTTTGCAAGCTTGTTTTGCCTTTATATATGTTGTTGAAAGACAGAGCACGCTTTACAGTAAACAAAAAGAACGAAAGAAGGAGAAGCTCAATTTTCGTGTATAACGCTTTCATCTTAGAGCAACTAAGGGACCAAAAAGTTTTCGGTGTAGTTGCATATTTTTCAATGGACACTCGGGCTGAGAACTAACGCAACCACAACTTCTTTGGATGAAGCCACATCGTTCATATGACATAAAAGTTCATGCCATTAAGACTTGAACAGAATAGATAGGATTCAAGAAGTTGTTCCAAATGTGATGTATTTTTGGTGCCTGGTAATCGCAAATGGAATCTTCTATTCACTCTGTTAGTTGAATTCAGTAACCACATCATTCACTCACCGGAATGCAAGTTGGAAAGTCCTCTTCCGCATGGAAAAATCAACTTTTGTCAGGGACATCTACTTGAGTTACTACAACGGGAAGATGCAGGCACCAATTTTTTATCTGATTAACCTCCTTTCTTTTTCTTCTTTCTTTGCTGTCTCTTTCTCACTCGCCGCAATGAGAACAAATATCCATAAAAATTGCAAATATTTGCAAGTTTGCTTTGCCTTTATACTCGTTGGTAAAAGCAGAGCACGCTTTACAGTACACAAAAAAAAAGAAAGAAGAACTCAATTTTCGTGTATAACGCTTCAAGCCTTCCACCTTAGAGCAACTAAGTGACCAAAAATTTTTCAGTGTGCGTGAGCATTCTTTTATGGTCACTCGGGCTGAGAACTATCGCAACCACAGCTTGTTTGGATGAAGGCACATCGTCACATATGCATAAAATTTGGGCCATTAAGACTTGAACAATTTAGGTAGGATTAAAGAAATTGTTTCAAATGTGTAGTATTTTTGGTGCCAGCAATTGCAAATGGCACCTTCTATTCGCTCTGGGAGAGACCTTCGCAATCAGACTATTCAGTCACCGTAACGCAAGTGAGAGAAACCTCTTCCGCCAGGAAAAGTGAACTTTTTATCAAGAGCATTTACTCGAGTTGACACTGTGGGAAGATGCACGTGCCAATTTGGCTCCCAGGTTTAGCTCCATGTCTCTTCCTTCTCTCTACCTCTCACTCTTACTCGCCACAGTGCAAGCAAAAAAACATTAAAATAGCATTTTTTTGCAAATTTGCTTCGCCTTTATACGAGTGATTGAAACGCAGAACACGCTTTACAGTGAACAAAAAAAAGAAAGACAAAAGGAGAAATAAATATTCGTGTATAACGAGTCCCTCTTAGAGTGACTAAGTGGCCAAAAAGCTTTTAGCTGTGTTTGCATAATCTTTCATGGTCACTCGGGCTGAGAACGAATCCATCCACAGGTTGTTTAGATGAAGCCACATCGTCACATATGACATATAAGTTCAGGCCGTTAAAGGGGCCCTCAAATACTTTTTTGAGTAACCATAGAAGTTAATTCACTAGAAAAGCGTATATCCGCAGAAATCGAATGCCGCAAAAATTTTAAGAATCCTGCCAGTACGAGTGGAGTTACGAAGATTTGTCACACGCTGCAATCACATTCTGTCTTTTCTCGTCCCGACGAGGCGCTGGAAGCAAAGCAAAGAGGGATGGCAGGAGCAAAAAAAAGTCACTCACGCTTCGTGACCTTGACCATTTTTCTTCTTTTTTTCTTTTCGAATATGTGACTATTTCAGTGCGATCGCGCGCGCACGCGTTGACAAGTGACGGCCTCTCGTGGCGGGCTCTGTAACAACCGAGCCCACCAAGTTCAAGTAAGCCATTGGCTGATAGATGGGCTTACTGAGCTTAATTCTATGATTTGTCGAGAGAAGAGAGAGTTTTTTTAGCTTAGTTTAATAATATATTGTGAATTCCAGGCCAAGTGCTGCGCTATGATATATGGTTCACGTGTTGTCGGGAGCCTCTACTACCAATCGGCAGCGTTTTCGGACCATTCTCATAAAGTGTTACAGGGCCCCTTTAAGACTTAATAAATATAGTATTGAAGAGATTTTTCCAATTGTGTAGTATTTTGTTGCCGGCATTTGCAAATGGTATTTTCTATTCGTTCTGAAATGTGCCTTCGTAACTACACCATTTAATCATCGGAATGCAATTGGGAAAGTCCACTGAAGTTTACTGTAGTTACCACTACAGTAAAATGCAGGCTCCATTTTTTTCACCAGATTAACCGCTTTTTCTTTTTCTTCCTTCTATCTCTGTCTCTTTCTCACTCGCCGCAATGTGAGCAAAAAAACCACGAAAGTGGCAAGTATTTGCAAGTTTGCTTTGCCTTTATACAAGTCGTTAAAAGGCAGAGCACGCTTTACAGTAAACTAGAAAAGAAAGAAGGAGAACGCGATTTTTGTGTACAACGCTTCAACCTTGAAGCAACTAAGTCACCAAAAAGTTTTTGGTGCGGTTGCATATTGTTTCATAGTCATTCGGGTTGAGATTTAAAGCATCCACACACCGAACGAAGACACAATTTTACGATTAATGAAAATGCTTCGTATGTGTAGTATCTTCAAAGCCGGCGATTGCGAATAAAAGCTTCCATTCGCTCTGAGAGGTGTTTTCGTAGTCACACCATTCATTCACCAGAACCCGACCCATATTTTATCCCCTGTACAGTGTAGAAACTAGTTTTAAACACGAAGATTTTCTCAGTCTACGGCGTCGGCCCCGTCCGAACCCCGCTGCGCATACTCGTCTCGTCTCATACCTCGTGCCTCGTGCCTCATCTCGTTTCGCTCGAACGCAGGTGGTCTGTATATAAGTGTTGGAGCGCGCGTTCAAAATTCAGTAAAGGGGGTCTCATCTTCGTCCAATATACAACGACGGCCCCAAGCAATAAAGACACGCTTTAACTTTGCTCTCCTTGCCTTCACTTCTCCTTCACTGAATATATAAGAATAACAAAGACGAAATAGGAATTAGCATTCCCGAATCACAAAACATGCCCACATCGCAACATTCACTAGATACCCCTCCCACTATTTTGTGAGACATTTACTCGAGTTTCCATCATGGGAAGATGCTGGCGCCAATTTTCCTACCAGGCTAACCTTCCTGTCTTTTCTTTCTTTCTATCTCTCTCGCTCTTTCACTCGCCAAAATACAAACAAAAACATATAAAAACGCAATTTTTGCAAGTTTGCTTCACCTTTATACAAGTAGTTGAAAGGCAAAGAACGCTTTAGAGTAAACAGAGAAAAAAAGAAGAAAAGGGGAAATCAATTTTTGTGCAAAACGCTTCCACATTAACGCAACTAAGTGACCAAAAAGTTTTTCAGTGTGGTTGCGTATTCTTTCATGGTCTTTCGGGCTTAAAACTCACGTACCCACAGCTTGTTTGGATGAAGCCACATGGTCCCATATGACAAAGGTTGGGGCCGTTAGGACTTGATCAAATTAGACAGGATTAAAGAAATTGTTCCAAATGTGCAGTAATTTTGGTGCCGGCTATCGCAAATGGTACCTTTTGTTCACTCTGAAAGGTGCCTTGGTAACTATACTATACAGTCACTAGAATGCAAGTGAGAAAGTTCTCGTCTGGCAGGAAAAGCCAACTCTTGGTCAGTGGACATTACTCGAGTACCCACCGTGGGAAGATTCAGGCACCAATTTTTCTACCAGGTTAACCTCCCTTTCTTTTCTTTCTTTATCTCTCTATATCACTGGCCGCAATGCTGGCGAAAACAATCCATAGAAATGGCAAAAAAATGCAAGTTTGATTTCCCTTTATATAAGTGGTTGAAAGGCAGAGCATGCTTTACAGTAAAAAGGAAAGAAAAGGAGAAAATAATTTTCATGTATAACCATATCATTGGCCGCAATGCAGGCGAAAACAATCCATAGAAATGGCAAAATTTTCACAAGTTTGCTTTGCCTTTATATAAGTGGTTGAAAGGCAGAGCACGCTTTACAGTAAAAAAAAGAAAGAAGAAAAGGAGAAGTTAACTTTCGTGTATAATGATTCCGCGTTAGAGCGACTAAGTGGCCAAATGTTTTTCGGTGTGGTTGCATATTTTTTCATGGTCGCTAGGGCTTAGAACCTTACACATCCACAGCTTGTTTGAATGAAGCCACACCATCAGATATGACAGAAACGTTCGGGCCGTTAAGACTTCAACAAATTAGATAAGACTCAAGAAATTGTTCGAAATGTGTAGTAATTTTGGTGCCAGCAATTTCGTATGTTGCCTTCTATTCGATATGAGAAGTGCCTTCGTAACAACACAATTCACTCACTGTAATGCGAGTGGGAAGGTCGTCTTCCACCAGAAGAGCCAACTTTATGTCAGGGAAAGCCAATTTCTTTGGGCGTTTCGCAGTGCCCGATATTTGATATATCAAACGTTCTGGCCATTTTGTTTCGTGTAGCCTTAAAATTTTATATGAACTGACGTTCAAAACATGGTTGTGCTCTAAATACTTGATATACAGGGTAACATGATTGACCCGAGTTTGATATAGCCGGGTTTTACTGTAAGTAGTGCTACGTTACAGGCCAGGAATGATATTTGGTGTCGTCCACCTTTTCTTTTTCAAGCAACTCTTCATAGCGAATAGCAGAGTGACTGGGTTTCACAAAGGCGGAAAAAAGCATGTAAGGGCTCGATCACACGAAAGACCAGGACTAGTCACTGGATAAGAAGACGATGAGGCTGAAGAAAAACCTGGTGTTCGGACAATGATGCTCATACGCTGATGTTCGTAGTAATTTATATAGTTTATGTATACTTAAAGCACAGTGGTAAGTGTCGATGGCGCTCATTGATTACGACGCTGAAATAGCCTATTTTGTGGCAGGTTGTAGTCCCTTTTCTGATAAAGTGGTCGAAGGAGAATACTATGAAGTAAAATGCCTCGCTTTTGACAATAATGTATAATATACGAAATGAGGTAGCTGACAGAGCCATGTAGCGTATATCAAAGCTCGGTTCATAACAATGTATTGCGAAAACAGAATAGAGTAGTCATTCTACGTGGAACGTGTGCAGAATATTGCAATACAGAAGCATAGTAGGCTATTGACGCAGCGCCTAATGTTTGTAGCAGACGCTGTTTTACCACATGATGACCTTAGATTCAACGTTCGTTCTTACGTCTGTCATAAATACCTTCAGTCGCTACGCTGCACACTATTCCCGAGTTGCTGTTACTTGTTCGGAAGATTTCCGGCACGCGATAGTGTAGATAATTAACTCTGAAAGTGTTCGGTTACTTAGGAAACTAGCTTTATAACTTTTTATCATTACCTAATATTTTCTCGACCCTCATTGCAGCGTATTGGAGCCGACGAGAAAAGAACATCGCAGGGTAAATGTTGTTCGATATGCGAGACATGCACAGTTCGGCTTTAATGTAGTCCGTCGAATTTCACCGCCAATTTTACGACCCTCCCCCCTTCTGCTGCACGAAGTTCGCGAGCTAATAGAACGTTGTGCAAGGTTATGGATTGATTAATCTCGTGACAAGGGTTCACGTTATTAATTAAAAACAAGCGAGTTCGCCTGCTCATGTATGCTTTCGCAAGAGAGAGGGCCCGATTGATCGATGGTGTGCGGTAATTGCTAGACGACCTCATCTCTCGGTTCAGATAACGTGGCTAAAGTGAAAATCCGACGACGTCGATGGGTGCAAGGCAGTTCGAGAGTTCTCTTTACACGTAGCGCTTTTGTTACTTTCTTCGGCGAAGCGGTGCGGTGCGATGACAGGTATCAAAAAATTGACTAATGTTTCCTTTTCAGCAGGATGCTGTATTTTAGCGCCGCTTGAATCGTTTAGATAATGTTCAAATAATTTGAACGGCTTGAACAAGTCGGCACACCTTCACGCTTAGAACCCGTAAAAATCCCAGTTTGCTGCATTTTTCTAAGCCAAGCGCTTCAGTAGTGCGTGTAAACCAGAATAATATATTTGAAGTGGCAATCTAGTTTCATTTTTCCAGAAGCAAAGAGTGCTATAGATATTCTTTATATTCGCGCTTCCTCCAGCAGGCTCTTGCCTGCACTAAAACAAAAAAAAAACTACGTAAGCGATGAACGCTTATGATTCCTTATTTTATTATAGCGTGTGTAATGAATGCCTATTATAAAACTACTCATCAGAATGTCTACATCAACACTGCAATGCAAAAATGTGCACAAAGGAAAGTTGGGCACCTTTCAGAAAAACTACAAAGTGACAGAATGAGTGAGAAAAAAAGACGGTGAAACATATGGAAAGGTAGTTCATGGTTTAAAGCGGTTTCATACTGTTTCAAGGTACTTCATTGTTTAAAACAAACAAGCTACATTGAATCTTTGACCCAGCTAAAGTCGAGTCGAGATCGTTAAGGGTCACACTCGCTGACTTTCAGGTATGCGGATAATTGACGCGTTTCCTTCCCTTTTGCCCAGTTGTTGGCAACTCCGGGCTTGGACCGAGGCGCCTAAGAAGGCAATCACGCTGCTGTGATCCATTGTTTCATCTAATCCGCCTGCTGCTCCAAATGAGTTTCTTCAAACACCGTAGCAAGAGCTCCACTTGGACGAAACTAAAGACATGAACAAGAGAGTAAGTCTCGGTTCGGCGAGAGTGGCACACGACAACGCTTAGTCTTGTGGAGATGACGAAACGGGAGCAAGAAATGACGGATAAAGGAAAACTTAGATAAAGGAGGGTGGATACGATGAACAAAGGGAATCGGGCTGTACAAGCTCCACCGGATGAGATCCGTCATTAGCCGCATTGTTATTGCCATCATCAGCCCGTAGAGTCAATGGGAGGCGTTCGGCCCACACGCCGTGTGCGGATGAAGTGCTCGGCGCGGGATTTGGTAAATTCTCTCGCTTCATCTCCGTTTAGCCCAGGGCACGCCCCTTTCAGCCCTCTTGCAATCCTATCCACTCCATAGTCACTCTATCAGTCCCTGAACTTTTTTTGTACACTTGACCTCTAGTCGAAAAAGTAATTTTTTTGTAGACAAGGTTCGGCTTTTGTCATTGCTCTTCTTGTTATTAGACACCCTTCCTCTTTCTCTCTCTCTCTCTCGATATATAGTCTGCGCTAGAAGTATTTCTCCAAGTTTTCATAAAGAAAGTAAGCATGGGTCATGGTTTAGGAAAGCTGAAAGTTTATTCATTGATTGTTCGTTAGCGAACCTCATTTTTGATAATAGCGCCAGATTTCAGGCGGTGAGATCTGCTTCGAATTCATGATGCAGCGCATGAAAGTGTACAAAGCGCATACGAATCAATTTACGAATAAGGGTAATTTCCTACGTTTTCAGTCTGACATTGAACGTTCACAGCAATTTCGTAACGTCAAGCTCCACACACAGCTTTATGTGTTACGAGGCTTGCGTATGAGTTACAACTCGTCTCGCTTGTTGACGCGGACTGCCTGATGCAATGCACGAAAAATGGCGAGGGATTTTTATCGAGGCGTCCACCTGCTTCACGAAAACAGTTCACACGACGACTGTTGCGAAGACTGTAGTGAAAACGTGTGGCTTTCAGAAGATTGATAAGGCACCCTATTACCCGAACTTAGAGACCAATGACACCTACTTTTTATATGGCTGCACAGAGATCTACGAGGCAAATAATGCTGATGATAATGACGCGAAGGAAATAGTTCGTTCACAAGTTGAAGACAAAGGTTCAGACTTATATTTGAAGGGGTATAAAATATTAGTACAGACGTACAGAAAAGAGTAATTAAGTTAAGGAAGGTTGTAGTAAAAAGTGACACGGTTGTTTCACTTCTGGCGCCATTAGAGATTCGTGAGGCTGGAAACACATAAAATAACCTGTAAAAACAACCGACAACAAAGCAAGAGAGCGACATCGTGCGTGAGAATTGTGCCTGGTGTGTGCCAAACGTTATCACCCTGTTTTAAAAGGAAAGCTTTTGTGTTCACCAAACGCAGCATTATATTGTTTATTTGATTTCATTTTAATTTGACTAACTATACCTTTTAAAAATGGAGAAGCCGAGACATTATAAATAAACCAAAAGCTCTCCGCAGAAAATCAGTTAAAACAAAACCAGCGCTGACAGAACAGCACAGGACTGAGCGCAAAGACGCTGCCGTCACCGGTGGCATAGCCAGAAAATTTTGTTAAGAAGAGGAGGGGGTGATGGTCAACTATACTTCAAATATGTTCGTGTGTGCGTTTACATCTATGCGCGTATATTTGCACATGCCATAGAGTTTCCTAAAATCACCTGAAGGGGACTCTGGGGCTGCGATCGTTCAGCGACCGTCGGAATTGATGGTATGACATAGATTTGCTTAGTCTTCCTGCTTGCGGGCGGCGATCACACTTCTGGCTTCTTTTATTGTTGTTTTGTTTTGTTTCAAAGGAAAGAAGAAACCGTTTTTCACTTCGTGACCCTATTTGAAGAGGTAAGCTTGAAAGATCAAGGTGGTGAAGCGCAACTGCCAAACATTTGCCGATTGTTGTTTCGTGACAAAGCAGTTTCAAGCCCCGCGAAGCCAGAACGAAGAAGACTAGGCGAATTCATATCATACCTACAATTCCCATACTCGCTGATGCGCTATGCGTTGTAGCTTCCATAGACACTAGCGTCAGAGTTCCCTCTAGTGTACATTTAGGAAACTCTATGGCATAAGCGCAACTGAAAATTTCGAGGGGGGGGGGGGCAGGTGTGAAAGAGCGGGGTGAGGAAGGGCTTTAACCATCAGTTACACCCCGCCCCCTGTTTCCACCAGTGGCCATTCCTAAGAAATGGCGATTACTCATTAGGTTGTTTTCATCTAAACAGAAAAGGCAGCGTCACGCACGAGTTGGTAATAACCATCATTTACTGATTCCTTCGGTAATTAAAACGGTAATTGATAAAATTACTAGCTCGCAAGAAATTCGCACTGCTAAATACATTTCCCAAGGGCTCACACAATGCAATTTAGTGCCCTGTCAAGCTGTTGGTGTCTTGTCATACAGAAGAGATAAAACTCATGAAATCTCCCTTTTCAATAAACTGGATGAAGGTTTACTGTTTCAAGCAGTATCCGGGATATTTGAAGATAAATACCGATGTGTCACTAGAGAGCCACCTAGAGAGGAGAGGACGGGTAAATATCGACGGTTTTACAAAGACGTAAGCTGTCCGAGTGATAAGAACGAAATGCAGGCGAGCAGACATTGCGGCATCGGACGCAGCAAAGTTGCGTTGTCTGGGGGCTTTGGAGTTCACGCGGAAACAGATCTTTCTTTTCGCTTCGGCTCGAAATGACGGTGGATAAGAAACGAGTTTCCTGCTGCTTCGGCAAACAGGGGAAAACAAACCGGAGAGCCGAATCACGGACTCGACGGCGGAAGTAAATCCGCAGCCAAAGCCGCCTTCGGAGCGAGCTCTGGAGAAACTATGTTCGCGCACCGATTTGTCAACGTCTTCCGGCCGCGAGTGCGGCAAGAAGCTGACTTGCGGCGTGGGTGGGTGTGACTTTGTACATTCAGTTATCAACGATAATGCGACGGAAATGATACGCGCCTCTAGAGAAGGAGTGGTGTGGGCGCGCGAGTAATATCTATCAAATGAAGGACACGAATAATAGAAGAAGAGCGAGAAAGGATGCGAATGTGATGTCTTGATTCTTTAGGGCCAGTCGATTTAGCCATTAGCAGCAGCTTACTTCAACAGGAGCTTGCAGAGCTGTGCCCTGTTGATAATATTTTTTGAGGTGAAGTCATTGTTGCGTTGGTTTGATGTTGCATTCGTGGTTATTTCGTTCTGTCCTGCCGAATCAGATGAAATTGTGATTGCGATTAGAGCGTTGATACAACAACCACAAAGCAATCAAGAACCACAACGCAAAATGCGTAATTCGGTTTAAACACGCGCGCTTGTAAACACACACACACACACACACACGCACACACACACACACACACACACACACACCACTTACGCGTGCGCGCGCGTGCGTGTGTGTGTTTAAACGCGCACGCGCTTGTGTTTAAACTGAAATAAACTGAAACTGAACACACACACACATGCGTGCGTGCGTGTGTGTGTGTGTGTGTGTGTGTGTGTGTGTGTGTGTGTGTGTGTGTGTGTGTGTGTGTGTGTGTGTGTGTGTGTGTGTGTGTGTGTGTGTGTGTGTGTGTGTGTGTACATGTACGCTGACCCACCAACGCATATAATAACGAATGTCTTTCACACGCCCACTGTACAGAACAATAATGCAGTATTCCTGCTGTTATTCTTTTAAAAAAGCAACCAGATTAGCTCGAATAACTTTATCGTTTGCTCCATTTATTTTTTTAGTGTTTTTATAAAAAAAGTAAGAATTGTTGGTGCTTCGGTAGCTCACGAAGCCATTTCAGTAGTGCGTCTTTCTGCACTGAAGATGCACATGAACATATTATTTGTCAACCGCAAATACGGAAGGGCGGAGAGATGTCCAAAGCAATTTGAAAAGCTGAAGGAAGAAGAAAAAATAAGAACAACAAAGAGAATACAGGGAGATTAACCAGGCACATGTCCAGTTTGCAACCCTACGCTGGGGGAAGGATAAAGGACAGTACACAGATGAAAGAGAGAGAGATAAAGTAAAAACAAGAGAAAAATACCGAAAAGTGTCAGTAAATGGGTTGACGCGTATGCAGCAGTGGCACTACACAAAAGCAAAAGATGTTCACATAGGCCCGTATGGCTCAAAAAGCGCATGAGGACTCTGACGGCCTTTTGAGCCGACACAAGATGAAGATGGTGCTTCAGCAGCATCTGCACAGATAATGGCCGATCGCCCAATTATCGCAACACGTCAGAAAGTTTTTGTCTTTCCGAGGCCAATCGAGTACTCAGAGAACAGAGGAAAAAGGAAGGCAGGAAGGTTAACCAGCTACTAGTCTCCCGTATGCCACCCTACACTTTTACAAAAAAGGCAGTGCTACTTACTGACTTTGAAGTAGTAAATTGCTGTCAGAACATTCACTAAGTAGTAACTGCAGGTAGTATACCACAGACGTTTACTAGCTTAGTAGCAACCAGAGATATTCAATGTCTGTGGTCTACTTACTACAGTTCCTACTTAAATAGTAAATGTTATGACAACAATTTACTACCTCAAAGTTAGTAAGTAGCACTGCCTTTATTTAAGAGTGTACACTGGGTTTGGGGAGTAGGAGGTTGAAAGAGAGAGAGAGAGGGTTGAAAAAAGAAATCGAGTACATGAGAGTCCGGGTAAACAAATTCGCTTATTTAATTCGTTCAGTTCTCCTAGTTTGTCTCACGTTTGTTTTTCTTTCAGAAATGCAATCTTTTTCGAGGAAACTCTGCAACTATTTTTCTTCTTCGCTCGAAAGGAGTGAACTTACACGTTCGAGAAATGTGCATTCCCCCCCCCCCCTCCAAAAAAAAACGTGTAATAGCAAAGAGAAGAACTTGTATCATAAAAATATGCGTCAGTCGCTTTTCGCAAAGACAAGTCAGTAGAGAGGAAATGAACGAAATAATAAAGAAAGAGGACATAAACTTTATGCGTGTACAGTCAGCTTTAGGCTCCCAGTCTAGACATGATCTAAGCTCCTCATCATGCGAATACGCCAAAGTTAAGGACCCTGTTCTTCTTTTGCATACGTTGTTAAGAAATAAGCAGCCAGAAATACAACGCACATATGCACTTGCCAGAAAGACAACGCACATATGCACTTGGACACGATGAAACAGGAGCTGTTTGTCTCATTCAACTTTTGTAAAATTCCTGCATATCTCAGGCGACTGGCGCTAGACTAGAGAAGAAAACGCAGTTTGCCGAATCGCTTCAGTGTACTTTACCAGCAAAAATAGTTTGCATCGCTTGCCATGCCAAACATGAAGGCAATGAACGTGAATGTTTTTTTTTAAAACAGGATGTAAGGAAACACCAAATCAGTTCAGATTGATGAGCTACACTTGCAAAGCTCTTTTTATTGCCTCGAGGGACACATTTCTCGGAGATCCACGCTTTACTGTGTGTACTTTTGTGTCGGCGCTGTATCTCAAGTTCAGTATACAACAAGCCCGAATCGATATACCCCATTTGGAAGAAAGATATTGATGCTAAAGAATATAAAGTACAAGAATAGGTTTATGCTGAGGTGAAGCACGTTATACAATAAATTAGACGTCACAAAATGGAAGAAGAAAAAGAAGAGGAAATGTGAATGAGAAGAAGACGAAGAACTAACTTACATAAAGAATACCATTTATGATTTCCTAAATATGCCTCTAAATACTTAAGACGATGACATTTAGTAACACTTCTTCCAAGCCACTCATCTGCAAAGCTTTCAGAGATAACTAAACAACTAAGAGGGCGACTGATGTAATAGTAAAGAAATACTGTCGTTCCGTAACCCGAGAGCTGGACGTAATTCAGTTCGCTTGTGTCCCAATAGGGCGAATAAGAGTGCTGTTGCTTCATCCCGTCGTAAACATGGCTGTCCTCCCCAAATCTCACCACACTCTCCCGTCCATCGACTCCTCGCTACTGACCAAGTCAATTAAGAACGATGTTGGCCCAATCCGCGCTCAGCGTCCACTCGGATCGAGTTTCGTAGTTTAAATTGAAAATGGCCTCACAGACCGTCGTGTCGCCATAGGTTAGCGGCTCTCCGCTATTTCGGAGAGCGCCTCTGTCCAGGCGAGCATTAGAAGTGAACGTGAACGGGAAAGCCCTTTAGGTCGAAGTAGCCGCTCGCTGAAAAGTTTATAGGAGCACTCCCATCATGCAGTAGAACTCCCGACTCAATCGTGCACGCCCTCTCGACAACAGATTTCTCAACGTCCGTCCATTAGACACTTATTTTGAGCGCCCGCGATGGCCCACTCGCGATGACTTCGTTTTGTCGTGTTCACCGTTTCACGGGAGTCGTTGTCGTTGTCACGTTTTTGGTTTCGGTAGCTTTTTGATGAAGGAGATATATGCAAGCTCTTAGCGAGCCTTACGAGTATGTTATATAAGCGCAGATAGCGGAGATTTAACCGCAGCCAACCTCTACGGTGTTTACCATAGCTGGAGTGCTGGAGCGTTAATAATAATAATAATAATAATAATAATAATAATAATAATAATAATAATAATAATAATAATAATAATAATAATAATATAATAATAATAATAACATTAATAATAAAATTATTATTATTATTATTATTATTATTATTATTATTATTATTATTATTATTATTATTATTATTATTATTATTATTATTATTATTATTATTATTATTATTATTGTTGTTGTTGTTGTTGTTGTTGTTGTTGTTGTTGTTGTTGTTGTTGTTGTTGTTGTTGTTGTTGTTGTTGTTGTTGTTGTTGTTGTTGTTGTTGCGAGAATATAAAACTCCTTAATGTAAAAAGAGATGCGGACTAACAAACATTTTTTCTCCCGAACAAAGACAACGAAATAAAATATTGATATAAATTCTGCTGTTGAATAACCGGGCAATGGCTGGTTTTGAAGGAAATACTTTCTAACATCTTTCTTTTTAATGCGGCAGCGTTAAAGAACTCGTTTTGCAGACACTCTGGCGCTGACGTCGGTGTTGTTGGTTGTGAGCAAAAAATTATCATCTACGCTGGACTGAAAAAATCAAAATGATGCAAATAAAATAAATGACAAAAACCCTGGGTTTGAGTGGGAATTGACCCCGGTTCATTTGTGTGGCAAGCGGGTGTTTTACCAGACAGCCACACTCTTGCTTGTGGATACATTGAAAGTGACTTTCAATCTTTACAAACACACGCATCCTGTTTGCATGCTTTGTGTTATAACATAAAAATTGCCGTAATAACCCTTTCAGACGCCCATTTATGAAAGAACTGTTTGTAAATGTTTCAAATGTCTAAAACGTTATCTAAAGACACCCATTTTTTTGCAATAAGAATAATGAAATCAATATTCAATTTATTATAGTAATAGAGCAACTCATCCAAATTAGGTTGTAAATAAATATCTCTTTACCCTGAAGTCACTTATGTTTACTTTGGGGATAAATAGCATAAAATCTTAGGCTAGAATTTTAGTGCAAATTTATTTTTGGTTACGATCATTTTGAACAAAAAATAATTTCTTTGCACGTTGCTCGCAGAAGGCGGCTGGTCGCACAACTCGTCGAACATGGTTGTTCTTTCAGAAAAGTGATCACATGTATCAGTATACAGCAGAATCTGGTTATATGAAGACAAATTTAATACGCAAAAGGTTCAGTTTATGCAAAGTACAATATATATTGCCATTTCATAGCCTCTACTTGATGCAAATAGCTAAAATAAGTGATGTACAAAATTGTCTACATAGCGTCTATATATATAAAGCGTAATACAAGCGTACATTCCCATTGGGCGTCAAAACATGGGATTATTATTCTGACTCTGTAGTTTAAAGTGAAGTACCCATTACGAAAAGCACATGCGCTACTGCATCCTTAAGACCACGTAGTGGGTGCATAGCAAGTTCGAAAGATTCCGTTCATTAAGTGTTTGAAGTATGCACTAGCGGCAGAATATCGCTATCGCGTTCAGCTCGTAAAGGTGAAGGTTAAAGATCCCCCAATTTGTTTATGTCAGATGAGTGCTCCTTGCCCTACCACTGTGTTCTAGTAGCTAAGGTACTCGGCTGCTGACCCGCCGGTCGCGGCATTGAATCCCGGCTGTGGTGGCAACATTTTCGATGGAGGCGAAAATGCTGTAGGCCTGTTTGCTGAGACATGCATGCACGTTCCCAGGTCGTTGAAATAGCCGGAGCCCTCCACTACGGCGTCTGTCAAAGCCATATGGTGGTTTTGGGATGTTCAATCTCAGATAATAATCAAATCATAAGTGCCCCTTTTAGGAATTTACTTCTCAATGTGGTATTTTCCGTATGGATGCATAGTAAACAAAATGGTACATGGGCAAAGCATCAGAAGTGAAATGTAGACCACAGAACATTTCCGGAACGTGGAGCTCATGAAGTTCAAATTTTATATCCTAGCGCCATCACCACCTACAGGTTCAAATTAACGTGAGTTGTTTGTCATAATGTGAAAGTGTTTTGTAGAGAAAAGTGCTCGCTGTGCATTTTCACTGGAGGGCCAAAGTATTAACTTCAAGAAAGCGCTTTTTTCCTCTCTTTGTTCTTTATACACACCTATAAACAGTTATAGAATGCGTGTTAGCGTGTCGGTAACATGGAAAGCTGAAATAAATGTAAGCGAATACCGTTCAACGGGTTGATTACGTTGCCAAACCGTTATACGAGCAGGCGGCCACACGTTGTCGAACGCAGTAACTTCGCTACCAAACCAGCAATTCTGACCCTGACGTCACCTTATAAAACTTCTAATGTGTTGTGTTACAGGCCACTATTTTTTATCAATGTGTAATGTTACTAAGGGAGTTGCTCACAGGACAACACTCGCTCAGATAACTTGTCGGCTTATTTACTACATTAAGAGATCACATGAATTACAGGAATAAGCAGTTGAGATAACTTTAGGCATTTCCCAACTTCACCAAAGGTTTGGAAGCTACATGTCACATATGTTGAACAGTCAGCTTTCATCCTCGCTTACCACAGTTAGAATGATTAGTACCGGCTGCTGCACTGTTGATACGCGCGTCTTTCCTGACTAATGTCAGTTCTCGGCAGAACCATGCTAACTAGTCAAGTAACAACTTAAAAAAATTACAAGGCTTCCCGCACTTCAAAGCCAATTTCACCAATACAGGAAGACCGACATGACAAATGACCATTCACTTTTTGGTGGAGAAATTCAGTTTGAAGCTGAGTGAAGTTTACTCGGGAAACTATTCAAACTAATGGGTGTACTAACTACTTAGAGAATTCGGAGCCCTTGTCAGTTGTGGAATGATTTGTCATATCAGTTATTAGGCTCAATATTAGAGTGGAGCTCTTAGGATCCGCTCCTGTCTTAGGTGGCGTTGCCGTCGGTTGCGTAACAACGTGAAGGAGTGCGTGTCAAAGGAATTGGGCATGCCACCCTTCCATGTAGAGCAAGTGCGAGTATAAATAATAATAATAATAATAATAATAATAATAATAATAATAATAATAATAACTAATAATATCGAATATATAGTGTGATGACGAGGATGATGATGATGATGATTATGCCTGGGATTTTACGCCTGAAAACCATAATAAGACTACGAGAAAGGCCGTAGTGGAGGGCTGCAGAAAGTTTTGACCAGCTGGTACTTTTAGGGGCGAAGCTCCAAACCGGATGTGCGTCTGGTTAACCGCCCTGCCTTTCCTTGCATTTTATCTCTCTCTCTCTCTCTCTCTCTCTCTCTTTCTCTCCTTATAGCGGCACCCGTTCGTCACCCGTAGCCAGTAACAAGTATAACATTTTGACCTCCAAGGTGGTGCCGGTGATAGACTTCTTCTGTGCGTTGTTGAACAATAAAAAATAGTGCTCAATGTACATGTCAATGGCTGCTAATGGGGAATGAGAGACAGGAGCATTCGGATTTTAGTTAACGCGCAGGCTGCGATCACCATTAGCAGCCATTGGCATGTACATTGAGCACTATCTGACAAGAAAGGGTTGCTACGCTTATACTCGCTGGGTGTAACCTCCTTAGCTTTAGAAAGGTTTAGCGAGCGTTGAGCCGCAGTGCATGAATACAATGAACTTGTATATACCATGAATGAACTCGAGGTGGTTAAAAATGG
Organism: Rhipicephalus microplus; assembly: GCF_013339725.1. Taxonomy (NCBI): domain Eukaryota; kingdom Metazoa; phylum Arthropoda; class Arachnida; order Ixodida; family Ixodidae; genus Rhipicephalus; species Rhipicephalus microplus. The sequence goes on from NC_051165.1 coordinate 253,558,585, forward strand.
GAAGTAGATACGAAGCGCAAGCCATAAGAAAGTAAAAGCCGAATTCTCCGCCTCTCATTTCCCATTAGCAGCCATTGGCATGTATATTGAGCACTATCTGACTGAAAAAGTTTGCTACGTAATACTCGCTGGGCGTAACCTCCTTGGTTTTCGAAAGGTTTAGCGATCGTTCGGCCGCAGTGCTATGAATACAGTGAACTCGTATATACCATGAACTCGAGGTGGTTAAAGGTGGGAAGTGGACCCGAAGCGCAAGCCGTAAGAAAGTGTGCGTGTGCCACCTCTCGTTTAGTCCTCGGAATGTCCGCTGGATGGCGGTGCTTCTATATGGGGAATATATGATGAAAAGATGCGAGATGGTGGTACTTGGAGTGTTGAATAGATGGACGAACGGACACATAGACAGATGCACGGATGGACGCATGAACGGACGCAGAGGCGGCTGCATGGACGAACGCAGGGACGGACGCACGAACAGACGCACGCACGGACGGGCTGATGGACACATGGACGGTCACACTGACGGACGCATGGACGGACGGAAGCAAGAACGAATGGACGGACGAATTCTTCGCCCCACTCTCCATCATTCACTCCGTGGATATGCTGCCATTTTTTTTAACGTGCATTGACATTGCACAGTACACGGGCCTCTATCACTTCGGCTCCACCGAATTGCAAACGCCATGGCTGAGATCGAACCCGCGACCTTCGGTTCAGCCGCTGAGCAACCTATCCGCTGTTCCACAGAGGAGGCCTAAGTGCGAGTTATAAACAAAAACGAACTATGCAGCTGTGTTGACGTCTTGAATTGAGCTGGTTGGTACATGTAGAAAAAAAAACAGTGGTATAGAAAAAGACTATAACCTACCATGTCCCTTCATCGTCTTCATAATCTAGCGATATTTCTTCGTTTAAGTAAGGTTGGGCCACCTGAATGGGGTGCGTAAAGACGACGACTGAGCAAGCGCGACTACCATGTTCAGCGCGCACGGGAGGAGGAGGAAGCAACAAAAGGGAGAAGGCAGGGAGGTTAACCAGAAACACATCCGGTTGGCTACCTACACTGGGGGATTGAGAAGGGGACAAGAACGACGAGAAATAAGGTAGAGAGGGAAAAGAAAAAAAAGGGTGGGGGAGAGACTGACAGTCATTTCACTGCAGCGTGTAGAACTCTACCGCATGTCAGAGGCGTTCACACAAGCCTGTCTTTCTCAGGAAACACAGCAGGGCTTTCACTGCCTTGTGGACTGTCGAGGCATGTGGACGTTGCTGTAATAGCACCTGCACAGAAAGAGGCCAATCATCCAGACGCCGCAGTTGCGTCGGCAAGTACTTGTCTATCTGAGGCGAATCGAGGACAATGGCACAGCAGGTGTTCTATATTTTCGTCGGTGCCGCAAACACCGCACGCCGCACTGTCAGTAATTCCGATTAACGTGGTATAAGCTTTCGTGAAAGCGCCTCTCAGCCAAAGGCGATAGAGAAGCGAAGCTGCACGTCGATGCAAGCCGGGTGGAGGCCGGAGTTGTAGTGAAGGGTCGAGCTCGTGGAGTCTGGTACGTTGTATGCTTGGTGTGTTCCACTCAGTCTGTGTGAGACTGCGGGCCAGTTGACGAATCTGCCTCGCTGCATCCGCTCTTGAAAGCGGAATTAGAACGCTGTTGGCTTCTTTATGTGACGTGCGAGCAGCATGATCTGCAGAATCATTGCCGCCTATACCACAATGCCCAGGTAACCACTGAAAGACGATGTCGTGGCCTTTTTGTATTAAAGGGTGGTGAAGTTTCAGGGTTTGGTAGGTCAACTGGTCGTGGCATCCGCGTTGGAGAACTGATATCAGGCACTGTAACGTTAACTTTGAGTCAGAAAACACAGCCCATTTACCTGGTCATTCTTCTAAATTGATGAGTTCCAGTGCATTGCGCAGAGCCTCGAGTTCTGCCGTCGTTGATGTTGCAGCGCGCACGAGTTTCAAACAAGTGGCTAATGTACTCGGCTGCTGACCCGTAGGTAGCGGTATTGAACGCCGGCTGCGGTGGCTGCATTTTCAATGCACGCGAAGATGCTGTAGGCTGGTGAGCTCAGATATGGGTGCATGTTACAGAACCCCAAATGGTCGAAATTTTCGGAGATATCCACGGCGGCGTCTCATAATCATATGGTGGTTTTGGTACGTCAAGCTCCACATATCAATCAATCAATAGGTTTCAAATAAAAACGAAGTATTTGCCACCAGAATTGGGCATGCGAAAGAGAAGACGGGCGTTGGTCGAAGTTGGTCGTTAGTCGAAGACAAAACACTCTCAGCCAGTTCTTCGTGAAACGTGAATGAAGCAGCTAGGACAAGGGCTTCGTCCAGCAGACCTGTGTTTCCAGGAGCGAAAGTTGGTGGAATGGTATGCAACTCTGCATACATGTCTTTCACAAATTGTTTCTCTAGTTATCGCAAGCTCAAACCATGTAAATTGTTGCGCTTAGAAATTGCACTGGGCGTTTTTTTCAATATGATTGTCAGTGCAAATATGTATGCCTTTTCACATTTGCTGCAAGGTCAAAGTATTATTTTTAAATACTTTTATTGGTTTCGCTTCATCGCTCTAGCACTGGAAGAATTTAGGTGAGACACAAGAAGCTCAGAGATATAATATATGGCAATGTTCACGTAGTTCAGGAAGATTCATTTAAAACACTTTCATGTCCCTCTTTAAGGTGTGCATATAGCTGTTCAAAATATGTAAAACAAATTATATGATGTGTTTTAGTGGTTTTTCAAGCACGAGTGTTATTATATATCGCCTATAAACAGATTTTTTTTATTATTGGTCTGTTGAACATATGCTCGAAGGAATATACGCTCGACCACAACAAATTTCTTAATCTTTTCCTTTCTATTTCACTTGTTCGGTGTTTTTTCCTAAACACTATTGCCTCTGTAATGCAGTCTAACTTTTCATGTCTTTTATATTTGAATAAAGAAATAACTAAAGGAACTATAGCTCAATTTTTTCCCTCGCATTTCGCACGAGAAGAGGGTCACGCGAACCGCGTAAAAGCAGTTATCGATTACCTGCAAGCATGGCTTCGCGTGTTGGAGCACTTTGTCGGCAGTCACTTTTTCTCTTATGAACCTCTTTGCAATGAAAAAGAAAACTACACGGGATTTTTACCTTCCTGCACTTGTCGTCCATATCTTCTTTCTGTTTTTTGTTCAGTAAAAAAGGCAGCCATGCCTGGGAAAAATTCAGAAGCATTATACTAAGATGTATTGCCGTGATGTGCACCTGATCCTAATTTCAACCACGCCGTTTTTGAGCTTTTCTTGGAAGTTATGTTCTAGCGAGAAAGTTTCCCCATGGCATATCGAAGACTCATCGTAGAAAAGCTTCTTGAAATTTTCTCTCTCTCTTTCTTTTTTTTGTATCTCTCTTCAGTTTTTTGTGTTCAGAATGTTTGATGCTGTCTACCTTGTGTGGCAAGTATCGGACGTTTTTTACTGCATGCAAGCACTAAATATAGAACAAATAGGCACTTCCAGGGCTGCATAGGACGCGGTAAGCTAAAGAACAGCCGGCCCAACACCGACACATATTTGTCGTCACTCCATCACCGCTATTTCAGCTTTGTAGTTGCTCTGTCATAATGTCATCATTGTCATACTGTTGCAGATATCACAACATCGCCATGCCGTTGTTTTCTAACCACCATGCACTGACCTTCTGTTTTGAAAACTTAAGCTTAGTCTTTGCACTGTAGATACGTCATTCTAAAATTGCAGTGTTGTTATCCCGTCACTCTCATACTGTCAAGGTTACTAAGTCGTGATTGTATACTGTATACGTAACTGATAGGCAAGATACCAAAAATGTACAAAGAAGAAAGTGATACTTTGTTGTTGTTGATGATGATGTTTTTCCTGTTATTGCACAATCTTTGATGCTCTAAACAATCAATCTAGTCATCTTTTACCAACTCGCCTTGTCTTCAACCTTCGCCTACTAAGTCGTAAATGTATAAAGCGCAACAAATTGAATTTAAGCGAGGGGGCTCTTGGAACCTTTTAATAAAATAAATGTTTATTTTTCATCTCACACTGTTGTTTCGTGAAATTACCTCCCGCATGGTGGCGTCTTTTATAGGTGGAAATGATCGCTCACAAAGAACGGAATTTTTCAGGATCACCAATGAAGGCTTCGCTTAAGGTGATTACCACTGCGGGCGGTATAGATGTTTTTTGTTGTTGTTGTGTCCTCAAAACATGATGACGTTGTCTTCTGTTTATTTTTTTTTTCGCAAATTGCATGACTCTTTTTCGGCCTGGGAGGCGCCAACATTTTTGTTCCCGTTGTTGAATTCCTAAAAGGCGAGGAAAAGATTGTCCTTTGCATTATTAAGGTGTTTTGAGTAAGAATAAGGCATTCTTCAAGGCTGATTTGCTTTTTCTGGTTCAACTTGTTTTAAGATTACGTGCGTAAATACAGTTACAGCAAAAAGTAAAATTGGGCACTCCTTTTCCATTGTTTTTTTTTCCGCAGGATACTGCTAGGTTAGAGTACACAACAGCTGTCCTTATATGTTTCATGTTCGCAAGTCTAAAAGTATAATATAGTTGCGTTTCTAACCACACCTAAAAAGGCGTGAGCAAAAATAAATGAATGACCATCATTTCCATAGACACCACTTTTGCATGGGAAGCCAGAAAAGTACGCCCGAAAGGTGCTGTTTTGCAAAAAATACATGAACGGCACTCGCACAGATTCGGAGCACTCAATGTTCATTCAATGGACAGAAAAATATAGCCACTTTGTTTTCATGTAGCAACTTCTTTATTATAGCAGTGTTGTCAAATTGCTGACACAAAGGTAAGTTATTTATTACAAGTTCCTTAAGCTCAACTAAACGTATGCTTGTAACCAAAATAAAACCATTTCACCATTGCGAGCTCGTGTGGTAATTTTTTATTTTACCTTCATTCGCTAGCAATAACTTTAGTTCCAACGAGCATGAAGCGACTCCGTGCATGACATTTGTGTGACAATTTTTAGTGTAAATATCATTGCTTGAAAAAAAATTGACTTTTTTATGACCCTAATATTCTTTCATGTGGGAGCCCATGGATGCATTAAAAATAGGCCAGCGCCACGAATCAATCGAATGCAGTTTTTTATTGTTCTTGAATTTTAAAGTTTTTAAAGTTCTTCGACCCGAACCCACATATGATCACAAGAAGGTCAAGGGCGTTAACGCGACGAATTTAAGTTTGAAGGTAACATCTTTGTCTTTCATAATCAATAGATAATGAGGGAAAAAAGATGTTACCCTTAAAATTCTAGC